>JABASD010000025.1:0-171423 GCA_019776165.1 Pogonognathellus flavescens | reverse complement strand
TACAGTTGGCCAACCGCATCGGGCCTTTGCCGGCCCATCTAGTTTGTGCGAGTAGGGACCGTTCTAACTCTAACTACCTCTGTAGGTATACTTTACATATAATATGTGTAGATGTATGTGGCATAGTATAGCTACTTAACTAGTACCGTAATAAGATTGCCAAAGGGTTGCACTTTATCTGTGGGCATGTAGTAGGTACACAAGTAGCAAAGCTGTGCTATGGGAATAATACTAATTCAGAATCTAGATTTATGAGGTGTGTTTAGCTCTTTTACTTGCAGCATTGTGTGCAAATGAAATTTGTGACCTCATATGCCACGGCCACAGCTAATTAATATTTTATATGATTATATTATTATTATTGCGCTATTAGGAATTAGGATGCTTACAAGTTATAATGCTGGTATTAATGTCAGAGAAGATGAATCCCTGTGTCATATTAGATATCAATGGCGTATCTATACGTATAGGCTCGTTGGGTGTAACCCTCCTTACCAGATTAAGGAAGAAAAGGGTTATGTGAGTTAAAATTGCCCCCGAATGCTGTAAAGTTTCTCATTTGTGCATTCTGAGGCACCCAAGCCTCTCGAGCCCTCCATTTCAGAATCTTAGATACGCCCTTGTTAGATACGCACTCAAAACTAAATAAATATTAGTATTATGCATGTTCGATTAAGTTCTAGGCTTTTAGGTCCTAGGCTTCAGGCTCATTCTCCTTGTGTGTATTTAGCAGTAGGTACAATTGAGTTTTTATGGAATTATTCCTACTTCACGGGATTTCATCTCAAGGAGTATTATGATGTAATGGATTTTTGAAGGATTAGTATGGATTACGAATGTTTTTGTGTAGAGATTGTTGAGCTTATTAGCATTGGATTATGCAATAACTAATAATCGTGTGTTGTTGATGTGTTATTTTGTATAGGGACAAAATGGTGTGGAACGGGAGACATTGCGAAAGACTATGACGATTTGGGCAAAGAGAGAGAAGTTGACAAATGCTGCAGAGCTCATGATCTTTGTCCTACTAAGGTTATGGCTTTCAGAAGTCGCTACGGATTAGTTAACTGGTCTTTTTACACAAAGTATGTTTACATTTATAAACACACTTAAAAACTAATAGGTACAAATAAATACATTTTGTACCAGTGTAAACTAATCGAATGTTAATTTCGAATTTTTTAAAGGTCTCATTGCGACTGTGATGAATATTTCTACAATTGCTTGAAGAAATCTGGAAATCCTACAGGGGAGGCTATGGGGACATTTTATTTTAATGTTTTAAGAGTACAATGCGTTAATGATTCACAACCTGGAAACGAAGACTCAGAAAACAGAAAATTAGTAGAGAAAGAAGTTCAAAAAGAATTTTAAACTAACTAATTCCTATACATAATACATATTATAATTTATGTACAGCGCAGATTACTAATGGGAGATCATACCATCAAAATTAATTACCTGCAATGATTCTTTCTTCGACAATTTCCACTGTAATCCGGGGTTGGACAGCTATTGACATTAAGTACCTAGTAACAATTTTAATACCTACTTTCGGTTTTCAGGCTGTAAGTGAATAGGTGGTAGTTCGTATATGAGATCCATCTGTGATAATCTAGGTGTAGGGTTGCGATTACGATTTACGAGAACTACGAGAAATTAATATAATGTTTTATATGAATGTGAATCTAAAATCGACATAAATTGTAAATCATAATTATATATTAGTATTGAGTACAAGTTCGTATGTAGGGAACTCTAAGTATATTTGTATATAGCATAGGAATCTTATAATATATTTTCAAACTTGAATATTGTATTCCCTCGGGGAATATCACTCTTCCTTCCTCTTTAACTTCTAACTCTAACCATCTTGACTAATTGAGCTCGTGTATTCTATCTGAATAATTATTAACCTTAATTTATTACATTATACAATATTATGTAATGTGAGACGGAAAAACATTTTGTTTTATTTAGTTTGTCTACTATATCTGCATTTATTTTATAACTTTGAAATCCAAACAGTCAGGAAAATACTACATTAGCAAGAGTAGTAATAATATGTATACAGAGTTGCAGAATAGAGTAGTTGTAGTAAGTAGATTCAATACAAGCGATAGATGAAAAAGTTACAAATAAAAAACGTGTTTTGAAATAGTAATATGTCTGTGCGAATTCGTATTATTGATTATTCTCTTCTCCTTTTTGATAGTAGATTTTTGTAAGTCAAAGTGAAATAACAATGTATTTCCGTCGGATTAACAGTAACCATCCGAAGGCTCAGTACCAAAATATCTATCGCCGAAATTTCCGATTCCTGGCATAACATGGAACTCATCATTAATCTCCGGGTCCACTGCCGTTGTTACAAGCTTAACTTTCGGGAATGCGTATGCAATACTGTGAACTCCGCTTTGTGCCATTAATAAACTCAAAAGCATTATGTTCTCTTCGGGAACGTCGTGGTCTAATAAAATCCTTATAGCCATCATTGAGGCAGCTCCGGTTGCAACCGTTGCATCCATAAGGATTATGTGATAGTCGGCAATGTCTCGAGGCAGTCGTAGATAATAAAGCTGTGTCAAAATTCAAAGTTATACTCGTTATACAATATTCTTGTACTATCATCACCTTTCAGGGTTTACGTATGTATAACTACTAAAAAACTTTTAAGATTATTGTATATAGATAGTGAGTGATCTTCAATATAAATACCTCCGGTTCTCCGGTGTCGGTGTTTGTCTGAATTAGAATTTTTCCGATGCGAATGTCTTTACAAACGTCATTGAGAGCTTGCTCCATCGTTTCTCCAGCTCTTAAAATGCTTACTCCACAGATTTTGTTCACACTCGCTCGTTTGCCCTTGTATAAAACACCTTGGGGAGTTTCCACAATGACATCCTGCAAGTTCACAAACAACCATGGCTATATTACTTCATTCATTTACAATAATACAAACACAATACCAGAATTATTTTTAAAAGGAACTTTTATACCTTAAAAGCAAGAAGACTGAGAGCGTATTCGATAACAAGGCGAATTAGCCTTTTCGAGTAGAAAATGAATTCATCTCTTGGAGTGTCCATCGATCGGATGAAAGTATGCAATCCATATATCTGTCTCGTGGATGGTAAAACAAAAAGAGAGTCTGGATCTTTCTGACACTCCAAAAGTTCCTTTGGCCAGGAATCAACTAACTTTTCTCTCACTTTTAAGCCTCGCTACAATTAAACATGGTATAGAATGTCAAATGATTAATTTGTTCAATAACGAAGTACGTCCACCAAATAAAGGAATCTACATTTTGAGTATATAAATAATTGTTTTTCCGAAATCAAAAACTATAAGAGTATTTTAAATAGTGCACTTACAGCAGCTAGTTCACTTATAACATGTTGAACTATGAGATTTATCGCAACTTCATTGTCACCTCCCCGAGGAACAATAATATCCGCGTGAGCCATCTGTAAATATTAAAAATTTATCCTTACGTAATGCAAATAAAGCAAATTTAAAACCTAACAAACTAAACCGAAGAAATTAAAAGGAAAGAAACGGTTTTTATAAATAAGCAATTAAAAGATAAAGATTTTTTTAAATGAGCACTTGAAAGAGAAAGAAACATTTTTTATAGAAAATGAGCGTTGAATTTATATGCAGATGTTATGTGTGATCTGTTACCTGTGGCGCAATGTACACATCAAAAGCCGGTTTGACAAAGTGATTGTACTGTTTCAAGACACTTTCCAGTCCTCTTCCTCTCTCGGAAATATCGCGCCTAAGTCGTCTGGCAAGTCGTGTGTCAGCATCAGTGTCCACAAAAACTTTAACATCCAGCAACTGAAATTGCACGACAAGAAAATCAATATCTGTGCCATTGATTTTCTCAAGACCACCGAGGCACTTAAAAGTGCATTCAACTCTGCTTCATTCTACTGCAGTCAGCCAGTTTCTTACCTTCAACACTTCTGGATTATGGAAAGTCATAATCCCTTCAAAAATTATGACGTTAGCTCCGTACATCGTCTTAGGGTTAGATTCTCTACTATGTGTAACAAAATTGTACACAGGAACTTCTACTTTCTTGCCTTCCCTTAAGCGTTTGATTGTGTCAACAAGCAATTCAAAGTCAAATGCATCAGGATGGTCGAAATTATAATTGTCCAAGGCTGCCTGGTGATGTTGCTTTTCGTTAAGAACCTTTATATACCCAAAAAAACATGTATTGCTTAAAAAACTTCATTTTGTAGCAAAAATTTCCAAAAAATCTACAAACAAGATTTACATAAACTTACTTTATAAAAGCAATCCATGCTCAGCCTTGTTACCCACGGGATATTAAGATTTTTGATGATTTTATCCGCAACTGTTGTTTTTCCGCTTGCACTACCTCCACTGATACCTAAACAAAGATAAAATTTACATAAACAAAAACATTGTGCTATTCTCCTGACATTTATATTGATTAAACAGTTCCTACATACAAATAAATAGCCATTATACTACTTTCATGCGCGAAAAATGCATCATTTGCTAAAGATAACACATACACCAATAAGGTAGGTATTTTGTTCATATACATAGTAGAATTGGCAATATAATCTGCATTGGTGACAAATCCAAATAAATTTGCATGATGATTGCGCTTATACGTTTGTATTTACCATAAGGTACGTTGTCCTTATCAATTGTGTTTCGGTAATGCAGCAAAATACATATAGAAGCAAAATACCACGTTGTTAAACTCGTGTAAAAATGATAATGGTAAATACAAACGCAAAGACTCGACAATAGTAGTGCTGTGTGCAAAAAAAGTATTAGCATATTCTATATATTATTGCAAAGTGATGGAGATGCCAAAATAAGGATGAGCATGAGGATATAGGGAATTACCGATGACGCAAGGCTGTACATGATGTACTCCAGCAGGATCATACCAAGGTGGACGACCGGCGGTGTATATTGTCCTGGTTAAAGTTCTTAAAATGGGGTCACGAATTTTTTTGCTTGAACTGGTGGACAAAGTTCTTTGTCTCTGGTTTTGCAATCTGGATGGACTTGGAGCTCCTTGAGCTGACCCCGAGCCTGATCGTATTTCACTGGCTTCGCCATTGGAACTTGCACTCGACTCGTTTTCTTCAACAACCAACTCTTCCTCAGATATCTCTTCTTGGTTCAAATACTCCTCGGCGGACTGAAGAATTTCTTCATCGTCATCCGTCTCAGGACTTTAAAAATAATATGACCTCTCTTATAAAAATATGAACTTATTTATATAAACAATTGTAAATGAAAAATGTCAATATTTATGTATGCAATTTATTTTGTAGGTTCAAGTACCTTGATTGTCTTTCCACAAGAGTAACAATTGTTTTTCCAACTGTTACAGACTTCTTGGATTCTTCTGCTGGTTTCTTCTCCATTGTTGTTTCTTCCACTTCGTCTTTCGGCAATCCTCCGAGTGCACCCATAATAATATTTTATTATTTCAGCGTATAGTTATTGAAGAATGAAGTGAATTACCGAAGTAGAAGTTTCCAACTGCAATGGTGTTGTAAAACTGAATGTGTTTTCTTTATAACTACACAGAGAAGGTGAGGAAGATTTAGCCTTGATTGCAAAATCTCTTTTACAAGTTGATTGACTTTGCTCCGTAAAAATCACGACGTTTTAATACATTTTTTTTGCAACCAGAGTGTACAGTTTTGGTTTGCTAATAATAAATCTCTCTCGGTCTCCAGTGTATATTTACTGCTTGACTGACATTTTTTCGTTAATGCTATCTATACAAGTCTTTTCTGGTAGTAAATTATCTGAGCAAACATTAAAAATGCTCATTCAGTAATTTTATCATTAGAAAAGTGTCTGTTTTGTTTATGATACATAGATATGCGTTGTAACTTTGTGGATCTTCTCTTGAGGAAAGATAAAGTTTAAAGACAGTGTCTTAAATAAATGAGACGTGATACGACAGTTGAGACACTGTACTTAATTACTCCATTAACAGTCAGTAATGATAATATTCAGTGTTTGCTTCTAGCATATATACGATAAGTATAAAGATATGATAATTAATATAATATTAAACTTCTACTGTGTATATCTCTAGTGAATTATATTAGGGTCACTCTTATACAAGGTCTTAATGAACAAACACTATTTCCTTCTTTGAACTAGTTGGTTATGTGAAACTATATTTTTGCAGCTCCCACACAACTGACAACAGCAGTTTTAAGTTGTTAAAATTAGCTGAGTAATGAAAAATGTCAGTTTTGTGTTTTATTCTTCAGCATGATGATTGTAATAAAGTTGAAGACACATTAAGGATTGTAATATTACTCCATTGTGTGTCTACACTGAATATAACTGAAATAAATGCTATTCTTTACTTCCCAAATGAGTTTGACTACTTTTCTGTGAGTTGGTTGTCTTGTCGTGCGTACTCGGACTCATTCTCGTCTCGTGTTCTTTCCTACTACACAGAGAGACAGAAAACCAATGTGCACTGCAGTATTGTAATAAAATACCACGAAAGCTGGAATACACAGCACAAATGCCAAAAGCCGACTGTTAGTAGTTGTATGAGTCTGTTGTCCGTATATAGATAGAGCACAAATAAAGCCACACTACCTTATTTTGGTATATTCCTCAAGTGTTACTACTACTCTGTCTCTGCAGTAGTAAACTAACTAACTAAATCCGAACTGTAAAGGTACATACCTACCTACATTCGGGTTTGCTGGTAAAAACGTGGTTAAATCAACATATTACTATATCAAGCTTTAAGATACATATGGTACTCTGTCTCTTGTCTTGTGTATTTATATTTATACATGTATATCTGTATTTACACAGTCATAACGAAATGTTCTATGGAAAAACGTAGTCTACTTGGAAAATACATACAGCAGCATGTAGTTCTACGTTTCTGTTCGTGAATTGAATCTGCAAGTGTAAAAATAGAATTTCATACAAGTGGAGTACATATGTGTGCATATGGAGCTTTTATATGCACTCGTATGTGTGTAAATGTATATATGGAAAAATAATTAACGTGTTAGTGTAGTAGTATGTAGTGGTGTGACGAGTGACTGTACCGATGAAATCATGTAGTCACTCATATACTACGACAAAAGCAAAGCAACATCGGGTAACTACTGAGTAATTGCCTACTACGTAATAAGTTAAGTAGTCTCTTGAAGAACGCACACACGTAGTAGTTTAGATTTCGTAGAATAATAATTATTTTTATCTTTCCGATAAACGTACAATGTTTTAATAGTGCTGTTTTGCTTATTGAGAACTTTGTTGATGCATCACGCTTACAATTAATAATGAAATTGTGTGGAGGACATGGTGAGTCTAAATGTGTATGTAGAGCAATGGAAATTAGAGATGAACACTCAAGGTTATTAATGAGGGGAGATGTACATTTTCTACTTTATGATAAGAAATTATTCCCATTTTTCCTTGTATATTATTAAATAAGCGACTAAGGTACACAAACTTAATCAAACTCTCAGCCAGCCATGTGTAATCGCATGTTAAACAAATTTTATGTACTGCAATATAAGCAACCACTTTATTCGGTATTGTTTGTGTAGCACATTAAATTGGTCTGTTAATTACATATCCATTTACTATCACAATAATTACATATTATGTAGGATTTTCGTTTTTGTGATTTTTAAAATTAAAAGAGGTATGTATTGAAATATAATGGAATGGAGAACATAAAATTATCCAACAATAAAACATTAAGAAGTGGTAGGGATTACAGATATGTGATAATTGCTTTTGAGGCACAGTTAGGAAATATTTAACTTTAAACCTTTCAGTCATTGCAGTTTCATTATTTTTGTCGTATACAAGAAAGAAATGACACAATTAAATCTGCTGAAGTAGTTCGAATGAATTATTTAGTCATCGATTTTATTTATAATGATCATTTTAGTATTTCACAAGAAAAGAATGAAATGCTTGACTATTTCTGCCTGTAATGGTCTGACAAATCTGATTTGATCGTCTCAGTCTGAGTCTTTCTGTCTGTCTGACTGAAATTCTACCAACACTGCAATGATACGTTCCTATTTTTAGATTTTCAATTCTAATCTTATTTCACACAATTCCAATGCATTGTGTTTCTGTTATGAGTGTACTAATGCAGTATTCTCTGGCTGTAAAAATCTCAAAGCTCTGTAAGAGACACTTGCTTAATGTTAGTATTTTTCCAACGCTTAAAAATACATTGATATACAATTTTCACTACATATCCCTTACAGAAAGAGTGGAAGCTTTGTGTGCAGTGTCATAGGAGATCTAATTCTGATACTACTATAATATAATGGCCATTTATTACTGCCGTTGCTCAGAGAAGACGAAGGGCCGAATGTCTAGACTAGACACAAACTAGACTCATTCAAATTGAGATTGAGACTATGCCACGGAGTTGTAAAATGGTGGTTGAGTGAGTAAAAGCTGAGAAATGAGGATGAGAGTCACTGCCACAGTCACACGCAGATATTTTACATACCAACCCAACCAACTGACTTTGCGAACAATAATCTCAGTTCCTCCTTCAATGTATAAGTGGGTATATTGTCAAGGCGTACTAAAACTTTGTTGCATTGCATAATGGTGTAGCAGTTGTATCACTTTCGTAAATACTCACAAGTAAAAAAATTTGTTAGGATAATCACACATTACACTACGACACGACTACAATATTATAGTTTCCTTACCTCGCTAAAAGATTAGGAAAATGACAATGAGCCAAATGCCTGTATCTTCCCATGCGACAAAGTCTCTGAATGCATGGCCATATGCACCGAGGCATTTCTTCCCTTTCACTGTTTTGTTTATGCCTTAAAAGTTAAGAAATGCGATATCTTTCCTCTACTTTGGTAAATGAAGCAAGAGAAAAATACGATTCGGTTCTATTACATGAATTAATGCTTCAACAGATGAAACTTTTCATTTTTATTTTTCAATACTGTCATATTTTTGTCATCACACGGTAAACTTTGTGCACAGTACATTTTGCAATAGTAAATATTTCATTGTACTACTTACCTCCATAGAAAAACGTAGTAATTTAAGAATTAGTTTAAATTGAGCTGTCCATGAGACGAAATGATTTTAATTACGGAATATTAATAGCAAGCGTTATTTATGAAGCTTCAGAACGGAATATAAGACTTAAGTTGTTGTGGATGAGCAATCATTTCAGATATTGCAAGGTAGAAAATGTAAGAATCTGCAGCAATCCCAATCATACAGGCCTCTCTGGATGTCAAACCTAAAATATCGCCCCGGGTTGGTACGGATAATGATATCTATTAAGGAAACAAAAAACATATTATAGCTTGTTTCGTTTTTGTACATTTTTAATTAAAAACCCGAAAACCAGCTCAATTAATTTTGTTTTCCTTAAAAGCTTACAACGATTTGGATCATAATCACAGCTCCAACGATTCCCCAAAAATTCCAAGCAAGGTAGCAGATGTAAATGTGACCCGCAATGGCAAGACCAATTACCACTTGAGTAGCCAATACGATAATTGAACCCTTTTTGAAAACCCAAGCCAATAATGGGATAAGAGATAAGGCAACCAGAAACTGCACCAAAAATAAATATGACAGAGAAAGTACAAATTATTTCTCATTCCGTTGCATTGTAGTACAAACACATCTATTTCATATTTTATTTACATCAAATCAGCAATGGTAATTAAAAAACCTACATAGGCAAGTATAGTTGGAGCGTACTTGCTCCAAAACAGGGCGACAAGGGTAGGGTACCCTACAACTGCAGTTAGCCAGGAAAACATGTAATGACGTTGCAAAACATGGTGCGAAGCAGCCATTCCTTCATCGTTTTCGTAAAAAGAGATGAGAATGGCAAGCAATCCAGTGAGGTTCGAAGCAAATCCTAGTATGAACCACAATCCGCTGTATAACAATTCCAAGATATTTGAGGTCATCTTGTAAACTGAGTACATTCCGAAGCAACTACTTAACACCCCAATCAGCATTAAGACTGCTTGCACAAAACTGTTAGCCATTGCGTATGATGCGATTACACGATGCGGTAAATGACGAAATCAACTTTAGTGGTACTTATCCTCGATCCGCAGAAAAATCTCGGTAAATTGGCGTTAAATGAATTTTTACCCGAATGTAGAAAGTGAAGCATACCAGGATTTATTTACTTACGTTAAAATCATGAGTATATTATTTTATAGATGCAATCCGAAGAAAGCATAATAAGGTTACGGTAGCAATAGCAATGACAGTAGCATTGGATAATCAGTAACCTGTCATATATTTTATAAAAGGACATGATAGCAATTTTTTTTCCGTTTAATGGATGAGTATGTTCTGCAACTTATTGCACAACCATCTTATAAAATAATTGTTCATTTAATTGCTATAAAAAATCATTTTAAATACTATTATAGACAATATTTTATAAAAATACTAAAATACATACAATGAGGTACATTTGGTACATATACTACGACACCACACTTGAATGAATATGTGCATAGATCCAAATTACATACTTTGATAGATCTTTACTAGCATGAGTAATGTAATACATGTATAAACATTTTCCGATTAATTTTTAATATGATTGTAACATTTCATTTGTAAATCTTTAAAATTGTGTGAAAATTAGATGTGGCTTAGATTGGAAGTTTTGGAAGCTTAGACATCAATTAGACTGAAACATTATTCAATTGCGCTTTTCCGTGGTTCAAAATTAGTTAAACGCAAATACAGCTTATTAATAACAAGCATTTACCAATAATTTACGGACATCTTTGGGTTATTTTAAAATGGGGAAAGAGATTTGAGTTTTTGTGGATGAGCAATCATTTCAGCAACTGCTAAGTTGAAAACGTATGAAGCTGCTGCAATCCCCACCGTGAAAACCTCTCGGGATGAAACACCGATAAAATGTTCCCGATTTGACACGGATAATGCCACCTTTTTACGAAAAATGAAAAAATAACTTGTCTGTGTAAATTTTTAATTAGGAAAAGAAAGCCAGGCCAATTAATTTGTTTTGAAATGTTTACAATGTTTATGATCATAATTGCAGCTCCAAGAACTCCCCACAGATTCCAAGCAAGGTAGCTTATGTACATGTGAGCAGCGATGGCAAGACCAGTTACCATTTGAGTAGTTGTAATTATTATTGTACTGTTTTTCAAAGCCCAAGCCACCATTGGAATAGCAGATAGGGCAACCAGAATCTGCACATAGAATAAGGACAAGTTATTTCACACTGCATTGTAATACTATAAAAATACACACATCTATTTCATATTAAATGTACATAAAATCGGTAATGCTCATTCTAATAAAATTACATGAACTGCTAAGGTGGGATAATACTTGCCCCAGAACTGGGTGACAAGCGTAGGATAGCCAACAACGACAGTTAGCCAGGAGCACAAGTAATGGTAATTCAAAACGTATTGCGAAACTTCCACTCTTCCACCGTTTTCAGAAAAAGAGATGACAGTTGAAATAAGCCCAGTAAGATTTGATGCAAATCCTAGAATGAACCACAAACCGCTGTATAGCAATTCCACGACATTTCTGGACAGTAAGTAAATTGAGTACATTCCGTAGCAGCTACAGATGACCCCAATTGACAGCAACGCTGCTCGCACGTGTTTGTTAGCCATGATATTTTTCCGGATATTTTTAGTAAACGATATGCCTCAAAGTGCTATTTTTCATCCAGTCCGCATTACATGAATTTTGGTAACGTATCGTAAAAATGAATTTTTTACTCAAAAGAAGTGAAGCATGCCAGGATTTATTTACAAAATATATATTGTGTGTAATTGCAAGAAAACATCTATGGTTACGGTAGTTAAGAGGACAGATAATTTGACACATTTATTTCCTCGTTTTGATGAAGCGGAAATCTTTTGCGCTTGTTCCATGTGCTATACATTCCATGTGTTGGTGATTGTATCATGCTATATAAAGTGGTTTGAAAATAAGGTTTTGTAAAAAAACTGTTTATAAAACTGAAGAATATTTTTATGTAACTTTACACTTGTTGTACATTTACAATTTAATTTTACTCTAAACTAATACATATTGACAATAACGAGTTTAGGATTATTCTAATCATGCTAATGTACCGTATAGTTATGTAGTAGTAGCATGAATAATACGTATATGAAACATCCGTAGCTAATTCTGGAATCTATAGATTATGATTGCTTACATTTATATTGTCTACTTTCGGGATGTATTCAACCATTATATAAAATGGACAACCAGTGAATACACAGCTAAGGCTTCTAATAATAATACTATAATAACAAACTATACATTTTTTAGCAACAAGTATGTACAGGAACTATATAATCATTTAGAAAATCCCCACTTACTTACAGATAATTTCCATAAATATATTTTATACAAACACTTCAATACATATGCAGATACTACAACATTACACTTAAGACTTGAGTGTATGCATTAGCTATTATGATGGTCCGAGTGAGTATGAGTAATCACGTATAAACATTTTAAGTTTATTTTTTACTCTGTATTCTATATTTCTTTTCTAGCAAATCACAATTGTGTACGTACATATCTACATAGGGTGATACATCTGACGAAAATAAAAATTCAAGCTCCTAAAATATTATGTTATAAAATTGAATGTGTTGATTTATTTAGTTTTAGAGGTTTATGCATTGGATTCTGTTGTGGAGCCATACATTTGTCTATTTTCTTCAGGGGAGCTGGTCGGGGTGTCAATGGACGCTTGTGATCCAAGCAGAGGATCTGTTTCATTTGTTATGTATGTTATTGTGCTAACTGGTTTTCTTTTTTCGTATATCAGGAACATAATAACCATGAGAGTCTGCAACATATCATATAGAAAATTAGAACAACTTGTCTACAGTTTCAATACAGCTAAAGAAATCTTTGTAAGTGCACTTACAGTTATAATTCCTCCACACAGTACAAAAACACTCCCCCATCTGAATCCAAAGGTGTCCATAAGAACTCCCCCTGTAAATAATTAATTATTCAATTAAACAAAGCTACTTCATTTTGTTAAATGCTAACAAAAGCAATAACATACCAACTGAAGGTCCTACGAATAATCCAAGAGCAAGAATTGAAGACCACATTCCCGAAACAACACTGTATGTGGATACGTTGTCCGGAAAGCCACTATCACTGTAACAAATTGAATTCTGTTAATTTTAAACTTACTAACCAATGTATCTTGTACCTACATCATATGATGTATATGTAATTATTAAAGTTGAGGAAAAATAAAAATTGAGAAATAAATAATTAAGCTTTTTTCATATAGCACTTACATAGCAATTCTAAGTGCTGAAACAAACCCTGACACAAACGTAGCACCTACTCCAAGACCTTGGATGACTAATCCAACTGATGTGAGCCACAAATATCTAAAAAATCACAGTAATGATTATTAAGTTTGTCCTTAGCTATAAAAAATTACCTGGCAAAATTTATGAAATTTATGAGGTAAAATTATTACGTTTTTGAAGGAATAAAAGGAGCCGGGCCAATAATAATAAAGGCTATGCAAATGAAAATTGAGCCGAATAGCGTTATATATTTCGGCCGAGTAGTTCTATCGCATAACCATCCGAAAAACGGAGCTGTCATGGCGTACACTCCGCCGTTTAGAATGAAAATAAGTCCGATGAACACCGGCGTCAGTTCAAACTGTACGGATTAAATATTCGGTTAATCTTCGCATGGAATAAAAATAAAATAGTAATTGTATGCTAACACTGATCTAAAGATTGGTTAATCTTGCCTGTCTTATGTGGGGTTCCAATGTGGCACTCAGAAATCCTATACTAGACGCTGCTACCATTATACTAAATGCAGCAACAGCTACTCCGGGTATTCTTAGTATAGTTAAAACGCTGTAGCCCGCTGTTTTCTCATCCCCAACTGGTCTGGGCATGAAAATCGCAATCATAATTGCTACAATGAAGATTGTCACTCCTACGGACACAAATGGAAGAAAAAAGCCTCCAACCTGCAAAATCAATATTATTGTATATTACAACACGAAAACTAAACACATTTTTTTCATGCAATTAAAGATGGAGTCATTTTATTCGTCGTATGTTTTACCTGAAATAAACCACCGCCTGTAAAGCAACAAATTGAGAATTTTAAATAATTGATATAGGTCTAAATTGATTTAGGTAATCATTATCAATTAAAATATCAACTGGTAATTATTTACCTAGGGTGGGACCAACGATTAGACCTAGTCCAAAGAAAGTTTCCAAAGAAGCCTAAACGAAATCAGTAAAACAAAAATTTAAAACATGGTACATATATTTTGTGATGTATTTAAAATGCTTAAAACAAATTAATAAAACGTACAAATGTTGTCGCGACTGATTCTGGAAATTCAATGGCAATTATCGTAAAAGTTGCTGTAGCAAATGCTGCATTTCCTATAGCTTCAACTACTCGTGTCAAAAAAGATAGGGCAATGAAAGAAGTCGGATCTTGTACGCGGTCTAAAAACCTTTAAAATCCATATAGAATTTTTATATCAGAAATTGATTAAATCTGTACTACAATTAAAAACAGATAGTTGACTCTTAAAAACGTGCGAAATTTTATTTACTTAATTTGATCTAATTAAATATCTTACCCGAAGAAGATGCAACATGAACCAGTAATAAACATTCCCATATTGAACACGTTTCTTGCACCTAATTTGGACATCTACAAAATTTGTGAATCAAAGTAATAATTTATTATACATTAATATTATTAGATCCAATACGTAGCCCCTTTTATACATACACAAGAGTTACAATTTTATGGTTGCAACAATGCGATTGCGATCTTACATATTTTCCATATATCGGTGAAGCGATGAACATTGTAAGCTCAAAAACTCCAAACACAAGTCCATACTCTGTGGCAGTAGCACCTTTTTTCTCAGCTTCTTGCGGGTAAAATGGAGCCTGTAGTAAATTAGATAGTGTAAAAAAGTGAGACTAAAAAATATTTGTATTATTTAGAATTGTATGTAAGGTGCATATACAAATGGTGTGGTAAAAAGTCAAATTATTATCTATAATTAATTCATTTCTTAGTGCAAATTGAATATAATGCCACTTCAATCTCAATATAGAATAAGCAGGAAAGCAGGAATAACAGCAAAAAATATGCATTATATATACCTGCTTAGTATTTATTCTATTACATATCTCCCTATAAAACACATTAAAAGAATATTTACCGAATAAGAATCGGAAATATTTGCGGAATAAGATTTCAAAGTTTTTAAAGAAACGTATTGGAAATATTTGCAGAAAAAGATATGAAACGATTTTTTGGAAATATTTATACCTGGAGACTGTAAACGATTCCACCCAGGAAGTCTGCTATGCTGAAGATCATTAGAGTGACCCATTGTTTTTTGGTGAAGCCCATGACGGAGGATGTGACAGGACTATTAGGAGCACTAGAATCACCGTTTGCATTATTAGCTGCCATGATTCCTGCTAATTCCGGGTCTGTCGTAGAACTGTCAAAACTTGGGTGAATAAACAGTTCATTGGAATTTCCAGAAATAGTTCTTCTTCTAACAGCACTACCACTACCCTCAGGGGGTGTTGTGTTATCTGTGGAGGTACGAAATTGACGACTTTCCGCTTCAGGGGTAGAAGAATACTCTTCTGTGGATCCTTCGGTTAATAACGAGGGATTTGCACTGCTTGTATTCGGAGCAGGAGATAAATCTGCTATCGATTGTCCTGCCGTGTCTGCGACATTTACTACGGCTTCTCTAAGTGTGGAATTACTACTGTCTTCCATTTCACCCCTAACAAGAACTGCAGAGTCGGATTCGGATTTTCTCTGTGAATTCTTGCGGGATTTAGATTTCTTCCCCTTTTTACCCGTCGAGTTTTCACCTTCGTTAGGATCCATTTTAATATCAATATGGGAAGATTTCTCAGATGTTCTGTGAATAGAATGAAATGAATGTAATTTATATCTTCAGCAGGTACAGCAAGGTCATTTTGTACCTATATGTGTAACTATACGTACGTTTAGTCTAAAAAACCGAATATAACGGAAACCGGTTATGCAATGCTAAAGGTATGTACCAAAGCTTCCACATGCACATGACGAGTCTTAAATGTAGGATGACAACCGCTTTCAGTTTCAGAGGAGGCATTTGCTCCTAATACCTGACCTAGGTATATCTGTATGTCTTGTGCTATTTGTGTAGCATGTATTTACTTACAGACAAATTGCAATCAAATATTAATCCGCGCTAAAGAGTAAGCTACATTATATAACAACTTCTATTGCAAATGTACAAATGCATCACTTACAATATTAGGAACTGAATTTCAAGTGCCTATACCGCCTTTATATGGGCAACTTAATACTTCCGTCTGATTAACAGAGACATTTTGTAAAATTGAAGGTACCAGCTTTATTATAAAATCCTAAGACTACATAGTGCCTGATTTTACTATAATAGTTTCAACGCAAAATTATTGCCATTAAAATTAAAAGGCGAACAGTGATTGAACTGGTATTGTATCTTACAAGAGCTGAGCAAAGCAGGGCTTAAACATGTACTTACGATTGGAATAAGATATAATTCCAATAGCATAAAATATTATGGTAAACGTAGAAATAACATTAGTACAAAATGCTTTGTAAAAGTTTCAGATTTTTTATACATACAGATTAGGTGCTTACGGTCCTACACCTAAACACACGCTTACACTTTATGATGACACTTGCATTTGTCTCAAAATTATCCAATATTCTTATAAGTGTGTGTGAATTGTATAGCTATTTTTGACTTTAGCAGTGCAAAGACAAATGTAATAGCAGAATGTATTTAAATGAACGTTAAATTAAAAACTGGCAAAATATTTACCTAAGATTTACGTAAAGAGCGTTTCGTTTACAGTTTAGTCTTGTTCAGTCTACTGTGACTTTAGCTATTTATACTACAATATTGTTAGTAGCATTTAGCAATATAAGGTCACAAACACTTACTATAGCACCTTACTATAACGGCCACGAAAATGAGAAAATGAGAAATATTAATATTCACTTGTGTGTGTAAAGGGTGTACAGAGGGTAAAAAGAAATCTATGTTGTAATCTTACGAGGGCCATTTCTTGCTACCCCGCATGGCTTCAATAAGACACTGAGCGAAGTGAAGTTAAACTGGTGAATGTAAGTGAGAATGCAAATCTGATATTCCTCTGGGTCCATAGATTGTGCAAACAGGTACCTAATACACAGCCTCTATGTAGGGACTTGTATAAGAAAAATGGAATAAATGGCCAGAGTGCTTACCTTGACTCCAGTTTTTTGTCTTATCTCAATTCTGTACTCTCACTCGCATTTCTTTCATGCAAACACACACCACGTACATGCAATATACATTCTCCAGGAGTTCACTAGCTTTATATGTACTTACATAAAATATATTCACTTATACTATTTACAATACATTCTGTAACGTGTAGCGCAAAATAAGTAACTAAAGGTAGTACAACTTATTACATTAGTATTGTGCATATTTGGTAGTTTGGACTTGGACTGTTGTTGAGTCTCAAAGTTGACTCTGCACAAAAGCTATATGAGTATTTCTAACATTGCGCACACAATGTATAATATAGCCTTTACTTTAAAGGAACATTAATATCAAGGCTCATATTATCCTACACATATGTAGTTCTTCAGGACATCCTATACTGTATTTTATTAAGTACAATAGGAAACTCACGGGTTTGCTTCAAATCTATATGTACTGTATACTCTATGTGTATTATATAATTTATGTAGGTCTGTGTATGTAATTTAATTCTTGCTGGAATGGACATGGATTGTGAACAAGCTACCAGTAATGGTAACCTGGCTGTATAGAAAAAGAAAACATTTAGTTGCCACTATCAGCATCAGCAGCATCCTATATACCTACATTTTGTTTTATCTTTCTTTGTGAACCACAACTAATGTATTAAATAGGTAGGCATATACTTATTCTATTATTATATTCTGGAGAAACTACTTTTGTATACCAATAATCATATATGTACATCTGCCGACTTAATCAACAATGGATAGTATGGGATTTTTATATATTTTATAATTTTATATACCTACCTATTACTTACAGACTTGCTAAAGAGTTCATAGTATTTTATTTTCAAAGGTATTTGCTACTTGAACCTTAACTGAGACGCAGATTCGGTTAGACAATGGTAATTTGCACTTACACACATGCACTGAGAAGATGATCTGAATTTTTCGATGAAACACGAAGATATTATTGCGATTATTATGCAAATAGATTTTCTACAATGATTATTAGATAGTACGAGATAGATTTTTCAGGATGCTGGAGAAACCAGCTCTAATTAAAGAAACCTTTTTGAAAGTTGCTGCTGGATGAGGATTCTGAATGCAGTTGCTGAAGTATATTAAATGGGTCGTTAACTCTCTCCGTGTGTGAACTAAGCAACATCATAAATAAAACTGGTCAAGATTAGTCTTAATTGAAACGTAATTGAAGGATTTCCTGTGATCGATACCAACTCATTTAGATTTTCATGTAATGCTCATGATGACATTTCGTTGGAATTTTCCAGATGTACTAGACCTCTCAATATGTTCAACCTCTCGTAAAATCATAGAATTTCTAATGCTTGCAATTAGTCAATGGTTGAGTTGTTTATTAAAGTGAATTATAATAGTAGTGGTTGTAAATTCGTGTTGACAGGAGTAAATCAATAGTATCATGTGGTGGTAAATAAACTCCTGTATTTTGAGACAAATAAACAAAACAGATGCCTGCCTAACTATTCCTTCTCCTACTGTCCTACTCTACAGTCTGCAACTACTACCACTACCAACAAATATTTATTAAACGTGGATACTGGATACTAACATTCTAAGTAAGCCATGTACATAAAGGTATTCAGCATCAATTAAATCAATATTTACAAACTATGACAGAAATAAACAAGGTCCATGTAATAAAACTTTCGTCGTTCCAAAAATCTGGACCTTGCATCTCAAGTCTACGTTTCATGTGAGTGTCAACTCTGTCAACTTTGTCATTCCAAGGGAGAAATTGAAAAACAATTGTTAACTTTTGGACTCGGTTCTTTTAAATATAGCAATGATATTCTTTACGAGCAAGGGCGTATCTGTTTAGAGCATTAGGAGCACGTGCCCTTCCCCCAAATCCAAAAAAATAATTAAAAAATCAAAAAAATCTTTAAATCTTTAAAACATGATTTTAAAGATTTTTTATTTGCTCACTTGTGGTTCTCCGTCTCCCATAGCTTGGTACCCTCCCCAGTTTGAATCTTAGATATGACCATTCTTTAAATAGTTCTATATGACTCTATGGAAATTAACGCGTACGCTTTATTCATACTGGAAAATACTCGTTAGCTTGTAATCTTATACTAATCGTAGATTTATACTCATAAGAAGGATATAATATTAGATGTTATTTCCTATACATTCTTGACCTATGATTTAAATAGAAATGTATACTATGTCAAGTGTCATTCATATACATTCTGTCTTATTCTTTGATAATAACCGCTTATCTTATCTTCTCCCAAGTGATTTCATGGTCTGCAGCAAAATTTCCGATATTTTCAAGAAATGGACTACAAAAATAGCTGTCTCTTATACAAACAGGTTTGTATTGGATTTTTCTTGCAGCACGTGTGTGCTTATTGTATTACATTAATGAATTATTATGACTCATAATCATTACTACAATATTTGACGACATCGATAATTAAATGAGGACAATAAATCTGTTGAATGAAACGCAAACGCGTTCTTGACTTTTAGCTTTGGTTTGTAAATTGTTAGTTGTATAAAAGTGTTAATAAAATTTATTAGAGACAGATACACTGTTCAGATATTTCCCCAGAATGAATTGCTGTTAAACCAAGCAGATATCTACAAGATATATCTTTCAATCTACCTATATAGGTACATATACTAATAATAACCTGTTGTCTAACATGTTCTTGTACTGATGTGTGCTTTTATTCATTCGAAGTCCAGAGTTTTGGTTTTTTACTTGGAAAATATTGCGTCGTAGCTAATTAGGCGACAGGGATGTTACTTATGACGGTAATGACTGCAATAACTGTCATCGCAATTAAAGTTTAATTACAAACCTATCAAACAGAACCGATGGAGATGGAGACTGTCTGACAGAAACTCGCGAAGTTATGAGACGTTTACGTTTACAACTTTGTTTGCGCAATGTAATAATGCAGTGTAAGCAATCATTTGCGATTTCTGCTTGGGTTTTAAATGAACTGTGCTAAATAATTATTTACCTTGTAAGTACGAAAGAAATAACAGTTTTAAAAATGATCCACGGAAGTAGATATAGAAATAGGATCCAATAAATCGTCAAAGCATAAATTAATCTTCATTAATGAAGTGTATATTTTTATACACAAGGTACGTTAATTAAAACTAGCCTGGTCTACGTAAACAAATAAAAATAGGCTTACAATTAGACTACATAGGAAAGAAAGATGAACTGGAAATTTCTGGAAAGGAGGGCAAGGGGTAATTTATGTAAATTGCAGACATGTACTATAAAAAGATTGATGAATGGACATTTGATCGTTTGAATTACATACACGCGTTTTTATTACACACATGAATAGTAAATAATATTTTACATTCACTCATGTACTATGATTAGTGTGAGTCCGTTTAAAAATTGGTCAAGTGAAATTGTGGCCTTGAATCTTGCATTAACAAGTATCTTAAGAAAGAATATAACATGAACATTTTTATTTCGCATGTTTAGGATACACAAATGCACATGCAAATAATACAGTACTAACCAACACCTTATTCGACATAGTGTAAAATATTCTTTAATATATTTTACGCATTGGATTCACCTGTGGTTCCGTATAATTGCATTCGTTTCGATGGTCCTGGTTCTGGGCTACTTCCCTTTAAAAGAGGTTGAGATTCAGCATCATCCTTTTTTCCGCTTGGTTGTTTTGAAAAAACGATGAATAGTAAAACCAAAATCATCTAGGTAGAAATAAAACATAAGCAAGTGTACTTGAGCAATATATGAATCATGAAAATTCCTCTAATTCCTCTTGTTGTGTCATTTAGAAATTTTACCACAAAAGCTTCTCCGCAGAGTACATACAAACTTCCATTTCGAAAGCCTACGTTATCCAGAAGAAGGCCACCTAAATATCATAATAGATTAGAAATTGTTATTCCAACCCATATTTGAGATAAACTATTTTTAATATGATTTCAATGTAGAAAAAGAAAGGTACCTATCGAAGGTCCTACAAATGCTCCAAGAGATAACATACTCGTCCAAAGACCAGAAACCACTCCATACTAAAATAAGTATTTACATTTCAATACTAAGTTTAATTATCCTAAGCGTTAATTTTCGAAATGCATTTACATACTTTAAATTAATTATAGTAAGTATAGTAGTATATACGTATACAATAATGTGCAATTTAGTTTCACTTCTTACCGTGGAAATATTATCGGGAAAGCCGTTGTTTCTATTTTCAGAATTATATTTAAAAATTAAATATGATGAAAATAATAGGTTTTTCGTAATCAAGTTAGGACAATGTCGCACTTTTACGAGCTAAACGGTGATTTCTCTGGACTGGAAAGTCGAATTAAAATTTCAAAAACCTCTGGAAGCCAAAGATATGCTCTATCAAAATGCACTCTTTTATTTTTTCGAAAAAATGCCTTGATAGAGCATATCTTTGGCTTCCAGATGAGGTTTTTGAAATTTCAATTGGACTTTCCAGTCCAGAGAAATCACCGATTAGCTCATAAAACTCCTCCTTATGTAAAAGTGGTAAAAGTAAACTTACAAGCAATCCCGAAGAGCTATAATAAACCCAGAAACTAAAATCGCTCCTAAGGATATCCCGTGTATTAAAAGTCCCACTGAGCTCAACCATAACGTTCTGAAAATATTAATTTTGTTTTGTACAGCAAAAATAGTCTCACATTAATTAGTCTTATTCACTTATTATGAGGCTGTAACATTAAAAGGGTAGTTGTATGAAATTCTTACGTTTCAACGGGAATAAAAGGAGCTGGTCCAATAAGCAGAAATGCGACGAATGCAAAAACAGCCCCAAGAAACATGATATATTTTGGCTGAGAGATTTTGTCGCAGAGCCAGCCAAACCCAGGAGCTGTAAACAAAATAGTAAAAACTGCCATTATATTTAACTCGCTTTTACATACAGATATATATCTAATATTCTACATAGTTTAAACAAAAGCAAAGCTAGTAGTAAAAAAATTCAGTAATTATATTGTTCACCTGTCATTGCATAAACGCCTCCACTAATGATGAAAACCAACCCAGTTTGTAAAGGTGTAAGCCCAAACTATACACATAAAAAACAAACTCCCAAAATTAATTTTGAAAATTATTTATTGCATCATGGCTATAACTTTTTGAATGTGTTTAATGATACCTGTCGAATGTGCGGTTCGAGGGTTGCATTAAGGAAGCCAATACTATTAGCACCCATCATGATACTCAACGCAGCTAAAGCCACAGCTGGGATTTTTAAGATACTGAAAATTCCATAACCCTCAGACGTTTTCCCATCGGGATTTTTATCAGATGCACTTTTAGGCATAATAAACGAGGCTAAAAATCCTATCAAGATTAATGCTACTCCCGTACATATGAAAGGCAATGGGTAACCTCCGACCTGCAATGGAATTTATATATTACTTTCATTTAGTTTCTAGTAATAATTGTTGTATTGGTATATTTACAATTGACACAATAATAAGATGCATACTGCATGGGAAAAACTAATTAAATACTTGCTTTGTAAATCAGGTAATTAGAAATCAATTCCGATACTTACCTGGTAAAGAGCTCCACCTTAAATAAAAAGGAAGATAATAAATACCTCCATACTAAAATGCATTATTTCTACTATTATAATATTTGAGCCTAACCAAAGCTTAACACATAAAATTTAATAGTATCATGCTTTAATTTAATGTAACATTCTTACCTACTGTAGGACCTATAATCAATCCTAAGCCAAAAAATGTCTCGAGGGAGGCCTAAAAAACAAAAATCAATACCTATGTAGAGGAATATTATTTTTAGATGAAATAGGTATGTAAATAAGAAAATAAATCTTACAAAGGTTGTTGCAACTGATTGTGGAAATTCGCAAGCTATGATTGTAAATGTAGCTGTGATGAATGCTGCACTTCCGGTAGCTTCAACAATTCGAATGATAAAAGACAATGTGATGAACCAAGTATGGTCATCAATTCTATCCAGCAATCTGTTCAACCAAATGCAATTTTATTATCATACCTAAAACAAGAAATAATTATGTTAACCTATAGCTAGATAGAAATATAATGTTTTTCATCATACTTTCATTTTTTGATTGCCGTGTAAAGCAAAAGAATTTTATATTAATGTATGCAAGATTCTATTGAAGTTATTTCTACAGGTATTGCGCCAGCGAACCCATAATATTATTATTATTATGAAATATCTATGCAAAAAAGGTATTTTTTTCGTTTCAGTTAAATTATGGGAAATATAATATGGAATTTTTATGTATTGATATTCCCAATTGCCAAATTTAATATTACTACTTACCCAAATAGAATACAGCTCACACCGGTGGTAAGAATGCCTAAGTTAAATACATTTTTAGGGCCCATTTTATTCATGTATTTCCCAAACACCGGGGACATTAGCATTACTACCAATTCGAAAATTCCAAATACAAGACCATACTCTGTTGCAGTCGATCCTTTCCTTTCAGCCTACAAAATTAAATCATTTATTGTATTCATTTCATTACAGAATCAATTTTCTATGCGTTGAATTCAAAATGTAACGCAACCTACCTCTGCAGGGTAAAAGGGAGCTTGAAGTGATATTAAAATTGCAGAGAATAAATCAGCAATTCCAAAAATAAAAAGAGCTGTCCATTGTCGTTTCGAAAATCCCATTACAGTAGCTTTCACTTCGGACATGGAGCTAACACGTCTTGATCTTTTCCCCGGACCATCATCCCATGGATCGTCAACATCACTTCCGGAATAACTTCCAGGTCCTTTTCCAATATACCCAGGTTTTCCTACAGGACCTCCTAAACCGTAAGCAAATGGAAGAGGAGCGGGTAAATCTCTATCGGGAGAAGGTTCCTTCTCCGGGTGAGGTTTAGAAATTTGGGGTTGCAAGGGAAGTTGAATTTCTTCAGGAGGATTGTGACCGCTTTTTTTGGGAGCAGGTTCTACAATCAATACTCGAGGAGTCGGCTCTTTCTCCGATTTTTCCACTTTTGGCGTTTCCATCCTTGACTTTTCAGATTGTGTTGTAGAAATTGGAGTAGCGGTTGTGGATGTTACTGTGGATTCAGATTCTGTTTCTGCTGTAGATGTTTTTGCAGGGATTGGAGTTGGAATAGGTTTTTCAAGTTCAGCTTTTTTCTCCTCTGAAGTTTGAAGCTTTTTTGGAACAGAAGAAGGTTCAACTTCCCTTAACGATTTCTCAAATTGATGCTGCTCTTGTGCAGCTAAATTTTGTGTAGACACTTCTTTGGGTTGTTCCATCGATGTTGGTGATTCGGAAACAGAACTTACAGGTTCTGTTCTTTTTTCCAGAGTTGGCACTTTTACATCAACAACAACGGGAGTTGACGGGGAGGATGAACTAACTGTCGTCGACGGCGATGCAGTAGTCGAAGAAACATTTGGAGTTGTAGGAGACGAATAGGGACTTCCACCTGATAAATGTTTACAAAACAAATGTCATTTTCATTTCATGTTATAAATATTTCCCCTGATATTTTGACTTCATTTTCTTATCTCATGTAAGTAGATTAAATAAATTTAATGCATCTTATTTAAATAGTCTTGAGAAACAAATAAGAAATTAATACTCTATTTATTCACCTGCGGATTAGTACATGCATTTATAAAAATACACGTTTGCATATAGAAATCATAAAAATTATTCAAGTACCTTAATGTGGTTATCTAAATAACAAAGAATGTTGGAACATAAAATCCGACTCAAATATGCAAAGTGTAATGTTACTAATTTGTTTCCATAAACGAACATAAGTATTATATTACTAACTCTTCCAGATTTGCACTTTTAGTTTGGTAATGCGATATTCTGTTTCTGCTTAAGGATAAGATATACATACTTACGCATGGAAAGGCAATTAATTTAGGCGACAAACAATTCACAGTCAAATTAGTATTACAGATATAAAACAATGGTTATGCTGTAATAATATTACCTTGTCCTCTTCCTCTGTTTCCTCGGGGCATCTGCCCTCTTCCCCTGCGAGGCTTCCTTTGAGAGTGCTGTCCTCCTTGTCCGCCACGGTCTTCCATTTCTCTATAACAAACTAAAACCATTAACTATAATACCAGATTGATTTTTGCCACGTATATAAAAGATATAGAGTCTACCTATATATTATTCTGTACCTACTAAAATGGTCAGTTTCATTCAATAAGCTTTTACTTGTTATTAAGTAATTATACAATGTATATAATATGGCATGCTATGTTCTGTATAAACTTCATCCGATTAGCAAATTAATGCTTGAAGCCGTTGATGGCTAAATTGATTTTTGTAATTTTCTTTGTCTTCTATACAAAGGCATCTTTGACTCTTGCTATTTTCACCATATTATAATATCTTAATGTCAACAGCGGCAATTGATGCTATAAATATGCACACATGAACACAAACACACACACAAGTAAAAAATGCGTACAGATTACCTGTGTATGCCAATTTGTCTGTATAATATTAAATAAGAATTTAATGTGAATTATTAAATCATATTATTATATTATACAATCTTACCTTCCTTTAAACTTGCACTTGTTAATATGAAACCAATAAAGTTGTTCAAAATCTGTTCCAGTCTGTTCTTAATAAAATAATATGACAATCTTTTGTATCATGTGTGCCAAGACGAATCTACAATCGCCTGGTTCTCATCACACATAACATAACTGGTAAAAAAGTCATAGAGAAACAGGTAGGCACTTATACACATTGAACGAAATATTTATAATACACACATGCACAGGTAATAATATATACAGTACACGTGTGTGCGTATATTCAAGTACTGGCTCTGGTAGTACATATTCATATTGTAGCACATCAAGGCCTCCTCTGGAAGAATTCGCCTGTGTTATCCATTTATACATATTATGCAATACTCTTTAGTATGGAAGCATCCCTCTGTTTTGTACATTGTATTAGCAGACCACATATACTGAATATTAGATCCCTAAGCCAGAATTTCAACAATCAGATGCAAGAAAACTAGCCAAACAACTCTTCCAGCAGAAAGGGAACTCACGGTAGACCGCACCGTCCTTACTTCTATACTTCTACAAGATATCCCTCGCCTATAAATGTAACATAATACGAAAACCATATATTATATGATATATTTGTCTGCACACACTTATGATATTAGTTGTGCATAGTATTTTAGTATTGTATACTCTGGATACTCCTCTGGAATCTTAAATTATTATTGAACATGAATAACATTATAGCATGCTCTCGTGTTGCTTGCAAACATGTAACGCTACCTTTACACGCATTAAGAATGTATCAGAAGGAACATATAAGCAAAGTTAAGAATCAACGTACATGGCATATTTTTTGCTGAAGAATCATTCAATAGGATTAAGGACTAGGGTGAAAATGGATTGTACTATTATATATATGTTAAGTAGATTGCGTATAGTGTTTCACTTACTGAGACTGAGTGAGACTCGATATATTTATTAGACTGTAAGTTTCTACTTTACATGTCATGTTAAATTTCATGAAAGTGTAGCCAAACGAGCTTTTAACTTCAGTTAGAAGATATATTTTTTATGCATTTACTGGAGCTACAATATTAGAGGATAGTTGCTTTATATTTAGGTAAGCACTTACTTTGTGTACAGTAACTACAGTAAAACCGGACACTTGGCATGCTATACGAAGCATAGAATTGAGAGTTGACATTACCTCAAATGAGACAGTAAAAGAAATGATGCTATTGTTGAAAGGTGTACTTTGCCAGGCAAATGTATAAACAAAATGATTGCACTTTTATAAAGTTGTATTCAATATATATGTTTTAGCAAATAATAATTACAGTGTGTATATGTGATTGCAATACTAGTACTGTAGTAGTATAATTTCTTCGTGTCAACGTTTCTGACAGATGACAATTGAATTCCTTGAGTGAAATCTCCTTAGCTTTTTGTACACGCATTAGAAGACAGTCAATCAACCCTGCATTTAACACACCATTTTAGCAATTCTTTTATTCCAAGGCAAAATGTTACATAGGTGAACTAGGGGCGTATACTGTTTTATGTAGTTTAAAATCATAAGATTCATCATTACACAAAAAATTTAAGACGACATAAATTTTTTGTATAATTCGTGATTATTTTTGATGAATTGAACTCTGCAGATTTGGGAACACTAATAATAAAGCAGTTTGGAATTAATTGTATAATAATATACTTTTCTATACTAGTATATATTATATACTAGTATAGAAAAGTTGTGCTAAAAAAGGATAACATCTTACCAGCTATCAGATCACATACATACATTACCTATACAAATATACAAATGAATACCTTAAATTATAAACATAAATCCTACACATATCTTTGTGATTATAAACGAAATAAAAAAGGTAAACTACAGTAGAACATAATATTCTGTTTGATGATGATTAACTTGATGCTGGGCCTGTACACATCTTACTCTGAATTTAATCATCGATTAATTGTAATAGTCTCATGCAGAATGCAGATCAATGATTCCATTATAATTAGTGAACACAAGGTATAAAATACAAGGTGAAAAAGATCGATAATTAGCTTATCATGGGTTGTGGGTTATCGTCTGAAAGAAAATGGAAAGCCACCTGTATCGGAAGCAAATGTGAAAACTCTTTGACGTCTTTTCAGCCATATGCACAATGCACCACACTACCAAGTATTGCTTCCTCTGCAATAATTCAATTCATGGCACATTTCATCTACAATCCAGTTTTTTTAAATAATCAACTCGGCAATAATAAATAAATACTGCTTAGTGAACAGGCGCTGTCAGTATCTATGCACTTACCTATGCACATAGCTTAGAAAATTAAAAATTTGTATAAAAAAGGGAAAAACATTTCAGAAACAATAATCAAGTCAAGTGACTCAGTCAAAAGGCAAACTCACTGCCATAAGGTAACAAAATACTGACTATATGTCAGTGTGCTTGCATAGAGTGTGTTAACGTGTAAGTAGTGCTGGTAATGGTAAATCAATTCATGTTTTCTTTTCCAAAAGAATATATAAACGTATGTAAATGTGTGTTAGCATGTTATTGCAATTTTCCATACACAGTGTATTAGCAGTATAAGTAACCGGTAATTATTATCTATTCATCCTCGAGATATCTGAATGTTGCCAACTACACACACAGCAAGTAACATGAATTGATGATAAATACATTTACTTACCTTATACTTAGATTAATGCAGTCGAGCAGCATTTTATTTTACGTGTGTATATGAATGAATTGATGAGACTTGAAGTTCAAGTTGAAGAACAAGTGGCATGTCGATTATTCCAAGTAAAGTAGGCGCATAGACATTAGACACAAAGAAAAATCCTTTCTGCACTTCTCATTTTTATAATTTTCCATGTGGTGTAGTATGTATCTTCATGTATCTTCATCGTGTCTTGAGTGACACAGGAAATTTAATTAGGCAAATTTGAGTAAGTGCCCCTTGTCCCAATGTTGTGCAAATTGTATGAATGAAATGCACATGGTATATGTACAGTATTATTATTATGAGTAGGTATTGCATGCATCGATGATGTTAGAATGCTACAAGCTGTAATAGATGCTGTTTATTGTTTACACAGCCGGGACATTGACATTAGACACTCTTACTTTTACACGGAAATTGTGAAATGAGCCTGTTTTTGGCTTTACCGAATACAAAATAAAAATGAAAGTGATGATGCTAAGCAACTTTTCTCTAAAAAGTAATAAGTGCATGTACGAACTCATTTCTTACCTGTACAATAATATGACAGCGCTAACGACTAACTAAAAGGTAATAATTGGCAAACAAAGTTCAAATGCTAAGGATAAGTATTGGATATCTAAGTAGATGATTAAGCAGTTGGAATACAACAAAGAGACAAACCTTTCTGTTGTGGTTGCATGAATAAGTAAAGGAACATGTCCAATTTGGTTTTCAGTTGTAAATAATTGACGAAGGCGTAACAAGCTTTGTTAAATACGCTTCCTGGTCTACTAAAGAATATTTATATTTTCTTTCATTTGTGTTGGTTTTTGCTATAGACTCGTACAGAGAAAGAGTGTAGATAAAAAATTTGAAAATGTTAAAAAGATCGGTGTTTTTGTTATTTTTAGTTTTGTGTTGCATATTATGGGACGTAAAGCTTTCAAGTGCAAATGAAAATGCAACGACTACTACAGCTAGTAGTATAAAGCTACCGGATATAGTTGAGAAAGTAGAGCAGTTTGTGCACAGTGAAAATCTTCCGAATTTAATTGAGAAAGGTGTTGGTTCTTTTTCACAACGTCTCATGTGGATGAATAAAAGAAGGAAATTCGTTCTGCCCAAAGGAACAGTTTTAACTCTAGCACCGAAAATTACTCTTCCTGTTTTCAGGCATCAGCCATTTGACGGAGGATTAAATTCAGATATTCAAGCTTCTTGGTATTTTTACAGTAAGCAATTCTATATTGATAAAACCTTTGCTTCGATAGGTAGATGCAGTGACAGAAAGTTTTTTTATTGAGTCAGTGTGTCTTGGGTAAATCTTAGCTGTATAAAGTTGAACTACGGTCTAAGCGATATCGTTTCTTGTATTCAAAATTTATCGTTATTATCGTAGTTAGCTAAATATACGTTTATTTATGTTCAAATTTTTTAAATAGGTAAAAAAATCCGGTAGAGTCGATTACAGATAACAATGATATACATCTATGAATATTAAATATTTTTAGGAATAATTTTAAAATATGGTATATTTGCTTATTCCTTGTTAGTGTATTTTGACAAACTGGGTATGACATCGGATGAACATCCTTGGCCATTAGCCATGCCACCTTTTTACCCCTTCGGAGATTTGATGAGGCAGCCAATGCGTCGCAAGAAGGAAATGAATAAAAACGAAGAGGAAGAGGAGTTTGAGGATGAAGAAGAATCCAAAAAGAGGGCAATGAAATATTTCCCCAATTATATTAGGTATCATCAGCAACAGACTCATCGCCAGCGTCGTTCTGTGTTGTCATTACCTCCTCCGGAAAATATTCATGGAGGAGAACGGGCAGTTATGATGCCAAGAATTGAAGGCCTTCTAACTTCACTGGGAATGGATGGACGGCCGTGTCTTTTAAGGGCTATTTGTGAAATTCATGAATACCCTCTTGAAAAAGGCTATGGATTCTTTGGAGAACTGATCACCTTATTCTTCAGGTATTTAAAAGATTGATATTGCACACACGGTTCTTCATAATATTATGCTAAATACATAAAATAAATTCTTCATTCACAGTATAAGCAGATCTGATTATGCGGAAAGTCATATGCCAGAGTACCTGAAGGCTGAACAAGCTGGAAAAACTGGTGAGTGCTCTGCCTACTTCAAAGAATGTCGCAAATCCATTTTCCAGTGGGAAGAGAAAAATAAGTATACGGAAGAAATGCAGAATGAGATTCCGACACAGAAACACTTTGAAACAGATGAAGCAAGACAATTTGGTCGCAATCACAGATCATAGATAGTAGAATATAAAACTTATTGCTAGCTTATTAACCGGAAACGTGATATTGTTATATATTTATTTGTTATTGTTGTTACTGCTTTTTTGTTACTTTATAATATATTCTTTAGCTTTACTTCAGCTGAATTAACTTTTCCCCTTAAAAGTACGAAGTTATAAAAATAAAGTTTATATTTTATATAGTCCAATCTTTACAGTTTTGTTTCCTTCTACAATATAAGGCCATTTTTATAGGACAATGCACAATCGAGTCATCACTCTCATTACTTCATTTGAAAATAATTGTTAAAGCAATATGTATTCGTTCAAATCAATACTGATATTTATTTATTTGTACATCCATTTTATATATTTTTGCTACAGTATCGTAAAAACAAGAGAGCTTTATTGCAACTACACTTTCAACGTGCTTCTAAGTACATAATGGTATTTACCATGTTTCTCGCAGTCTATAATAGTATTAGGTGCTGATAAGCAATCTATTGCTTTCAACTTCATGTCATGGGTAGGTAGTACGTACATAGGTATTAAAATATTTGCCTGCGCTTAAACAAAAGATTTTCTACAATTACAGAATACTAAAGTTAACCTATATATAACACTGCAAAAATCAGATCTATAGCTTTTCAATTACATTTAATAAGTAAGCGAATGTAAGTGAATGACTAAATACAATAAGTACATAGATGTCAAAAACAAAATACAAGTCTCATTGTTTTAGGAATTCTAATCAATTTATATTTGTCTATAGTTTTTAAGACCAATTGAGATTATTTGTCAGTCAATTCAATTGGATCATCTTTATTCTTTGAACTTGACTCGACTATTTGTTTCTCCAGTAATCTTGGTCCTAATATCATGACTCCCATTGCACCAATCGGCGCAGTGATTAAAATAGCCAGCACTGCCATCGTAAGAACTTGCAAACCTAACGATTTTTCCGCTTCACCGAAATTGCCATTTCTAGCTGTGTCCAATGCAATCGACCCAATTGCTGCCTGTAAAACAGAAGTATTATTATTATTTTTGTGAACCCATTGTGTACTAGGATACCATAAATCAGGGTACCATAAATAGCTATACAAATATTCTCAAAATCTGCAGGAAAAACTTGTAAAATGATATAATTTATGTAAGGAAATTACTTGAACGGTAGCTTTTGGTACCCACGCGATAGCTACAAAGAATCTCTCTTTCATATTCAAATCAGAGTAGCCGACGCACAAAAACGAAATCACCACACGAACCTGCATATTGTCGTAAATAATTAAAAGAAGTCTTGCTTTAATGATTCAACCAGTTCAGAATAAACCATAAACTATTCATTTACCGCCAGAGCTATGAATAAGCAAATGAGTCCTAATCCCACTGCTGTAGGATCCAAATTTTTCAAATCGATTTCGCATCCAATCAATCCAAACAGCAAAGGTTGAAAAATATACCACAGCAGAGAAAATATGTATGAAAGAGAATCCTATATAACCGAAAAAGTTATTTAATTTATTTCATGAAAATATTAAGACGATAAAATAATTATTTGTGCCATTTGTGAGTAAGAACGGTTTTTTACAACATACATCATCGCTGAGAACATTTTTCTTCCTCCATATAACTGCGGCAATGAAAGCGGCAGTTAAACAACCCAAAGCTCCAGCTCCGGGGAAATTACAATATTGGAAACCAAAAACTGCAATGCAACCTCCAAGCAAGCAATAGAATGCCCGTTGTAGTACAACTGTCTTGTGGAACTGTTCTGGTTTGGAAATGAAGATTCCAATAAAGCCTCCCCAAAGAATTCCAAATCCGATTCCCATGATCAGCTCCATCGGTCCTTTGCCCAGTGTCTGCAAAATATCGTCTTGGGAAAAAACAGTTCCCAGTGTTACTCCAAACAGAGAAATGGCCAGAATGTCATCCACACTAGCGGCGGCGATGACAATTGTTGGAATTCCTTTTTGGACACCATAGCCTCTTTCCCCGAGGTTAAGCAGACATGGTACAACCACCGCTGGAGAAACTGCTGCCAGCACAAATCTAAATGGAAGTTTAAAAATGCTTACAGTTTCCTTCATTTGATTTAAATCATTTTTAAATTGGATTTCTAGGAAGACTGGCATAATATGGAAACGTACCCGAGTAAGAATCCCCAACTCCATGGAAAACCTAAAATATAATGAGTTGTCACTGCCACTGTAGTTGCTTCCACGAGACAAGGACAAAATGCCAAACGGATGACGACTCCTTTTAGTTTCAGCAACGCGACGGGATCCAGACCAAGACCAGCTCGAATAAGAATTACAACAAGCGCTAATTGTCTAATAATTCAGTCAGTCAATAATAAGTCATCTTTGTTTTTCAGGATAAATTTTTGCTGCATTTTTGTGGAAGTAAAAATTTTCTCCCTGATTTAACTTTACTGTAATTTTGTAATTAATAAAGGAGAGGTTGTAACTTTAAGGGAACTTTGTTGTTTTTTAAATGTACGCTAATTCTAATTTTAAATGCATCCTAAATGTAAATGTTGTGATTTGTTAATCTGTTCTTTTGAATAAAAAGTTTCCTTTTACCTTATTGATGATGAAGTCTCAGATGGAACATCTTTAGCGAAATCTATGTATGGAACATTTCTTACAATGATTCCCATTACCAGCATCGCAAGAAGTGGAGGAATTTTTATTAGCTCTAATAGCATTCCTATAAAATGAGAATAAATAATTCACAAACAATCTTCGTTAATTTTTTATGTAAAAATCTTCATTCGTGAGATTATGAGATTATGAGACATTCGTGAGATTGTATTAAAAAAATTACCCAAAGCAATTCCAGTGAACAGTAAGAAATACAATGGGAAAATAGGACCACCCGGCCAAATGGAGTCTCCAACAATGAAGAATATTGCACTCCATAATACAATGGGAATAGTTAGGTAAACAATTATCCAATAATATTTTTCATTTGGTTCCCATTCTGTGAGTATTCTTTGTAAACCATTTCCTTCCAACTTTCTGTTGGAAATTTTTTCCTTATTGGTATCAGGACCTGTTGGAGTATTTTCCAATCCATTAGGTATTGCTATTGATATGGAAGTATTGTTTTGGCTACATACAGATTTATCTACATCTGTGTCTAAAGGAGTCAATTCTTCCAACAATTCATTTTCGTCTAGCATTATGTGTTATTGCTATGTATGAATAGAAAAACAGTTTAACAAACGAACACATGAAAAACGGTTGATGCAAAAGAATTCATGTTTACATTAAACTAATTTTGAGATAAGAAAAGAGATTTTGATTTTGACTAGAAAGAGTTTTATGACAGATGAGTACAGAAATTCGAATATAGGAGGAATGCCGGCATAACATTTTATTGATCTAGTTTCGTTTCCTTGCGAGTTTCCTTTAGTTCAGAAGCAGAATGCTTCACATTAGACATTTCCATCAACAAGTTTTATTATGCCCTTCGTTTACTTTTAAATGTTGCTTTTCTAGTTAGGCTTTTGCAAATTAATACTGCAGTTTTTGTTGAAAATCTAGATTATTTCAATAAATCCCATTTTTATTAAAGTAAACACAAACCTGCATACTGAACCAATAGAATATTATACACAGAACGTATTTCATTCAAGCATACCGTATGTAGTGTTATTCTTTAGTCTAGTCTCATGCAACATGAATTTACTTTTCATTCAGTCCTCCTCTCATGTTTAATTACTTTGTATAAATATTTATCCTCATTCAACCAAGGGCCTATCTAGGATTCAAAAATGGGGCTGGATAGGTTTGGCAATTGAAAAGGAAAAAATTAGCAAATTTTTCTGGCATACATTTTCGACAAGTTTCCTATTCTGGAATCTGGGGGCTCAAGCCCGTTGAGCCATACGTAGATACGCCCTTGCATACAAAACTACAACATTTTCATGCATAATCCTTGTTATTTTTTGATGCATTAATGAAATAAATATAATACATGTACATAATATTATCCCTGCCCCATAATATTATAAAAGCTCATAGTGGTTGGTTGAAGCCTATAGTATCGCTATTATTTTTACTTGGGCTGTAATTGTTATCAAACGTAAACATTACTGTAATTAACTAAATATTTAATTTTCTTGTTTTTATAGGAAACCTAATAATTAATAGATATATCTAGTTTTATATTATTCAGATAATTAAATTTAGGTCTAGATGAATATTTAAATTTTAGGTATAAGTAATTTGATTTTTCAGATGTATTATTCGATCACTGTATCATTCTTCAGTATAAATAAATAACGTCTTTCTTCATAACTGTTGGCATACTTCGTGGAATAATTCAGGATTAACCTGCAATACAGAAAATAAATGTTGACTTTGTAACGGCGTATGCACAATCCTTATTAAGATGCTAACGCAGCACTTACCTACAAGAAACTTTCTTTAAAAAAATGTTATGGATGAAATAAGTATAAAATATGTACCTGTTCCATTACTTTCCAAGCGACTGTTTTGATTATAGATTGTGAATTTTCTTCACAGAATCCTAAAGCTGCTTTTTTAAGGGATTCGCAGCCAAACGTGTCAGCAACTAACAGTAAGCTTGCCACATTAACAGGGGTGATGGTATCAATCAAATTTTTTTCACATAGATTCTAAAAAGACATTCATAAACTTAATTATGATCTGTAAACACCTAGAATAAGATTGATAAGCAATTTACGTCAGAAATAATTGCTCAAAACACTCATTATAATAAATAATGAATATTAACCTTCAACCCGTTCAACTCAAAATGAACAGCAGATTTGAGTAAACCCTGTGGAGAATCCATGGGATCGACTCTGTCGGTATAAATGTATTGAAGCAGAGACGTTAGCAAAGGAGTAGAAATGTCAAGGTTGATGACTCCGTACTCGTCAATCATTTTTGGAAGTACTGGAGATCGACAGGCGAGAATTGCCTTATGTACTGGAAAAAGGTCACCATCTGAAGATTTTATGGTTGCATCACAGTATTCTCCTGTGCGCAGTTTCGTCCATAAGTCAAGGGATAAACAATTCTGTTCAGCATTTTGTCGTACCTTCAAAATGATTTCATATAATGTACACGGCAATAATTATTTGTATTACAACTCTTAATGATCTGCTGTGTAATTTTGTCTGTAGAAAATAATTTTCACTTACAAGCATGATTTTACAAAATATTTCAATATTTTTTCCAGACACATGTCGGTCCAGTATGACCATGTCCCTGGTTCCTATACTCACAACTTTTTCAGACTCTAATGTAGAACTGCATTTATTCAGGTCTATGGACTGGCAACCAACAGGGCACACTTCAAACTGCTTCGCCAATGAATTCCAAATACCGAATTGATAGCGCACCTGCAAATTAAATCAATGAAAACAATTATTTTTCAAACTGAATATTAAATAGGTCAAACTGATCCCTGCCTTTTAATTAGTAATGAAGTTTTAACACAATTATGTTGAAGATATGAAAATAATTGAAAATAGTTACTTCTATTTCTTCATCTAAACCGACTAAGCTGGGTCCAGTTGCAGAAATGAGGTTGAGACACATTACAACCGGGTTGCAAAGTTTCTTTAAGTTTTCATCCGTCCAGTATCGTAACGCAAGGTACCATTTCGTATGCACACCATTTACATGTACCTGTAACAAATGCATTTTATGAAGAAATTGAAGAAAATTATATATTGTGGTAGTATAATGATAAAAGTTCACAAATTACTTCAAATGTGGGGCTATCTGTGTCTTCATCTTCGTCTATCCCTTTAAGATAATTCTCAACCGTCCAAGTGTATTTGAAACCAACATCTAAGAGATTTCTTGCCAAAACTTCACAATTATTCATTTTAGCCAGAAATAATAAATCTCGTTTACACTTAATATACTTAGGAAGAAGAAATTCGAGGTCTAAACTCTCTGATTAGAAAACTGTGTTGAACTTTCTACAACTAGAGTAGAAATGAACTATAGGACTAGGTATCTGTTTTTAGAGTTGATTGTTAATTCTGCTTCACTATAACATCAACATGCAGTGAATGTCTAAATAACAATTTGAATCGTCTGTATATACAGTACTTGTTCAAATATTATGTTATTGTATTATTCCAATAATTTTTCCAGTTCACTGAAAAGTTTTACTGTTTCTCACGATTACTCTGAGCTGACTGAAATCTGGAAGAATTGATTCTCACTCTACTCACGATGTGACAACTCTTCCCTTTACAATATCCCTATATAGTATTTACAATATTTATTATCACACATAACCCCTAATAACTAACAGCAGTTTATGTAATTTATAGTTTACCTACTTACAGTATACTACAATACGTACTAAATATCATTGTGGTATCATGTGCTTTATATACTTGCAATGCAATTAGTTATAGCAGCAATAAAACATTTTTATTAAGTGAAAATGTCTTTAATATTATTTAAATTCACATATAAACTTATACATTTGGTATGTAATAACTTCATAACAAGATTACACGTACTTCATCTCGTGAATCAAATCATTCAAATCCTAAGTTTTATCTTCTTGAGTGTTGTGGAGCAAAACAACAACAAGACCATTCAAACATTGCATGTTTCTGTTACTGTACAGTGTTTGACATATTAAGTGTTTCTTTTTTATCTCACGAAGCTTGGAGAAGTGTTGATAATTATAATCGTGCAAAGCACACCAAAATCGTGTGAATGTTGGAGACACTGGAGAGTAAGATGATCTCTCATATTGAACTTTTCACGTGTATAAGGTATATCCATATATGTATAAGAGCAATTAATCCATTTAAGTCAGTGCTTCTGTTCTGTACTTATCTGTCTGTATTTTTTAATGACACTATTTTGGTAGATTTGTGTGTAAACAGTAATCATATGAATTATTATACAATCAATACAAGTCTTACGTTATATACATGGACATAGCACGCAAAATAATGATTACACAAACAAACGCCTTCGTGTTATAAGTTGTAGTCAACAACTTTTTGCATGGAAGCTTTTCACACTTGCACACAGTGATTGCATTGATATTTAAGTCTTAAGATGTCCTGTCTACAAATCTGTTTTTCTATGAATTCTGGTTTTCAATGCAGAACTGCTAATAAATTATTAATGAAGCGGAGAATCTTTCATTATTTTTTCTGGGTCAGAGTGCAAATACTGAAATGTCTCAGCAGGAGAAACTCTCAAGAGAAAAGCATCACGTTTACTGACATCACGTGTATATCTTCTTATAGATTGGGCAAATCATCACAGACAGAAAACATTTATAGATTGTAATTAAACCAGACTGCTATGTACCGTATTATTGTATAAAAATCACCCTGTTCTAGATTGAGCTGGAATGAAGCAGGATAAGTACGGGAAATCGAGATTGTCCAGGTCACTTATGTATGAATTATGTATGAATAATCAGTTTTTGCATTTCTCAATGCAATAAGCAATGTTTGGCAAAATTTGCCAATTCTAGCCATAATATGTGTAATTGATTCTATATATTTTGACCCATTTGGTAGTTCTCTCAATATGGTAAGCTTAATTGGTTTTTTCATGTAAATAATTCAAAACTAGAAGGTTGCATGTTACAAATCTTACAATGTGATTGTTATTTACTCTTTATACACCTACAAACTAAATCCCATCACATGCCATCTTCAAATATATATTTTGAAAAAAATGATCCACCTTTTTTAATTGCATAATGTCTATACCTTCGGAACCTTCGTATCAAAATAATATTTTTATTTACTCCCTTACAAATGTAGGTAACATCTTGCTAGCATTTTGTTAAATAACTTAAGTAAAATTTGATCCTTTAAAATTGAAAGGTGTATTTGGAATATAATTCATGATATAATCAGCAAATGACAAGTCTATAATTAAACTTCAAATATAATATTTATATGTAACTAGTTCTTCCGTTGAAAAATATCAATACAACACAAAGGAAACAATTGGAATTGATTCGAAAACAAATACATAGTTACTTACATACTTATGTTACCAAATAAATCTAATGATTTTCCAAGAATAGTGGTGCAGACAGAAAAATCTCTTTTTATGAAATGATCAAAGATTTTTTCTATATAACTTTAATGACATAGCGGCATTAATTGGGAAATGACAAGTGTGCCAGGTACCTCGTCAGCAGTAAGAAGGTAATAGTCACTAGACTTACAAAAATCAAAAGAAACTTAAAGCTGCTTGCCAAGGCAAGGACAGTAAATGATGCAATCGTTTTCTGAGGAAATGCAGTCTACCGAATTTTAGTCATTCTCTGGAGTGTGGAGTTTGAAGCATGGGAATAATGGGAGCTACATAATATAACAGGTACCCTCTAACACTAGTTGAGCCTCTTATTATGCCCACTATTAATCCCGGTATTCTTTTCGTGCTATGCAAACAGTAATATTATACTTAATGATTTTCCCAGAAATACAATTAGTGAAACTAATATTTGTTAATTCTTCTTATGCTGAAAAATGATAAATTCAGATTCACAATAATACAGGGTCTCTCCAGGATTAGACATAATGTTTATTGGATTCACACAAATTTGAATTTGTTAAGTCTGAAATTAATTCCCTGAAACTCGGCTGGTCCTTTGACCGCAGCTAAAGAAATATTGTGATAAATACTTTCAGGAATATTAAGTTTCTTGAATGTTGAGGTTACAAATTCAGTGATAGTCCCTCCAATGTAGATTATTGTACATGTCATGTCTCAAAGCAACCCAAACTTATGAATCAACTTTTCTAGAAGTACAAGCAGTATTTTTTTTTGCCTTGCATTTTTGTCATTATTAGTCATTACAATTTACATTACAGTTCTTTCCTTCAGGATTTACTATAAAACTTACAATTAGTATAGCACTAATTTTTATGATCTTTGGTAGGGAATGGAATATAAATGACTTAATTGTTGAGCAATGTCCCTTATCCAGTTTTGCTCAGGACAAGCAAATTCGTGTTGCATTTAATGTGACGACCCTGTACTTCTGAACACACACGCATGATTAGGCAAAATATTATAGATGTGTTAAATAACAAGAGAAAACAGATGAAACATCTGGGTATAACAATTAGTACCTATCCTACAATTAGTTCGTTAGTAGTTTGTGATTCTGGTAGCTCGAGTTACGCTGTAACTGTCAATAAGTAAATTGGACAATGAATGAATCAAAGTGAACAACGCACAAAACTCTGCATGTCTGCCTTTTCACTTCTACTGTGCCCGACAAAGAGCAAAATGATCGTAAATCCTGCATTCTCCCGTGTGCAAAATTTTTACTACCTAAGTAAGTAAAAGCCAGAGACTTTCTGAAATAATGAATGAAATGAACGTTGTGCTATATACGAGTTCTACATGTTATCCACGCTTATATGCGTATTTTCCATATATTTGGTCACTTATAGGGATTTAATAGAATTTGGCAGTCAGTATGCTTAAACAATAGTTCGAACTATTATATAATAGTCGTGAGTCAGAGATTTGATCCTGGAAAGGAAAGAAAACTGGCAGAGTCATGCAATCCCTGGCAAACATCATTCATAGTACATTGAGTTCACGGGAGAATTCCAAAAGTCCGTTTTCCGGTACTAATAATAATGCATTACTTTGCTATTCATCTGAGTGGGCGTTAGGGGAATGGTGGAAAAAGTTTTATACAATCACAGAATACTTACTTTTGCATTATTGAACAAAATACTTTGTAATAGGAGTAGTTTACATGCATTGAGCCCTTTGTGTCACACATTGGAGACAATAGTAATGAATTATCCTATAGGTTCGTCTTTGGTAAAAGTCTTTCTCTCCCTGATTGCTTGAACATTTTCATCACTTTCCCGGAGACACTGAGGGTGAAAACAACTTCCAACTGTGTGACTTTATGAATTATAGTGGTGTTGACACTTTTGATTTATTCAAACGGGTTTGTTCTCACTTACAACCAGTGATTTGTTCTCGCTGCGATAAATATTAACATTAAGTCTCATAAATACTCAGCAAACAATGAAAATCAGAGTTAATTGCTGGAAATAAAAATTTATTATCTGTTACAAATAGTGGCTACTGCGAAAATCAAAATGATATTCTCCTTTCTCAGAAAACGTGTTGCTCATTTTTACTCCCCGAATGTACTGTTGTTAATTTCCACGGGATTTGTGATTGTTTTACTATTTTGCTGTTTTCCTGGAGCAGAAAGTCATATTTCGTCCATTCTTGGCACAGGTACACCTAAACTTTTCTATCTCCCTATTTTTATCTCATCCTCGCACATTTGCAAAATATTATGTGCCAACTTTGTCAATCTGATCAGTTTCTTGCGAAATTGAATCACTCTCGTCTTGAGATTGAACCTTTGAAACTGAGATTGACTTTTACTTTGTTTATACAGGGACAGGACGCAAAAGAGTCTTGTTCGGAAAGCATTTAATATTTTGCGACTATACATCTGAAGGTAATCAGTCGATTCCTCCTGCACTCTTAAATAATTATACCTGTTGTAATTTAACAAACACAACACCTACCTTTCGTTAACGTAGAAAATTACTGTAATTACCTAAAAAATATTAAGTGCAATTTTTTCCATTTATTTATTTAGTTTTATCAGGTTTAATAATCATTTTTGATTTTCCCCGAGTGTATTTATTAAAGAAGTAAATGTTTTTCAGAAGATGGTACTCCTCCATTGTTAAGCCACATTCGAGTTTCCCGAGGCCCGTCTGCTCCTACCCCATCCACATCTGAAGAAGACGCAAGCACCGCGGCTCGATTATATTTTCTGAAGTCCCCATCTTTACAACACAAGCTGTTGCGACACTTGTCTCAATTTCCAGATGGTTACGTTGCCCGAATGGGTAGTACTAGAAGTCGTCACATCGGAGTTGCTAATGAGATGCATTTAGATACACGCCCAAACCTTATGACGAAAATAAAAGCAGCTCCAGCTAATCAGAATAATGACTACGAGGGCGACGGTACTTACGACGATCTAGACGATAATCATGTTTCCAGTTCCGAGGCAAACAAATTCAGTTCATACATCAGTGCACGTACGTATACCCTTCCATTTCATTTCTGATTCCATTAACGCTTGAAAGACTGAACGCAATTTGTAATTTTCGCATTGCTTCCAGTCGTATTCACACAGTTTTCCGTATTTTTCTGATTCACTGGTTTTAATCTAACAGGTGTTCTCAGTAATATTCCTAAATTCTTCGAGCACGTCAGAGAGAACCTAAAAGCACTACACAATGACCGCAACTTCGGAACTGGAACCCCTCCCAGTCCCACGGGAGAATATATTACTGAAGATAATCTCCCTAAGAAAGGAAAACTTGGCCGAAAAAAATTCAATGAAGCTTCTAAAGAAGGTTTTCACTTTAACTGTAAATTCTAAATACTAAAAAAATATTTGTTACAGGAGAAAAAAGAAATGGTTAACTATTCACTGTTTTGATTCGTCTATTCTGGACATTTTCTTCAGAAAAGGATGCAAACCACACTTATCATCGCTTGGATGATGACACCTATTTGAAAAATGGTAATAATTATAACCCTGCGTGGCTGTTCACAAACCTCGGACTCGGAAAACGTGCAAGCGAGTAAATACAATCAAAACTTGCGACACTTTATATTTACCTTACTTGATCGCTCATTTATCGCTTTGATAAAATCACAACAACAACAGTAATTGTGTAGTTGTCACTACATTGACTATATACATGTTTATCAATCCAAATCTTTGGTATCTTAATATTATGTAGATTAGGTCTACACTTAATTAAATTACATGTGTATATTATGTGTAAATTATGAAAACTTACCTTATAGTAATTCTTCTTTGTAGCAATCATAAAATGTAGTAGACAGTAAAAATTAGGAAATAGTAGAATGAATCTATGCAACAACTTGTTTGTACTTATATGTAGGTGTATAGTATACAGGTGTATCTACATATGTAGTTGTAGTTGTAAATATTTCTTTTTTCTGTGCAGTAGTACGTATGATGCCTATATATGTACTGTATGAATCAGCACTGTGAGTAGTGAGTAGTTTTATTTGTAGTAAACGAAATTAGTTCCACGTGTACATAAAAACAAAACTGTTTCAAATGAAATTATTTACTCATAAGTAGTTTCACCGTACATAAGTTGATTTGCAATTGCATGTCCAATGTCCACATACTAATTAACAACAAGAATTTCATGCAAGAAGTTCATTACGTCAAATTTCCCAGCAATATTTCTGATTGCTTGTAGAAGCTTTCTCTACTTCTTTTCTATAAGCTAAGTTTCTTACTACGTATATTTTATACTGAAAGAAACTATGAATAGTACATCAACCCTCAGCCATAAATTTCAAAAGGGACCTCTGCTCTATATGAAAGCATATGATGTGAAGCAAGTTTTAAAAATAGTTTCTTGGTATTTCTAAAATAAGAATGAACATCTTAACGCACTACTCTGCCTACACACTCCACAGCATTAGAATTTATATAGAAATGCAATAAGGAGAAAGGAAATATAGAGCAATTTTTCCTTGTTGCGTTGTGATACACTTACATGTCAACTTATACGTAGGAGGCAGACCCAGAAGAATAAAAATGTGGTAATGCACTAGCATGTTTGTGACATTTAATGGTTGTGAAGAGAATAAGAGACAATCAGAGATAGTTGAAAGCATTGAGGTCGCATGATCACGTCTTGCTATTGCAGCTATTCATCGTTACATTCTACTAGCTGTACTAGTGTATTATATGTGTCCTGGCATTTTTCGAGTGGGGCAGATTGATAGCCAGAGAAACTTACCATTAGCGTAAGCATAAAGCATAAAAAATGAAAAGGAAAAGAAGAACATGGTAAAAACAACCCTCTGGTACTTATACACAGAATACTGCAAGTAAATGTGGACATAATGGTTCTATATAAATACAAGTAGTACTTTTAGTGTGTCTCTTTCTAGATTTCTTCATATTATACTTACGAAGCATCTCTGCAAAAAAAAAATCTGTACTTATAACAGATGTAGCATTAAGTTGATTACAAGAGGACGAGAGAAAGAGAGAGAGACTGAGAGGCATGCCAAAAACTGCAGAATATCCAAAACCATCAGTTTCATCTTGCAGTCGGAGAATTCTTCACGATTTTGCTGTGTTGCAGAGAAAATGCTCGTGCTCATGTAACAGTAAGGTAAATAGTAGAGTACAAAGCTACAAAGGGCAAGATGAAAGATGACCTTTAGTTTATACAACGTACACTTCAATGTTAATGTAGTAATCACAGAATAGTAGTTCAAATCAAACAAAACTTACGTGTGTACTACAGAATCACATCACCAAGTGAAAGTACAATCTACGTTGCGTATATTATGACTAAGAAAAGTATGAAAAATTCACACGGATAAAATACACATCGTAAGTTTCTTGAAGTGAAAAATGTTGGAGAAAGGAGGATTTTTCTTGGAATGGTATATACATTGTACACATAAACGTAAGTAGCAAAGCGATGAAGAGACACGAGGATTTTGTGAGTAACAGTTTCTTATTCACTCTCCTTTTCCAGTGTATGCTTCGACGTTGTGTGTCCTTGTCCTTTGTGTGTCCTATGAAGTTTTTTAGCCATTTCTAGCGTTGCACTAGAAATGACTCATGGAAAAGACCTGGAGATATCTGTACCAGTTCTTGATTTTACAAAGTCTTCCGCGTCCTTTGGCTTCATGACAAGAAAACTTATTCTCTAGCAATTATATTGCTTTTACTGTTACACTTAATTTAATAATTTGTACTTCCAAGAATTTCTCATCAAAATAAATCCTGGAGCAATTTACACATAATTTATGACCTCGATGCGTTCCTAGTAACTATTTATTACCAAGATAGTTTAGAACATTAGTTAAGGTACCTATTTCTTCCTAACTTTCTTCGTAATAATTTCAATTACACATTTTGGATTTTATCATTTACATTTTTAAACAGCCTGATTGCATACTATGTAAATTATGAAGCTTCTTTTGTATTTCTTTTTTTAACAATGACGTAAAAAGTTTGTAAATTACACTTGACAATAGTATAAGTAGTAAGTAGTCATTGATTTCAACGAACTCTTAAATAATAATGCAATTGTAATTGTGTATAAAATTGTTTCTGATCCTCTTGGTATTTCAATATGTAGTAAAGAAAATATTTGTAGCAGAGACAGTTACACATATAAAAATATTCTTACTGCAATGTTACAGAAGGAAAATGATTTTTATGTAGTACAGAATTGTTTACAGCCCTGTAAAAAGCAAATTGCGTATTTACAAAGCTTTAGAGAAAGGGATTATCCATGCCTCTACATGCAACGTCCATTTTGTTGACATACAACAATGTGATGAAATATCTTTGTTTGTATATGATTTTTATTAGTAGTATATTTGCTATTCATTTTTGTTTCTTACAACACAATATGTAAACAGAATACCTGAATCATTTATGCATAGGTTATATCATCACAAAGGTTTTCTTTGATATTATCTGTCTGTACCTGAAAAATGTTATTATTTTATTTGTGTCATATGCAAAACATAATATTTTTATTCATACATCTGAAAGTGGAAATGCTGGATCTTGCAAGAATAAGTTCCTTGTTTGTTTTCTTGCAGAATTTATTTACACTATGTGTAGCATTGCTTTGACGTTCCTATCCTACCGACTGCAAATCCACGGTGTATAGGCAGGTGAGAATGAAGTAGTGCATGTTAAAAAGATTTTTTGTACTACTGTATAATAGTTGCATGCTTTTTAACAAATGAGATAACTTACAATATGCATAAAAGAAACTTGTTACATACTTTAATTAACACTGACAAAGTTAAAGCTAACAATTAAAAGGCAAACCATAGAGGGATGAGAGAAAGTGTGTATTTTTTATTCTACTTTATTAAAGGTATGCTAAGAAAATGAGCAACTCGTTAAATTGTAAAGTTTGTAAGTGTAATCTTAGAATTTTTATTACCTTCTATTTTAATGTGCTGTTTTGTAAACAACCAAATACTTAATAACTTTACTGTGGATTGTGGTGAATAACACTTTTACCAAGACTGGACCTACATCTTAACTGCGTAAAGAGAAATACAATTTCTTGAACTTGGAAAATAAGCCGGAAACGGAGTTTACCATTCTGGGTTTTTTAGTATAAAAATTATTTCATTTGCATTCTACAGACAGGTGTTTGGAAACCTACCCAATCCAAACTCTGCCCACTGTGTAGACGACATGAAACATTTACAATAATTATGAATGAATTACCAGCCGAAAATGTGGCCGAGTTCACAAGGTACTACAGGCTAATATTATCACATTGACTTTTTGATATGATCAATGTTATGTGACGCATGCATCAGGAGAGTTTTAGGTACTTGCGTATGTCCACGTAAGTAGTAAACAATAGAAAGGGAAATTATCTTTGAGTCTCAAGCGGCTTCAGTATATCTAACTTTGCATAATCCACCTCCACGTCTATAATACCTGAGAATCCCTTAGTCAACATCATTACATTTCCAGAATTCAGTTAGTTGCTTATTTTGTGTGCCATTTCTGCTTGGTATGGTATGTGGTATTCCCTTTCGACGAAACAAAAGACCACAAAAGACAAAAAGGAAATACAGTTCCTTTAATCAAATTTCCGACTGAGGAGGAACTAATAATACATGTCTCTAAATATACTAAAGTATGTATGACGATTGGATACTCTTCTGCTTCAAAGTAGCGTATAGAGTGTAGTCAATCCTACAACGTAAATAAAACACAAGAGGGAAAATCAACACAGGCTCTACATATTTTCCGTATAGCAACCACACACATTTATGTAACCCCACTACAACTCCCACGTCCTTATTACGACGTTCGTATCTTACCCTAAGTAAAAACTTCCATAACTATGACACATATCTATTCTTTTTCATTTGTTAACACGTATTCATGTTTAGATATAGCTGAACAAGGACGTATCTAAGTATAGGCTTATCATACTTGAGCCCCTTCCCTAGATTTTGAAAAATGGGGCAATGGGACAAAAATTTGCAGTGGAAGGCCGTAAATTTTCTAATTTGTTACCTCTAAGCTCCTTCTAAACCTCTGGAGCCCCTCCCCCTCCATTTCTGAATGCTAGATACGCTCTTGTTACCTAAGTACTACCTATTGTCTTCAAATCAAACAATGTTCTCTATTTAGTTACATATGTACTCGTTACAAAGGCGTAAGGCATTATTCTGTTATTAACAAGCGGCATGAGAACACTTTCATCAACTTTTACATGAATTCTTCTTATGTACTATAAGCTAGCGCCTACAAACTCTACTAGGTACTTAAAATAATCTGAAGTTCTTTCAACTTTTCTTTACTTTCTTCCTGTAAATCCTTTTAAGCGTGTGTTACCTGCCAACCATCACAAAATCCCTTCTTGAGATAACTATGCCACGTTTATTTGATTTCTACCTTGATTCTATTTACTTACCTTGTGTAAACTTCAGAAAAACAAGAACAGGGAGAAATAAACCATCTGTTAATTCCCATTACATGCTAAGTGACAGAGAAACTGAGCTTTCTTTCTGGAAATTCTTGAACGCGTCAAAAATCCTCTTGCATGCAATACGGTATACGTATAGGTATGCAATCCAATCCCACATTTCCAAAAATATATCTGAACAAGTTCTACTTAACAGATTCCTGTATATTCTTCTTATAAATATTTCTTGCCAGCATTTTTCCCATTATAATCATAGCCCATATCAACCAATGGCAGTAGCATCCCCACCACCATCACTGTAAAACTAAACTTACATTGTTTATCGGTACATGAGTAGTTTTTAAGCATTATTGTATCTATAGGCATACTAAAGTGGATTGTGTGTTTTGGTAAAGTTTGCTCTTTTCATTCCACGCAATGTGTATTATGCAATGTATGATGATGATAATGTTATTATACACTTACACTAGTAGTGCTTAGTAGAAGTAAAAGCACACACTTACTACTTCTAGATGATATTTGCTTTCCCTGTAGCATAAAGTATGCAGAAGCAAAGGACTACACCCCTGCACACAGTATGCAATAGTAGCAACAGTAAAAGTAGTGGAGGATTGTACAGAATTACATGAAGACTCATCCTATCTGTTTCTTTGGCAATATACGTACCTAAAGGACTTACACGTTTTGAAACTACCAGGACAGGACAGGACTTCCTGGGTGTATGTGTGTTCGGTGAGGCATGGCTATGTAGTGATAGTGATAGCGTCTGTACTGACTGGAGGGTACTGGAGAGGAAGAGAGTAAGAAGAACCAATGCAAATCTTGGGTAGAATGATGGTTTAGGAAAAGTAGTACGTAGAAAGAGTTAGTTGCTTCATTGTGCTTTACTTTGTTGTATATCTACACTTGGCTTTACACAATCTACTGTCAGTCCTACAAAAGAATCTCTCGGGTGAAGTCACAAAACACACAACAGATACACTTACAGAGTCCAACACTTGCATTTTTCCAGAAAACACATTTTGGGTACTTGACTAATATACAGTAGTAGTACAATACACGTTGAAAATACACAATAGACACTTTTTGTGTAGGTGTTTTTGAGATTTCTTGTAATTTTACCGATAGGTCACGTATCGATCTTAATTGTGAGATTAATCGATAGTTTCTTCTACAGGAAGACACTTGAGAATTGTAATTAACAAGTAAAAAGCATTAAGAAATATTATTACTGTTATAATATAGGTTTAATTAACGTAGAAAACCGAAAACACTACGGAAACTTTTTTAAAAATTGTTGGGATTTCGTATAGAAAAGTAAAAAAGTTGTTAAGGATGAGTCCTAATGGCGAGTCTCAAGTGACAATGAGGGGAGGATTTTTTTGTACAAGGCTACCCATCCTGGCGCTCTTAATGGTGATCACCAGTGTCCCCATAGGAAACTGCCACATTGCTTCCGTACTCGGCGGAACAGGTAAGTCAGTGATTCATTCTCACTGAATTCTTCTAAGTAAACAGTAGTTTCGGACCATGACATGTTTGTTGACTGTTATAAATGCTTTTGCTTGTACAAATGATAATATTACTACATAGTATATTATAAGTCTCTTTGTAAGTTATATAATGATATACTGTACGTGCAGCGTACATCTAATTGCCAAATTACGGTTGCAACGGGAGTTTCTCTCAATAATTAAATTACACTAATGGAAATAAACCCCCGTGGGATGATTCATCAATCGGCTTTAGTAGAACTGTGGCATAAAGACGACAACCTCACAATCAAATGGGATTACAAAACAACAGTGTTTTACAAATACCAATTGTACAGGATACACCTACTTACTATAAGAGTATTAATATCATGTGTGTGTAAATACTATATCCGCAAAATAAACATACATTACCTAATAATAGATTATTCATGCATATAGATAGAAGGATGGGTTGACGGGTAGCTAAATATTAAGTACGCAGTCTTCAGGCAAGAAATACCTAGGCAAGTTTTGATAGAGTCAGATGAATGACATTTACCTGATCAAAGGCAATATAAATACATCTGTTTATAAATAATTCCATTTTGAAATGTCTCTGAGCCTTATTTTCCAGTTACATATGATGTCCATTTTAACTTGCATTTAAATATGTATTACACTTACATATGCATAAAAAATTCTTTTATGTAATCACCCACATGAAATATGTATATTTTTATTAATTGTCTCAACAATTGAGATTGTCTTTATACAAGACAAGACTATCTTTACATAACTTTACATTACATAATTGTAGCATTGGGAAAATTGTGTTTGAAGTATATTATTCAGTAATATTGGGGAGTATAATGGATTATTAGATCTGTACTACAACGGATTGCTCAATTAATAGTAACATTGTAGCACAAGTTTGAGATAGAAAAAATATTGCTGATGATACGAGTGAAGTGGCTGTTTTAGTTTAGTTTTAGAGATGAGATCCATACTTTGTGTAGTAAGTAATGTGTGGGTTGAGTTTAACTTAAGCTTGGAAAATTAGAGTACTTTGATTTCAGAGAATGTCTCTTGCTTTGTTCCATGGTATGTAAGCATTATCAATATGTTAATGGAGACACTGATTGCATAAGTACAAACCAAGTACTTACAGTGTTGTAGGATGGAAAAAGATGAATTTAGTATAAGAGGAAAAAAATGGAATAGGATCACACTTCAAAACGTGCCGACTCCAAGGAAGCGACAGCTTAAGCTTAAAACTCTCATCATCCATAGCAGACATTGCAATATTATAAATACCATTTATAGGCTTCATTTTGTCTTGTTTCTGAGTGGGCGATATTATATCACTATAAAAACGAAGTGAAATCATGAATTTAATTGAAAAAAATTGTCTTCGAATTGAAATTGTATCTAACGCTTTTTTGTGCTTGTAGAATATTTTCAGCACACGGGCCTTTGGGGGGGAGTAGTGATTCGTAGTGATGCAGATACTATAACGCGGCTTGAAATGCAGCAAAATCTTAAAATCCTCATAAAGAATAGAATTCTCTTCACATTATGACCTTGTCTAGTTAATTATTCCAATTTTTGCTGTGGTTTTGTATTGATTAATATTTCCATTTATATAGGAGGAAGTGACGGAAGATCCCCGTTGACAATGAGCCACATCAGACTCTCAAGGGGTCCGAATGTCCCAACGGTACCTCACACAGAGGAAACAGACAGCGCATCTCTTTCACGTCTACATTTCTTGAAACCTCCAACTTACCAACATAAATATCTCCAACGACTTTCCAACTTTCATGGAAACGATCGTGGTTTTGGAAGCTTTCCGCTTTTCGGCACTGGAGAATATAATCAGGGAATATGGCAGGATAATCCTAGTATCGGGGAAGAAGATACACCTAATGAACAAGACCCCACATACACACCATACATCGGAGCACGTAAGAATTATTTCAGCAGTTACCAAAGTTTACAACTTTAAAAATAACTTTGAAACTGTAGACAATTACAATAAATGACAATTAAACCAAAAAAACCTGTTGTAATACGTTAATGAATATTTATAGCTGACACAATGATTTTGTATTCGATAGGGGCATTAAGCAACATCCCGAAGTTTTTCGAGCATCTTCGTGCAAATATTGAAGCTTTGCAGAAAGCGAATGAGGAGAACAAAGATCAGAATGGAGCAGGTGGTTCTATCTGGAAAGATGACAGTGAAGAAAGACGAGTATCACAAGGTGAGTTAATTAACATTACAATTATAAGTACAGTATCATTGCAGCTACTAAAAATAGCGACCGTGGGTGTGGAAAGGTTTGCTTAGTAAAAGATTCTTCGACTAATTCCTATGAAATTGTTACAGGATAGAATTAATAGATTGCTAATCTACTTAATTTTACTTTAAGAAAATGTTTTTCGAATTAATTAATAGCCAGAAGCAGCGATTTTAAGATTTTGCTGCATTTTAAGAAAAGTTCTCCTAAACGAAAATGTTGAATAAAATGTACTTGTTGTGTCTAAAAGGTTGTCATAAACATATGCTATAAAAGTTTTGTATTCTACAGAAGAACCTTGGTTTCCAGCAGCGAACGAGGGAAATGCTAATCTATGGAATCCCCTGAAAAATCATCAGATCCGCAGTTTCCATCATCAACCTTTGGACAGACCCCGACATAACAATTACAATCCCTCTTGGCAGTACACGAACTTAGGCTTAGGAAGAAGACGTTAATTCGTTTTCTTGTAATAATCTCATCCCTTGCTTATCACCAGAGTCTAACTTTAACCCAAAGGTAGGATCACTACCTCTCTAGTTGCTAGTATCAATTTCCTCCAAATTGCCATCTCCTTATTAAATAGAAATTACTCGTACTATTAGACTCATACTCATTTTTCGTTTCAATCCCATATCTTCCAGCTCCCTTTATATAAATAGTAGCGAATCTTATTGCAGTCCATATACTTGTAAAGGTTTTCCTTGAACTTTCCTACCCATTTCATTATACACATACATACGTAATACAAACACTATGGACTCTAGTCTAGATATTGTATGCATGTCTCATGTCATGTTATATTGTAAAATTGTGTATCTAAAATCCCATGGCAGTAGTAGTGTCTATGTTTCTGTGTTCTAAAGTTAGTAATTAGAATTTGCCATTAGATATTGCATTGCCTATCGACATAAATAATACACACACACAGATCCTCCTACCAGACCTCCCTTGTTATAAATATTGTATTACGTGCGTACATGTAAAGTGAACGAGTAACCAATAGTAAGACCTTTCCAAGTTCTCCTGAGAAATACTTAAAAGTATATACGTAGAAACTTACATTATGTTAACACAAAATCTCTAGTTAGGTATATAAACCCTACATTTTACCTATAGAATACTACATGTAACACGTAACTTTACCACCTTTTCCCATATACGTACCGGTAAACTAAACACGTCTATCTCTATATGTACTGTGTATAGTAAATTGCAACGAGACAAGAATAAAAGGTAAAGAACATTTCTTCAAAGATGAATAACATATTACACATACATAATGCATAATTTATTCAAAGATAACAAATATTATAAAACTGTATCTGTATTGATATAGCTAGTTCTCCTAAAAAATGTTCAGGCATGTAGTATATAGGATGTACACGTGTATACTGTATAGGCATCATAAAGAAAAAAAATTATAATATATAGACAAATATAGGTACAAGCGGATAGATAGATATACATTTTGATTCAATCGTAGAAAATGTCTAAAGCTTTTGTGTTCATTGTTCAGAAATGTATATAAAGTTACGTGTGTGTATTAAAACAGGAACTGAAAAATATTTACAGACTATAATTACGTTACGTTACACTCGAGAAATGATTTCTAGAAAAAAATGAATTCTTTATTTTAAATGTGAGACTAGTGATCAAATTGAGAGCAGAAGAAAATCAACAACCTACTAATTAAAGATTCAAAGAAATATGAATTTTAATTAATGAAAACGTAACAGCGTTTTAGTAATGTCTTTAACCGTTAGTTGTTAGTAGGAAAGTTATAAGTGTAACACACACTTCTACTTATTAAAATATTAAATTTCAGCAAGCAATTTTTACACTGGAGACATTGTTTGCTTCAATATACTTAATATTTATTGTTAGTAAGTTAGAACTACTATCATGAGGATTTTCATTTTGTAAGGATCTCTCATGATGTGAACATTATATTATGCCCTTGTTAGTTTATCATCATCACACCACAATATAACAAGGCTTTTCAATGTAGTCATCCCTTTAGGCTTCAACTTTCATTTCATCTTTCACTTGTCATTTTATAGACCTTTTACCTTAGAATAATATTATGTGAGCATACCATAATGAATTAATATTAAAGTGTGTGTGTATATAGTACGTGTACAATAAAACGTCGATATTATGTGTTTGTGTAATAATAAATGACATTTTTGTTTAAAAAATTCCAGCCTGTTGTACCTACTACTGTTGATGTTTTAACACACTATAAATTTACTAAACCAAAAACTACCTTGTGCATATATAGAGCATGCTATATACGCAATTTCTGTTCAGAGAACTATTACTCACACTGCACTGCCTTTAGCTCTTTCCTATACAGGTTATTAGCAAAATAGATTGTAGTTTGCAGTATATAATTTGATATTAATTTTACACTATTACCTCTCAGTGTGTATGATTCGAAAGTGTATTTAGTTACCTAGAAATAACCACATGGAAATTACAATCATGTGTATACATCACATACATGGTTGCATGCATTCTCTAAACACCAAAGAACATTAGCGTGTCTTGAGTAATGGAGCTCAAAATTGAATTGACTTTATATATAGGGGCCTATATAATATGCCTATATAATATGCCTATATATACCTATATGCGGAGAATGCGGACCATGCACTTTCTCCAATGAGAAATGCCTGTGTGACCACAGCCATTAAATTCCCTGAAAATGCAGATGATATACGTGATGTAAACGGAGAATTAATTGAACGTGATGGAAACAGTCAAGAAGCACTCCCCGCAAAAGAAATTGATTTAATATCACTTTTCACTTTCTTGTCTACGACAAAATCACCATGTTTTGTATACACAATGCTTTTATTAGTATCACAGCTGTATTTAAACTATAAAGCCTGTATAGAAACACTATAATGCAATTTGCAAATAAATTTGCATACATGCGATAATGTAATGACGAATTAAGCACAGACGCAAGTAGTAGACGAGACAAGGACATTGTCTTATATTGTTACATATCATGAAAATATTTAGGTCTATGTAGGTGTAGTACCTGTAGGCATTATTAAATGTTGTGGGCATCTGTAGTACTTACGTATGTGTAATATTAAATACTAGTACAGCTAAGAGTAATTTAATCACACCAGATGGTTTGCTATGTATATAATTGCTCCAGTTAGTCGTGGGAGTATATTAACTGTTAAATTGCGATATTCCGTTAAGTAAGTAATTTTGTAAAACATTTGGTTTTCATGAGAATCTACTATACTATAATGATTGTGACAATTTGTAGAACTATTTGCATGAATGTCCAACACAATTCTAGGCAATATGTAAATAATATTTGGCAATGCAATAGAAGTTGTCTACGTGTCGGTTTCGGCATACGTAAGTAAAAGGATCAAAAATCGAGGAAACCATTGAGCTAATATAATATAGGAAATTAAACATGTAAGCGTCCCAGAGACTGACGTGACAGGAAGTGGGACGGACATTAATGGTAATGACGTTTTGTGTATGGGATCGCACAAAACATGACAAGTTCTTAGGTCACTGTGCTATTCAGTGTCTTCTTCCTTCCTACGCTTTCTCTTTCTCTCTCTCTGCTACTATTAGCATTTATCCCCTTGTTGCTTTGTTGGCTTCATTTGATAATAATAGCAGCACTACAATCATTTCATTTCAGCTAAGCATTTCATGTCACATTCGCCCATTATTATTAGCAACGTGATATCAGCATTCCTACACTGTCACATCAATTGCCCAGGAATTAAACGAACAAAAGTTGCTTTTCACACAGTCCAAATATTCCAGAGAGAAAATTGCGACTGCCATTACTATCAGACGCATTAAATACAAATGACGCTTTTATGATTTGATTTGAAAATTAGTGAGGTTGGTATGTATGGCGGTAGAGAAACAGAATCCAGAATGATTGACAGCAATTCGGTAGTAGCTTACTCGTAACAGTCGCCAGTTTCATCCATTTTTGTATTTGCAAGTCTATGTATATAGAATTTCATGTTTTTAACTTTCAGAATAGATTTATTACGTGCATAATAGACACACCTACACTATACACGTTCAAATCTGAATAAGAACATAATCATCTACCTACCTAATTAAAAAACTGATTTTAGTAAGCTTTTGTTCTGTATTTACTGTATTGTGTCAATTTTTTATGAACGAGAATAGTAATGCTTTATCAGTAAAAATATTTTCAAGAAATAAGTTTCGAGCAAAGAAAAGAAATATTTTTTCGATTTTGCTTACATTACTGTTAAATGCTAAAAAGACGAATGAAACAATTCACATTGAAAAACACCGATGTTATATTCTAGTTCAAGGTTTGAGTTTTGTCTGGTATTGTAAAAAAGTTAACTGTATAACTGTAGCGCTCAGAATTTGGTAGGAGATATATTTTATTGGAGCTTATTTTTTATGAAGCCTCAGCCGGCTCTCTTTATTCTTCTTTTATTAAGTACTTCAATGTACCCATAAATTAAGCTTGCGCTTACTAAATTGATAATTGGATTGTTTCCGTACTTCGTTAGATTTTATGTAAGACGAAATGAACAGTTTCATAATCTGGTTAATTTGTTCGTAACAAAGTAAGATGAGATTAACAAGATAACAATAAATGTAATGACATAAAGGAAGACTTCTGCAGTGAGGAACGCTGAAGTGGGTACACACTTCATACATGAAACGAAACATGCAAAATAATTTTGGAGATACTTCACTCAGACCAATGAAATAACCAAACAATGTTCCTGTACTAAAACTCTTTTCCATTTCAATTGTTGCTGCTAAGTTGAAGAAGACGAAATACAAGGAAGATAAATACATATTTGGTAAAGTAACGTTATTCGAAATTTATATTTGAACAAACAAATTTAATAGAATAAAAAGCAATAGGTACAACCGTTATGGTGGCCACTTATTGTAGTATGCATGTATAGCATTATATTATGCTGTGTGCTTGTTTTCGTCTGTTGGTGAATACTTTTTGTAAGTTGAAGTGAACATGTTGCGTTCATAATCTTATAGTTTATAGAACTAATATTATCATTAGGTAATATTTCTGTAGCTTTTTGGCCTTATTTAAATGTATTTATTACATATATCCGCTCAAACAGTGATTATGATAATTCATGTATCTTCTAGTACTTTGCCACATTCGAAATCGATTGAAGGAGAAACATGCCAATTTACAGAACAGCCATGGGGTTACAATTAATTTACCTAAAATGTAGAAGACTAAGTAAAAGTATAGTTGCTTGAATCTCGAAGGAAGCCATAACACTATAACACCGTATAGTCCACTGTTCCATTTTTAACTGTAATTATACAGAGATGATGTTGTACTTTCATTTTACTTAGTTTAATGTGAATGTCATACTAGAAAATCCAGAAATAAACTTGCAGATTTGAAGGCTTCCGAATCCCATATTGTCAGCACCCATTCGATAAGAACAAGTTGCTACATTAATTTCATAAATTTCTTTTTTATGCTCAGGTACTTTTGCATATGAAATCGAATCGAAGTGCTTTCTGGCATGGGTAATACATCCTCAGTACTGCGTTTTGTGTTGTAGTTGACGAAATCGTTGAAGTTGTAGTTCCATGCTTTTGCGTATGCTACTTTCGAAGATTCGAAGAATCTTTGATTTGCTTGTTAACGTTAAAACCGACAAGGTTGAGAGTTGAGATTTCACCTTTTATATATTAAAGGATTGTGCTTCAATGAAGAAAATAGAAAAGCCTATGATACTCAAAACTCCGATGACCTAGCTTCCATTTCCGATTTACATAAATACGTCTCATTACAGATACTATATAGGTGTATAGTTTTGTCACATTTGTCTAGTGTAAATACTACAATGCTGCACTTTAAAGGCAAAGGTATTTCAATGTAATTATCCTCATTTAATATTGTAGGATGGATATACAGGTTGAGGTTCACAAACAAATATATTTCTATTCCCTCGAGTGTGTGTGTGATTTCGTATATTCGATAAATTATATTCGATACACATTATTAAATTTTATCACATTTTTTAAAATTTACAAGTCAATTATTACTATTCTGAATTTGGACAAAATCTACATTCTCATTTATTCATTGAGGTACTGATCCTTCATTTCAATTGTAAATTAAATTGTAGTGTATGCAAGAAAATGCGTCTAAAATAAGCCTGAAAGCTCAAATTAAAGATAAATGTAGTATGCAAGTTGAGTTAGTGTTATATTAATAAATTTAATGAATATTGGGCTCAACTGCTCTAAATATTTTTTAGTTGATACTAAAGCAAATAAGATTGCAAACTTATAGATACTACGGCTTGCTTTGCTCCTGTTATCGACTTGTCTAAGTCTCGACTATGTAATTGTACTAGGGGAGCTTATATAAAATTATAGACAGAATAATGTTTAATCATCCAGCGTAAATAAGAACTCACATTAAACACTGTCCCTGTATGGCATTTTGAACAAAGATGCTAATGTGTATAAATGTTTGGGTATGCAAATGAAATGAAGCACGAGTGTAGTATAGGGTTGTAATTTAAAGGAGGCATAGTAATGCAGAACTTGTTATCCTTCTTCAGAAAGGGATGGGAATGAATCTATTCTAATAATATAACAATCGCCATTCTTCCATAGTTTAATTTGAGTGATGTTTCTAAACTGAAACATTTGTAAGAGTAAAAAGCTTGTCTCAAGTTCATCCAATTGAGAAACTTGAAACTGTTCTTTCTAACGTAAGTGATACAACTCGGGTGGTCTACATGCAGTAAGAGGTATATAACGTTTCTTTTTACTTTGTCTCGTGTGGCTGTGATTGTGAGTGAGACACATAAAGAGCGATACAATAGAATTGAATATATTCGAGTTGAAATAAGAACAGGGCAATAAGTTAGTAGGGGATGAGCCAAGGAGGGAAGGGAAACAGATCTATTTAGTAAGACAAGACAAGTATCACCACTGTCAGAGCAAAGGCCTAAAAGACTTCAGCAGAAATGGGAATGGGAAAGTTCATAATCACGAAATTCACTTACTTAGGTATGTACATGGTTTCATCACATTAGATGTGAAATGCATTTCATTCTCACTCTAACATGCTACACAGTAAAAATACACAGTACTAAGCACAGTAAAAATGTGAAACATTTGTCTGCAATCTAAAAAACTTTAAAACGCTTCCCTGCAATCATTTGGCAGAAGAAACTGCAATAATTTCAATCCCACGTATTTACATTCACGTCATTGAATTCGAGTTGCAATTTCGTACCTCGTGTAGGTAAATAGTAAATATGTACATTGTACGTGATAAATCATTGGATTTCCATGAAAGTCTTATTTGGGGCGGAAATATTGTTGCTTTGTTTGTGTGGGTGAGTTTTCTACGTCTTTAGTCTTTACACTATATTATACCCTTCGCTTGTACATAAAACTACCGTCTAGTAAAGCAAATATTTTGTGGAAGTGAAAGTTTCCTTTAAAAACAAACAAACTGTTCTATAAGCTATAAACAAGGAAAAGCAACGCTTAGAAAGTATTAAAGAGTCAGAAGAATGAAAGTAAGACAGCCCGAAGTCCAAATACCTCTTCCTCCTCCTGCAGTCACCGTAAAAGGCAGATGAATGCTTCAGCAGTCTGTAAATACTATTTCATCCGCACATAACCTACAAAATATTATACATCCTTCTATAAAAAATTCTGTAGTAAAAGCTGTCAGAATGAAAAGGTATTTAACTGAAAAGAGTTGTATTATACACATTGTATTGTTTGTACATTTACCAAGACAGCTGCATGTACTGCATGCCCTGTCTCTAAGTCTAAATGGAATGTAGTAAACTTAAACACACACTCGTATAATATGCAATAATATATGTATTACCCCTTTAAAAGTGGAAAAGCGAGAAAAAGCGTAGGATTGTAGAATTTAAGGCGAAAAACGATCCATTTGATACATATACGTTTGCATCAAACGTTATTATTGCTTCCTCGAAAGCTCAGTGAAGCTGCATGACGATACTCCATAAGATCTAAAGCGTTGACAGGCGAAGGAAATGACGGAGAAAATATTATTATTATGATATGTAGTTCCTTAGAAGGAGAAAGGAACACCAAATGATCCTTTTGTTGTAGATATCTATATATGCATGTGTACTTGTATTGGCAAGCTTATATGGATATCTTCCTATGTATATGTTACTTGTATTATATAAGCAACAATGCAATGCATGACATATTTTATCATCATCATCATCAAAACTCCTACAACCATATATTGTACATACACATATAAGTATACACCTATAAGTGGCACACATGCAGGAAGACATTGTTTCATGTGTTAAGTTATATATAGTGTTAAGGGAAATAAAATGTATATAGAGACAGATATAGGGACAGATACAAAGACAGATCCAATGCTTCAAGGAATGTCTGGGATGGATGTAGTATATATATGTAGAGGCATTTTGTTTCAAACACCTTCCATGGAACAGAAGCTAGAGAACAATTGAAGCCAAGAAAAGGATGAATTGTGTTCCCATTCTTCTCCGAAGAGAAAGCAAAATCTACTTAATACCCCCTTCATTCTTCCCGTTTATTCTGTCATAAAACAAATCGTAAATATTTCATAATTTTATCTCTCTTGGCTGAATGAAACCATTTCCAGATTCTCGTATTCTCATAATCACAACGTAATTTCATTATTCACGTCGTGTTAGATTCATACCACAATTATTGTTAACAACTAAACCAATTACTCTATTCAGTTGTGGTGTAATTACAAGTGTAAAAATAGAACATGCTTTGCAACAGTGGGATTTCTTACCGGTACATGCATTACATTACAAGGTAAATTAAAAACGCTCTAATTGAGACATCAGATACAAAATTGCTTTGGTTTGTGAAATTCCCCCACATATTTATTCTATGTAAGATTTACATTATGTCTTTTATTGTATTAAAATAATTTATGCTAGAAGAAAACAACCCTGCTAACATGGAGAACTGCTGCCAATACACCTACACCTAAGTAAACAACTATAATCTAATCGTGCTTTAAAAAACAAAACAAAATTCAAAATGCACATTTAATTATATGTGCAGTAAGTTCACACAATTATATTCCAAATGTTAAGGAAGGTATAGTAAATTACTTATTTCAGTTAGACTGTTAGTCTATATACAAACAAAAGAATTTAGAATCCTTACGAAGCATCTTATTGTTTGTCTGGTTACAATAATTTGGTCATGAAGCGAAGTTACAATTATAAATATGCATAGTACATTATGGAAAAAAATCAAAATAATTCGGAAGTATGTATTAATGCTTTGTGTATTTTTACACAGAAGCCATTTGGTATTCCTACTGTATAATATTTATAGGCAATTAAACTAAATTCCAGGTTCTTTCTTCCTTGCTGCTTCCTTGCTTTTACATGGTAAAATATAAATTCACTTGTCAAGTGCAGCAACAAGGTGTCTAGATGAAGAATTATAAAAAATAATGAAAGCAGGATTGAAGGAACATTTTAATCTTAAAGTGCATATCCAAATGTAAAAAATAAAAAATAATTAAGATCTTTCTACAAGACAAGTATTCTTTTTAATTAATTAACACACACATACACCTAATTTACATAAGATAGAAACATCTGATCAATCTGATCAAATACCTGCAATTTGTTTTAATTGCCAATAAATATTATATTGAAGGAATACTAAATGGCTTCTGTGTAAAAATACACCAAGTATCACTTGTACCGGTAGCGTACTTAAAGTTGTTACTATACAAAATATTTGATACATCGGTATATAACACAGGCTGAATTCAATATTTTATGGTATAGTAGCAATACAAAACAGCAACCAGTTGCGCTCAACTTTTGTTGTAAACCAAACGGAATCTGCACAGTTGGTCCCCCAGCGTAACAACTATAGCCGTATCAATATTTCCATTGCAAATATCACGGTCACATTATTTCATGGCTTATTATTCCGTGTATTTACTTGTTTATGATTTACACCAAATACAAAGCGCTTAAAAAATAGTGTGTACTCAATCACTATGTATAAATATACACTGCACTGTTTAAAAGTATATTAATAGACATGAATCTGTTTGTGATTCACGCGTAACATTCAACGTATTTTATTTTCATTCCATGCAACATTTGCCTGCGAATCGTGATCCATCTTTGCTTTCGTACTTGACTAACGTCATTGTTTCATCTTTCAGCTTGTAGTCATTTCAATTGCCGAAAAACTAAACACGTCACGTATAGCCTACTCCAATTAATTACATCTGTCTGCGTATCACTGTCTTTCACTCCATCATATAGAAATACAAGAGATTTGGAGCCATAAAGGAAATTAAATCGGTGTGTGGTACAATCGTATGCCACTAATACACATCATAATATAATAAGTGCCTGGCTAATCCAATTCCTAGAATTTACATCCTGGACCCGTGCCTTGTAAATGTTTCGTGTATGTAAAATATTTCTAGGTAACTCCATATGACTGCCAGAATTTTGCATATGAAAAGGCCAAGGGAAAAACATGACTTATTTTTGGAAAGAGAAAGAGAGATAGGAACAGAGGAACAGCTGAACAATACGTTAATAGAATGTATATGTATATATTTTATGTAATATATATATAAAGTCACATCCGCATTATCGTGAATGGATCATTATTAGATTCCACAAAAGACACAGGAAACGTTAAATTATATGAGGAAAGCGTTCTTACGGAACTGAGTCACAATCTTACTGAAGGAACTCAAAGAAGCAGAAAAAAGAAAGCGTCATCATATTTTTGGCTTGCGTCTCATCCTTGTTTCTATATTACGTACGTACTCACATCTTCACGGTACATACAGACACACCACAACATTAAACAGAAACTACTGCTATAAAAGAGAAAAAACAACTCTGGCGAATACATATATGAAATGGAGGGTGAAATACGTATGAAATGGTGACTACTACTGAAGAAAAGACATACCTAGTAAAAGTACCGCATGCAGAACCACAAGAACCGCAGATATATATTACAATGTCAAATAATAGTTCCAGGAATACAATTTCTTATCTTCCATGCGAACAATACGTGGTCTAATTGTGAATACCACACATTAGCCACGCCAATGCCAAGAGTATTTACTTAGGTATAGTCATCATGCTACAATATCAGCATCATCATTTACAAATGTACGTGTAATTCTTAGTAATCACACACACGTAAGCGTTTAAATGCCAATATAACTTACAACAATACTAATAAGAAGCAATACTAAATAATTCCACCATTACTATCCAATTACTATAATTACAAACATATAGTAATAACCACAGTCACTATATGAAACAATATACAATACGTTTCTTACTAAAGCAGTCACATATAAGGCAGTGCAAGGCAAAGCAAGAGAATAATGTAATTGCTCTGGGTAAATGTAAATAGTAGTGCATAGTATACCACCACAAAAGCGTATACACCATAAAAAGAGAAAGCAACTGGGCACATCACCATTATCATCATCATCATCCACCTACATAATTTAACAACGAGAATTTTATATGGTAACCTATAAAGCTTATACTTATATATAGTAACTATATTACAATTACTCCCCTACAGGCACCACATGTATATTGAAACACACACGTAGGTATTTTTATAATAGAGAAATGTAAAAGACTGTGTGTTAGGGTGTAATAAGAGGATCTCTTTGGTATTACACTCCTAGAAGAGAAATGAGATCACTATTGTCAACAAAACCTCGCATCGCCCTTCCGTATGTCGTCTTAACCAAATTGCGCTCTCCTGTATACCAAGGATCGTAGTAAACAATGGTAAGGCTATAACAATTATTATTAAGTGTAATATACCTAGGTACATTTTATCGAATATATAACGGTGTGTTTACTGTGAGCCAATATTTATTACCCATTGCAATACAAGTGATGTGGTCGGGTACAGAGAAGAGTTTTTATTGAAATATATCTTCTGCTGGTACTTTGACCTATGTAGTGCTCCTAGGTATATAATATTATATTCTTTGAATCTTGAAAACTGTATATTGGCCGTAGTTAGTTAGTTTGGTAGTTATACACACAGAAGAATAGACATAGACCATAGACGCAAAGACCGTGCCACTCTGCCACCCTGTTCTAATATTACAACGACCTAAAGCTTCCTACGTACACATGTTCAGCAAGATCTCTTGACATCAACCACCAACACAACGAAAACAGGGCCGAGCCCACCATGTACACGTAAGGCTCCCAGAATTCACACACAGAATAGTGAGACAAACGTTTTCCGTATATATCAACCAGTGTTTGACTCTTTCCGGTGCAGTTTCACAAAAGATTCCCTCAGGTGCACTCCGAAAACATTGTAATAAATACACTTTTCAATTGTACTGCAGTTCACTTCAAGACTTTCTTTGTTTTCCTACACAACAATCACTATACGCACTTAGATCCGTATTAAACACTTATTGCTATATACAAAGAAGAGATATTCCGACAAAGCGTGAAGTAAAGAACAGCGATAGAATTTAATAGCATTACCGTTTGAAATACATACTTTGAAGAGAAAGCTTATTGTGTGGTAACATAATAGATCCAGTTTTGTATCGATAAACCAACACACAAAAGGGATTTACGACAAAAGAATTGAAATTCAATTTGCAAAGTGTTCTGTTATACAAGAGAACATTTAATCTGGGGACAGAGTATCATTGTAAAGATTCAATTTGGACTGAAAGTGAAAGATTTTCATTACAATCAGATCATCATCACTTTAAAGTACTTTCCAATAGAGTTTAGCTTATAAACAGTAAAGACTTAGACTCGTGATAAGTAGAGTGTATACTAACACTAAAAACATAATACATATACAGAGAATTACACCACACAGACAAAGGAAGTGCGACGGAATGAAAGGAAAGCTGAGCTTAAGTTCTTCCGTTCGTTCCAGCAGCTACTCAATAGGAATTATTGTGTTTCTTTTGTACATTTGCCTGCCTGGGGGCCAAACTCATCTCTCGTCCTTGATTGACAGCGGTAAGTATATCTTGACAATAAATACCTTCAAAAATACCTTTAAACAATATTACCAAATCAATCATCTAAATGTCTACACTATATATTTAGAAGTAAGTAATCTTCTCACAATGTCACAATCGGAGCTATAAATACAGTAACCTTTTCTCAACGTCTTAGAGTGGGTGTATAGATTTTTACATACACCTTTACTCTATAAGCTCTACTACGTAGTTAGTAACATCCACATCAGACTTGTGGTTATTATTTGTAAACAAAACGTCAAAGAATGCGGTGGTAATGTGTGGTTTGTTGTGGTATGTTTGTATTTATGCATTGCTAAAATTGCAATGTAAATTACACAAACAAGTAAACAATTGAAAATGATATTTCTTCAAAAACAGTCCGGATGATAATTTTTAACACTTAAAGAAAAATCATATGTACACTAAACTTTGTAGATTCTGAGATCTTCAATAATGCAAAATAAAAATTCCGTGATTTGCAACAGTTAAAAAAGAAATGACAGAAAATGTGTGTCTATAATATGTACAATTGACGATGCATGCTGCATGCATAGGTAGCGTATTTACTTACAATTAGCTTTTCCTTGGTATCATTACCATTATATTGCTATTACAACCTGAGTTGACTCACCTTAATGTGACTGACGATGAATCCTATATGTAACTATCGTCTATATGAATTATAACAGTATTGCCGTCATATTAATTTAACCTATTGATTTGTAAGCTAAATTGTCAAATCAACAGTGTAAGTTAATTAAACTAATGAAGCTTATTCATACTATCTTTCAGCCTGTAGCATGAAGTATTAATAGCTCGTTTAACCATACACCTATATATAGGATTGACATTATTGCATATTGGTGGAACAAGACTATACCTGAACACAATTCTCTTATTTGTGTATATACATATAGGTACAATTGTATGCTACAATAAAATGCTTTATATTGCAGTCCATGTAGTAAATGGATGCATGATCCATGTGTGTTTGGTAGTGTGATGCGGATGTTTATGGCATTTGCATATGGAAATGAGTGGGAGAGTGAGCTAACAAGGAGAAAGTAGTCTTGTCTTGCATTTAATCAGAATCATAAAGCTTACAAGCTGAACCCTTATGTCAACAAATGCAACCTCATTCTTTCTTATCGTTGTTAGCGAGGAGTTGCTTGCTAACTTTCTCAGTCCATGTAAATGAATGCAAAAAGAGATGATTTTATTTATACATACATAATTCAAATGAATACAAACATATATACGTATACATATATCTGTGTATACATATTGTAAAAACTATAGTAGTAGTATAATTACACGTATAACTATAAGTATGATAAATACGAGATGCATATGTGAAAGGAGATAGAAAGACAACGCTCACTTACATAAAGTGGCATCATTAGTAACGACATTGTTGGTAGATAAGATACATTGAGTGAGTTACTTTTCAGTCTTTTACTTGTTAGTTTGACTGAAGGACGCGTTTTCTAATTAGCCACTTATTTATTAGTCCATATATTATGCCACTCCGTACTCCATGTGTGGACAAAAACTTCCAAGTAGGCACATTATTATAAACACACGTGTATGTCAATGAGTAAATCGTACAGTGAAGCTCCAGCTTTCGCTGTCTTTTAACTAATTTACCCTTTCAACTTCATCCTACTTCTATCTTTATACAATCTTCCTACACAATTTACCCAGTGCCAGCGCGGCTTTAAAGGAAAGCTACAATGATATTGTGTATGTACGTTTTGTACGTATAGCAGCGTACCCTGTGTAACCTGATGTATTATATAATAAATTGGAATTATAACGCAATACACAATCTAATTTTGTTCCATTTTGTACATTAACACTTCTATATCATTGTAGATCCAATTTTTACGTACTTAAATTATACTAGGACATATTTTTTAAATTTTGAGTTGTAGGTTAAAAGATTTGTTTGTTGTAGGCAACCTACCTGTATAACATAAGTAAAATACACAAGAACTTTTCCATCGTTCATTAATCTATTAATACTTTCATAAATCAATAATACAAATATATAAAATTATGTTGCAAGGGAATTATTACTGACATGACTGCAATAAAATGAAATAATGGAGTTTACAAACAGACATTTAAAGATACACAATTGGAAATTGACTAAGGAAGCCCTGTCAAATTATTTTCTTACTGAAGTAATGACATACTAGTTTTCTTTCATTGGTGCATTATTTACTGGGGAATAAAGGAAAAAGAAACTGCCATAATATGAATTATGGATATTGGAGTTATTGGAGACTGTGATTTTGCAGGTGATATAATTCCACCTCGCTTAAATCAAATACGAGTCTCACGGGGTCCTACTGTCTCTCCCACAGGCACCAACGATGCAGATGAGACATCTCGTATTTCCTTTCCGTCCTTCCAACACAAGTTTCTACGACGGCTCACTCAACACAGCAGAAATCCGGGTTATGCAAACATGGATGGTGGGGATGAGAATTCTCCAGAGGATAAAGGGATGGACGACAACTCTCATGATGACAATGACGAAGAAGTGCCAACATTCACCCCTTTCATCAGCGCAAGTAAGTTCCTTTCAAAATCAATTTTCCTCTTTACACCTTCATTGAACTCTCATGAAGATAAGTAATAAGTACTTACCTGCTAGAGATATGAAAGAAAAACCTACATAGTTATAGAACAAAATTATTGTTGAATTTGTCTTTTTTTATTATAGGCACATAAATATGAATTAAAAACATCACTAATACAAAGAAAAAAGATACAGACTCACTAACTAATTTCAAAATGACGAGTTTTAGTTTTATCCGAATTATGGGAGGTGTGGATTATTTTGAAAATACATCAACTAAAACCGATAATTTTTTAAAAAATTGCTGAGAGAGAGATAGCAGCCAAAATGCAGCTACCCCTTAATGTCGCCGCTAAAATGTTAGCGTTAACACTACTTAGAGAAGATACTTTGTAACGTTTCTACTGTGTATTTGGCCAAGAAATTGTATAGACGTTTAAATTTTATAGTACTGACATTTTGTGCATCCAAAACATTTTTTAACGTACCTAGTACCTACACTGCAATGTGTAGCCAAAACATTTTAAACATGTAAAATTATACCCGTAAGTATGCAAGAATATTAACATTGAATTTATCTTTTTCCCCCTTTCTTGCTGTAATATTTTCATTAGAAACACATTATAAATTATAAATTAAGCACAATGATATTCTTAAGCACTCATAGGTATTATAAGAATTAAATAGGCGAAGTACTTTTCGGTGTACGTTTTTATAAGCATAATAGTAGAAGCAAAAGTAAGTACATCCATATATGTAACTGTAAAGTCAGCAGGGGCGGGCGTCTACGTATAGACTCACCTAGCTTGAGCCTTTCCCCCAGATTGGAGAAAAAGAGGTTGTTTGACAAAATTTGCGGCCTTTGGCCATTGAGCCTCCTTACGACATGAAGCCCCCTTACGACATGGACCCCCATTAAAATCATATATACGCCTGTGAAAGTTAGCTATAAAATATACCATTGACACAAAAGTAAGTCTAGTATTTATATTATTATAAATCGCAGAGCGTACTATAAACATGGTAGGTGTACCTAATTTGAGATTGTTGTAGTGTTAGGTGTTTGCAGTTTTAATTACAATACTCAAGCGTATGATTTGTTACCTTATCTAATTAATTAATTAGCCTTTGCTCTAACCAACATTCAGTAGCCCTAGCCACACGACCCTATTTCTAACTTCTACTAACTCCTGTCTCTCCACACACAAATATTACAATGCCTGTAGAATTGTGCTCAACGTAAACGTAAGGGATACAAGATAGCGTTACTGTAAATTATTGTAAATTTCTGTAGGAGGTAAGAATTTAGGAATGAAGTAAGCTGTTCCTCGTTTTATGGAAAAAGCATCCGCATCTCTGGGGATTAAGTCGGTAGCTTGATACATTGTAGATGCTTAATAATGATAACTAGTCAATTTGGTAGGAACTGCTGTGTTCTACTTATTAATGATAGCGTGACAGTGAATAAGTAGTGTAGATTATCAAGACATGAGTATAAAATAAAGCAGGTATTACTAAAATGCGGTTGTAGTTAAGTTAAATTAAAGCACAGCGATTTCCAAGACTTAAGTCAAAATATCTTCAGCCTTTACGGAGAAGAACCAAAATACCTACTCTCAGAGACATTATATTTTACTTTCTTATTTCATGAGTGCACTAATAATCTTAAAATTAAAACAGAACTAGTACTTACGGCTATAGCGGGTACCGGGTAAATTTAGATTACATTTACGTAGTTACTCCCACCACGCTTAATTTTAAAAACTGTACTACGCAGAATGTGGCTTGGACTACTTACTCGTTAGAGAATAATGAAGTCAAGTTATAGAGTTGCCCTCCTGTTTCTTAGTAATCTTGATGTTGGATTAATTTTCTTTAGGAGGAACTTCATCTTGATTTTATAGGTATTATAGATGTTTTGTCTAGTAGAATGAAATCAGACGGAAAGAAATGGATAGATGGTTGCTTCTACTAAAAGGACAAACCCTTTGGGAATAAAATTGACATTGTTCACATTAAATTAGATAGGCATTCTTCTAAAGTTGAAAGTAAGTAGGAGCGTATTAAACTACTGAAGAATATATAGCACAAGCGAAATATTGACGTAGACGAGTGCGTTGCAGTATTTCCATGAAAAAGACTTTAGTAGTTTAGTGTGCTGATGAAACTTTTGGAAATCCATTTCACTTTCTTTACGTCACTTTTGTTACATTAGACATATTCGACTTGCGAAGCGGAATTCAACTCGCTGCGGCTACTGAATAAATCATTCAGCTGTCCATTACTTTTTTCTTCAGAAGTAGAGAGATAGATTATGCAATGTGTACGGAAACACAAGGTAGACAGACACTTGAGATGTAAAATACTGTGTGAGGCAATTTTATAGTAGAAAAGGACAGGAGTTTCGAAATTATGTTGATATTTAAATTTTGCTTGTTTTATACAGATGCACATTCATAATTTAAACTCGCCGACCTTTCTTTCATTTTAAAATGTACATACTCCGCATACAGGGATTGTTCAAAGACGAAACTTTTTATTCTTGACAAAACGGCACAAGTTTTCAGTTACAGTAACTGCACGTTAAAAACAATACTGAGCTAAAGGAGAACTTTTCTTTATTAAGCAATGTGACAAAAATCAAATAAAACTCATAATTTTTGTCGTTATTGTTCACAGCATTATTTATATGGTAGCTTGACCTTGACCTATGGAAATCAACTACACCTAATAATATGAGTTTTAGAAGTGATTTTTTATTATACTGATGGAATTCTGAGAGTCTTCGAAGTAAGAATAGGTAGTAACTCAATTTAATGACAACTTACGTTTAGGTTTTACTGTTTTGAGTTTTTGCATTCTATACTAGCCTTATAGATGACTTTGTTGTGGAAGAGAATGTAATGTGCTATGCAATTTCACTTGAGTAATAAAACTTTAATCAAATTAACTGTTATGTTTTTGCGTGGGAGGAATACATTTAGGGAGCTACTGAGTGAGATACTTAAAGTTACAGTTTGTTTTACGTCATTGACTTTTGTGAGAATGGCTTGGCTACGGCCACAGATAGAATCGGATTTCACGAGAATTTTTTGATCTAATTAAACCTTCATCGTACATGCGAAAAAGAATCAAATGGTTAAAAAATGTGAATCTACTATCTACACCAATACAGTAAAAATCTCAATACGCAACGCACGCATAATACTATTAGCTGAGGTAATAAATATTTAAATTCTGTACCATTGTTTTCTATGTTTGTATAAACTCATTTCTAAAATGTATACAACCAAGTAGTTAGTGTTATTGTATGGTATGCTTGGTTTACTTTTGGTCATTCTATAACTACTACGCAGCAAAAGAGTTAGATTTAAACCGATGGTGAATCTCACAGGGCTGAGCCAAGCTAATAGAGAGGATATTGATATTAGGGCAGATAAATTCTCAGACAGTAAGCAACAACAGGAAATGAGTTTTGAAGGAATACTACGCAGTGGATTGAAGAAACAAGATTTCGCCCACTCTAATTCACTTTTAAGAAAATTGCCAGGATTTTAGAAGGGAACATATTTGCACTTATATTTAATAAACTTATAGTAGGTTTAGCTGAAAGGTTACATAGTGGTCTTCCAAACATTGCAGACAAATTCAATGCAGACAAATTCAAGAGACAATTCAATCTCACTGGTTTCAGAGCAATACACAGAAGATTCCAAATGTTACTTAAGGATTGTTCAACCCATCCGAGAAATATTAAAAGCTTTTTGTGAAATGCAATTACAATGTATTAGTAGCTATCAAATTACAGTAGATTTCCTGATCGGGAAGAACCGTACTATTACATTATCTATGTAAGTTACTACAGAGCACGGTGCAAAATTCGTTTCAAGGAAGTATATATTTGCTAAACATTAATTAATTCAATTTGCAGAGAAATATTCTTACTGAAAACAGATCCGAAGAACATTACAGGAAAACCTAAAACCTAGACCAAATAAGTTTATGGAATAACAATTTAAGATTCATCTAAAATTTGTCAACTTGTAATTCATATCATCAGTACTCTTTAGTGTATCTTTACACTTTACAGTTTACACGTACATTTTAATATTTACCTACTTAAGAAACTGCTTCCACGAAGTAATAAAGCGCAAGTAAAGTATTCGCTTTACCCCTAGTGTTTAGTATAAATTTGAAATGAAAACTATATACAAAAAAATTCTTTTCACATCACGTAACATGAATCGCGGTAACACAAACGTGCCAAAACATGTGCTCTATATATTATTTCTATGTCACGTCCTCTTTTTCATAAACCATAGATGCATTTGTACCTTCAGCTGTGCAAATATTGGTCCTATTAAAATTATGTACCTATGTAAATGTTTTAAAAATTGCATTTTCATGGCCAAAACTTAAGTTTGTAAAAAATTGTGCGAGGACAGTTTAGTTATAGCGTAGTGATGATTCGTGTCATTGGCAGTGTTATAATTCACACTACAAACATACAAGTGTTCACAGTAAATTCTATACAAGGGCAAATATAATGTTTATCCATATTATTGGTAACGTTTATGGCAATAATATAAATAATTTCATGACACTGTTAACGACATGAGTCGGATGAGTCAATATGTACATGGTATACCTATACCATACCTATGTACATGTTGTGGGAACTACGCCCACTCTTGCAAGACATGACTTGATTTATAACATGCAACACGTCAGAACGACATTTCATTAAAATATTACACTACTACCCTTGCACAAAAGGATTTACAATACAATTACCCTTATATCCAATGTACAAAAGGAAAAGCGAGGAACAAGATTTGCTTTTGTTCTTGTAGAAAGCAATGTTTTTAGAGTGGGAATGTCATAGTGTCCTTTGAGAGCAAGAATAAATACAATGAAGGTCAATAAATGTTGATTTAGCAATTTCTTTGCTCTCCAACCGTTAATATGCCACTTTAGTTAACGCATAATGTACTCTTACGTCATAGATGAGCTTCTGCAATAGTACAAATACGTTTACAAGACAAGGGTGACTGCACTTAATACTTTCACTTGCGTGAACAAACGTCAGCATTGTTTACCATGAAAAGCATGAATGAATGAATTCTAAATTTAGGTATATACCATTGTATTAAATTGCTTTGCTTTTCTATATTTCCTTCTCAGGGGCATTGAGTAACATTCCGAAATTTTTCGAGCACCTACGTGAAAACCTACATGCTTTGCAGGCAGAGGATGATTACCATAATCAAGAACGGGAGATGAAAAATCCAGATCGACGGGGGGATCCTAGTGGAGAAGATTATCAAGAACTTCCAAATTATCTTTACTCAGGTAAATAAATTATATATGCAACTATATATTCATATATATCTTCTTATGAAATATAGGAATTTTTAGTTTAAATATTCCTATTGATTCGTATTCCCTTAAGTTTCGTTCTTTGTGATCAATATTTGCTTAAAACATCAAATCAAAGTTCACAATGAATTGTAAATACTACAAAGAAGCTACGCACAAAGCTTAATATTGTAAATAAACACAATTCTAAACAAAGATCGCGTGATTCGTCTTATGTACTACGTTCTGTCTGTAGGTGGTGTAGTATTCCCAGAATTTTGTTTAATGTACGAAATACCTATATATACGTAGATTAGAAGACTCGTGCAGACTTTTCCTGAATGTGACCTCGTTGTTATTATTCTCATTTGAGAGAAAATTTATTATTAGCGAGATAGTCTTAGAGTATGATAGTATTGTGATGGAGATCGGACTGAAAAGACTGTAAATGAAAAGAGATTGGATTTATATTTCGGTCTTTTGTTTAGATTTTCACCCGGAGAGATCTATATCTGTGAAGCCCCGTTGGCAGCCACCCGCTTCAGGTCATACACACAACATTCGAAGTTTCGTTCAACCACCCACAGAGCAAGAGACATATTTGAGAAGAGCAAATAATTATAACCCTTCTTGGCTGTACACAAACCTAGGACTGGGCAAAAGGCGCCGTTAAGCCCAAACAAATTATTCCTTTCTCCAGACTGTTACCAATTCCACGATTATTACCATTACTTAAATTACTATTACTTACATTATACAACAAGTTACTTCAATATTACGTAACGTACTACAATACAACTGCTACAATGCAATTGCAATGCAAAGCTATACACAATAATCTTTTATTCTTTACTTTGATCTAATGAGGCGGATTGAGAATCAACTGCATCCATACTAAATAAATACAGGTACAACATAACTGTACCGTTTTTTGTCTCCTACTACTCCTACTTATAAAAGTATTAATTAAAGTAAGAATAGTAGTACTCATCATATTTTATAATGTATAGGATTGTATGCATCATATTGTATTATGTAATTAGTAAAATAATGCAATCGTACTTTAAAAAATATACAAGTATGATAATTGTGCTCGTATATTTAGTTTTTGTCTCTGCGTGAAGATTTGTGAATGTTGTCTCGTGTGTGTAAATCAAAATACTACATAGAAGCTACAGTAGTGTAATACCGCAAACCATGTTTACAGATATAACATAGAGATAGGATAGTTTTTGACATAAATCGCTTTTCTCTTTCACTCTTGGCATTTCAACTTAATTCACAATTACATTGACTTCTATCAGACATTTTATATATTATTTGTTCGTGAACGTTGCAAGATTGTTTCATGTGTATTCCTTTCACTCTCACAGAATTGCATTCAATCTCTTTCGCTCCAGCGTTTTTTCTTGTATCCGCCTGATTACACTTCTGTAATAAAGACCACCACTACAATACACGATAATTGTTATAACATGTCTTTTTCCTAAACTGGCAATATTATTGCGTATACTAGAGGATCTGTTTACTGTGTGGTCTTATAGTCTTAAACACACTTATACTGATAATCTTCTTTTTGGATTTCCTTTTTCCGACTGCTTTTCTTTATCTTTTCTCCATAGAAGCCATACAAATAAACGGACAACCACTACTGTGTTAAGTATGTAGTAGCCAGGGTTTTTACTATACGTGTACTGCACTAATAGCCGTTCTAGTCATTTACCGCTATAGCTGAGAGTTAACATTAATTGCAACGATTCCCTTATAATTGTAGATGTTGCATTGTATTAAGCAGACTGTATTATATCTGTAAGCACCTACTGTATGATATTACATTAGTTTATGAAGTATAGATAGAGTGTAATACAGGAAGGTATGTATCTATACAAGGAGAAGACCGCAAATTACATTTAATGAAGCATGAAGGAAAATTTCCATGGTTTTAAGCGTGTGGTTTCCCTATTGGACTTATTATAGGATAAGAATGGTCTTATTAAGAAAGACAAAGAGCCAACAACCTCCTTTATCTTATCTCTGCTTGTATCACACGACTATCGTCACATGTGTCTACATAAATTGCACAGCATTCGGTATGCAATATGAATGTAAACGATTATTTTTTGTTATAATATGTATTTGTACATATGCTTACTTAATTATTGATTAAATGTTAACAGGAAGGCTTTAAGTGTAATAAAGTAATAACTTAATAACTATACGCTAGGGCAGGAATTCTGAATGTTTTTCCTGATGTTTTGTACATGTAATTTACAATTAGTATAATTTATGAAAAATCAGTTTGGTAAAAATGTATCCAGTCAAATCATGTCTTGATTAAACTTATTCGTTATAAGCTTCTCTTTAAATCAAATGTAACTTCTTCTATTATAATAATATACAATCCAACAAGAAGATATTTGCACGTAAATATTATTAATAATCTAACAGATTCAACACAGATCTTTGAATTCTTCCATCTAATAATATTGATGTGTATTGTTTTCATCAATGATCACAGTGGTGGATTTTTAACTGTTATAAATTTGAGTAGATGCAGCAAATGTTTAGTTAAATGTTATATTTGTGTAATATTGTAAATGTAATTATAAACTATGTATATCTAGTGATATTTGTATGTATTTACATTTTCTAGTAAGTTAAGACTGAAAATTTCGAAATTTCCAACCCATCCTTTAACTTGAAATCACAAGAAGCTGAAGCTATAAAGAAAAGCTATAGGTGTGTCAAATGTGATTTATGAATTAATTATTGTTACATGTAATTCCTCTGTCATTCCTACACTTTTAGTATTATACAATGGTTGTATAGGATAGCATTTAAGCAATGTATGTGGTGCTGTTGTTGTGATCACCTGTTTGAAAATAAAAATGTACGTTTAGTAGCATAGTACTTTATCTATCCAGCAGAAATTTTCCAAATCGTTATCTGTTAATTTACTTGCATAAAAATGTATTTGATATCATAGTATAGTACATTACAAATGGCGTAGACAGGATTTAACTGTTATGGAGGTACAACTTAATACAGTTAAAAAGTTTGTGACAATTATACATGGCACAGCCGCAAAATGCAACAAATAAGTGGTTAATTTGCATTTTTAGACCACAAAAAGCCCTTTTTCCGGAATTCAGGGAGACAAGTGCACCCAGCGTCTCCTCCTGTCTTGGTACGACCTTATAACAACTTTCACCTTTATTGCAAAAATTGTTACAATAATAAATTATTATTATGTAGTAAAGTTGACTTAAAAATGGCATCAATAGGGAAACAGCATTCATTTTCTGATTTACTGACGTTTCCTCATTACTTAATTCTAAAGAATTCTCTGTGATTCATACAAAAATAGATATGCGTTTGTTGTTTGTTGCCTGCAAATTCTTTTGAAACCTTTACATGCTTTTCACATGTAATAGTGTTTTCAAAACACATTTTGTAAATAATGACAACTAAAAAATTTGTTGAAGAAACACGAATGAATGTTGTGTAGGAGTCAATATTAAGGATTGAAGGCAATTAGCTTCAAGAACCTTAATAAAATTTATTGAATTGCATGTTGTAAACGAAAACAAATGCAGTAGGTTCCTAATGGAGAGAAAGCTAATGAAAAGCATGATACAAAACGTGAAATGCATGTAGGAAGGTACGAGTTTGTCAAAAGAAATAGGACGCATAGTAGTAGAAGATAATAATTTCCGAGAAAAACATATTTTTCATTGCCAGGAAAAGAAAATTCGGAAACAGTGGAGGCTGGCTTGGAGAAAGAGGGAAATTCTTTTGCTAAGTTAACAGAAGAAGCGGAAGAGAAGACATATACAAACAAAGGTAAGAAAATGGCCAAGCTAAAGCTAAAGTATGCATGAATATAATTCAATTGAGCAACATGTTCCACGCAAGAATGGCTCGCCTCCAAAACAAGAAGCTGGTAATGCATCATTATTAATAACCCCACATCTATTGTCTATATCACGATTTCTATGAACACACAATTTACAATCATATCTGTAAACAAAATGCGATGTCTGTTTGAATATATACACCTACCCTATATACCTCTACGCTATAGTAAAGAGCTTAAATTGATTTTTGTGTCTGTAATATGAAAAGTATCTTCAATAATTCAAAACCTATCTATTAGTCATACACCCACGTCCTATTCGTGTACTGAGATAAAATCCTGCATGTCCAGTAAACAGTAAAATTTACGAAACTTTCGCTTAACGAAATAAAGATTTTTTAATTACAACATGGCATGTACTGCCTGACTACATGACTACTGCAGCTGTAGATTTTTAGAGAGTCTTGTTTAATACACATTAGAAATACCCAAGGAAAAAGGCAGTAAGTAGGTACGTATAAAATATTCACTTGCAAATTGGTTTTTCAATGCAACACTCCATTCTTTGCTAAAAGCATCTAGAAGTGGAGACGACACAAGAATATATTTTTCATGTATCTCTCGTGAAATAATTGCTCCATCCAACAATGGTTTTCGAAGAAAGAACCTTTAAAAAATGAACAATGCAATCATGCACTTCAGATTTCACTTAAACTCATAAGAATACTATATTAGGTTCACTTACGTCCTTACAAATTGTATATTCAATTTAGGCTTTCCCCTTTAGAAACTGTCATCAGTTTAAACTTTTATATATAAGGTATACTATTTTACGTTGCACATACTTAGTTTTTGGTTGTACTGAGCTCTTAGCTGTGAAATTTTAACTTTTCAATTGTGTAGCACAAGAAACAGCACGTAATTTTGATGTTAGTACTTCAAGAATATGTTGAGGGGGCAGAAATGACAAAATGTAATCATGAAGTTACAGACTATTGCACATTAGCACTGTATGTACTTGTTGAGCATGAAATGAGTCGATAGACAGTGTGAAATGAAGCTGGGAGAAAGATAGTAGTAGAAAAGATACATCACTGATAATAGCATTGGAAAAGCATGAGACGAAAACATTTACACGCTATACATTCAAAGCTACATAGCTATGTACACTACGACTCATAGGGTAGAAATGGGGCAAGAAGGGCTACGTCAATGTGGAACAAATTGAGCCCACGCGAAAATCTACTTGTATGAATTCTATAACATTATACAGTTCTATATAATTTCTACATAATTTCTAAAACACAAGAGTGTTCTATAACATCCTTCGAAAAATAATATGATTGTAAGTCACATCAGATTACACGTGAAGTTTGTGTATTTCCTTCACTAATTGTAAAAGTAACTGACAATAAAATAACCAAAGGAGCTATATAGCTAGTTCATATTACCAAAATACCGAAGTACTTACCTATATCCGAAATTCCGCGAAATATTACATAAAAACTGATATACATATAAAGTGCTTTGACAAAATAACGTTGAGCGTTATTTATACAGCAAGAGCATAACTAGGATTGTGAAATGGTGACCTCAGAGGTAAAAATTGCAGAAACTTTGTGGAATCTGAGGGCTGAATCCCTTACGTAGATACGATTTCTAGTAACATTCCTTCATTACTCTTTATGTAGCTGTGTATATAATATTTGTCAACCTGCAACTAATATATTGGTGACATGTAATACGAATGAATTCCCTTTATGACTTTCCTTGATATAGAAACACAAGGCAATATGTGGAAATATTATTTTATGCATAGGAATGCAATGAGAGTTTATACAGTTACTTTAGCTATGGCTATATGCAACAAATGCTACTAATTATACATATTTTGATATGATATCTCTCCAGTATATGTTATAACCGTAAATAATTGAGAATGTAGAGCAACGGACATTAATGTACGATAAGACATGAAATCTGAGGTTTGCGTTAACTCTAATGACGACACTGAGGCTTTTCTGCTCCAGAAATTTACGATTAACCGCATAAAATATTCAAGTCAAGACGGACACACGCATTTCATATACTTACATAATATAAAAAACACAGCTTTATCTCTCAATAAGGGTTTATACCTTAAAGTGTAAAAATTCTACAAGTTATAAGTTACAAGTTATTGGCCTACATACATGTATAAGTAAAAGCATAGTGATTTAAACGTGATATAAAGGGATGTGTAACTTTATATGACATTATAAACGCATTACAGACCTTTACAACATAACTAATGTACATTTATACGTGGAAAATACAGGCAGAGACAGTTTGCCGAATGTGTTAGCTGTTGAGATTGAGGAATACACATTACATGTCGTGGATGTGTAAGGTGTAGGAAGAAGGATGTTACAGAATATGTGTATACAATTATATATGAGACTCCTAACTATGAGAGTAACCGAAGAACATGAATTCTATGAGAGAGAGAGTTGGAAAGAGACCGAAGGAGTTGTATGTTTTCACTTGTATCTAACTCTGGTGTTGCGGAGGCAGACGGACGACATATAACTACCTGGGCGATCCACAGTCCATTCCCAGTTCGGGGTTGATTTTCAGAAAGTGAACAACCGCCTCGAGTTAAGGGATACGAACGAATATTTACTACGACAAGATTTATTACACCGCTAGAGACTCGTCGACTTTCTTCTTATTACTTACTTACAATAAACTCACGCTACTTCATTTACTCACAGTAATTACACAACATTTCGCTCAGTAACGCACATACACAGTGAGACAACGCAACAAGGCAAAATATCCTCCATAACAATTTTCAGGAAACGATATTCTACACCGCATCCCATGTATTTCTCACATTTCCCTCAAAATCAACGTAATTAACAAGCTGTACACACTACCTACTCAATTACAAGTTAATATTTCACCAAAGAGATTTCAAACTAGTTTTGCATAAGGCACATCTTCCCGTAACAAGAACCCTGAACGTAATTCATTAATCTTAACCTGTATACGTATTTTAATAATTAAAAAAATATCACGTAGCTAAATACTTTGAAAAACACAGAAGGTTTACATTACATAATAGTATTTGTCGAGTTATTGTCTTAAACGTTTAGATATTACTATCACATTTGATGGCACCCTTAAAAACAGCAAAAGCTTACAGCATCCACACAATTGCGGTTATTTTCTGCCTTATTTCCACCCAGCTTCCGGTTGGTTACGGTTACATCGCCTCTGTACTCTCAAATGGTAAGTTTTCTTCTTTTCTATTCATTTTTCTAAGTTTACCTCAGAATTCTAATATTTTTAATGTAGTAGACACTGAAATATTTTTACATTCATTTTCAATATTTCGTATTGCAGACAATAAAAAGCAAGCATGTTCTTGAATTTTCCTTTAGTGTGAATTTATGTGTAGGAGGACAGTAGACATAAAAACTTTATTGGAGAAAGTGTGTCATGTACGTAGTCTGAATTGTTTTAAAAATCTGTTTGACCTAACAATAAAGGTGATGGTCATAAATCTGGCGACGTGGGGACAGGGAGTAGCATAACACAGCAGCGAAGAGACACTGGAAATGACGTTGGATTACACTCTGGGGAAAGTGGCAGTGAGAGTGAGCTTGAGGGAAACCCTACTTACACTCCATATGTATCAGCTCGTAAGTTCATTTCGTATTCATTTCATTCAGAAAATCATCTCTATTAGAAAATTACTTTCTACATGCATCATCGGTTTCAAAACTTGCATTCCATATATAGCAACCCGGTCATAAGGCTTAACAATTTTAGTAGATTACAGATCATTCAGGGCAATATTCGCAAATTATGACGTAATGAATTGTAATATCTGTAAAGATGAGAAAATTTCATGTATAGTGGTAATACATAGAATAGTAAATTAAAAACGAGGAAGATATTTTGCAGTATTTTCAAAAATGTATTAAAGTCTGGGGGTTGAGAATCTTTCCACTCAGAGGAAAGTCTGAGTCATCAACTTGCGTCGGAGGATTTCAAGATGGCAAAATTAAATTGGCAAAAAAGTGCTAAAATCATGCTGATGATGACATACGACAGAAATTGATTGGATGACGCAATTTGTTTCATCTTTCGTTGTAGCTACTGACTCATTATAAATATTGTCTAACATAATACAGGCTTATAACTTATAACTTCATTCATTGAAGTTTGATTCTTTAAAAGCACATAATATGTACAATCTAGTACTCTTTGACTCTGTCTGTCAGTCTGTCTGTATAAGTGGCAACTTGAGTCAAGTTGCATACTTATTTCCTCTTCTTTTCATTTTCTTACGAAGACGTAAACAAAGGCTAATGATGTGATTATTGTAATAATAGACTGAATTTAGTCTTTTGATTAGCATCCTTACAAATAAACAACTGAGATTTCAGCTTACATACTTACTACTAGTTAGTAACACTGTGAACGTTTCATATATGTATATCCGGTTTAGATTGTACTTACTTACAGTAGATTCATAATTCATACTTCTATAGTATGTAAATAGAATTTAGTTTTAACCGTGAACTCTGAGCTATGAGACATTTTCTGTGTTAAAGGCGTTTTAAGCAACATTCCCAAGTTTTTTGAGCATCTGCGAGAAAATCTGGAAGCTTTACAGCACGACGAAGGAATTGAAAGGGAGGATGAGGATGTCGGCGGAGATGTAGGAGAAATAGACAACCCTCGTTATGATTCTAACATTGGGGGAAATGAAGAAATGGGACAGGAAATATACGGTAAAATAATTTTCATTAAAAACTTAAACATAATGCACTTAAATAGCCTCAAGAATGCAATAGGATCTTATTCATATGAATTATTCTTTTAGTTCTGTTATGTAAATTTTATAAATTATTTTGTATAAAGACAAGCTTCAGATGAGTCCCATGCACTGGCAACCAGCAGCAATGGGGCAAAATGGTCGCATAAGTAACATCCGCAGCTTTGTTCGTCATCCCTCAGGACAAGAGAACTATTTGAGAAGAGCTCATAATTATAACCCGTCATGGCTGTACACGAATTTAGGTTTGGGTCGTCGTCGTCGTGGACGTTAAAACTTTTTCGGAGATGTTTCCGTTTCATCTTTTCCGATTAAATTCCACTAATCTCTTAATATTCCGTAGCTACAGATACAACTTACAATTACGAAGCTATAAAGCTAAAACTCCCTACTTTTTATGGATATTACAAATTAGCTCTGTTATTTTCGGTTACATTTCTTTCCTTGCTACTCATAAACCAGATGTGACAACCTTTGCGTGTTCCATCACACAATTTGCAAATTGGGATGGATAAATACAAAAATGAATGTAAATGAAATGTTGAATGTGGCTGTAGGTGAATTACAGTAACGATGTAATAATTGATACTATTAACCTGATCACGTGGAAACCTCATCCTTCATTAAAACCCTAACTGTAGTTAATCTTTCAAATCTGTAACAATCTCTACTAATGTAATAATAATAAGGCCACTACTAAATACATAATACTGTGTTATAATGACATGAAATAATATTACATACAAATAATCAGCACTAATTTCATTGCATTTTGCAAAGACTACTGTAATACTCATTCAGTTAATTTAATCCTAGTCATAAACTACTAGTCATAGATCATTCGTGGAATAAGTTCATAATCAAAATAATTATAGCCTATTATAGTTTCAGTATACAGATCTATATGATGAGAATGTAATGTATGTAATGTGTATACATGAACTGAGAATGTATATAAGTGTTATGTAGCCAAATCTATATAGGTACTCTATACCTGCCAAGCTAAAATATTCAATATTATGCACTGCACTACTATACTGTGAGAAGAATTATTATCATTGTTACTGCAAATTACCTGTGTAGACCAGACCACGAATCAAATAGAAAGCAGTGTTATTGGGATTAGCAATTAGTACAGAAAATAAAATTTGTGATTAAACCAAAAGCTTCTATGAGAATTCTGATTCTATCCGCATTAGAAAACCAATTCATTTGCATAAAGCCAAAAACTGTTCAGCTGAGTAATTAGTTAATGCATCTACAACTTACTTTCATTCGCACTTTTAGCCTTAGCACGCTATTTTTCGGATTAGAGAAATGTATAAAACATTTCATGCATCAATACAAGCATTTAGGATTACTTGTATTATTTAACTATTAAAGAGAAACGCTTACTATACAATATGGTTGAAGCCACAAATATGCTTATACAATATACAGGCATGGTTTGTATCCAATTTGTACTAGTGTTTTCGCTATGTACTTAAACCTTCTGTAAAATCCATAAGTTTCTTTGAGGCAAATCAAATGAAAGTTCATCAAGAAGTATAAAGATAATCAAATCACACCTACTCCTATTACAAATTTACATCTTTATGAGAGAAGCATTCATTTGTCTGTTAATGGAATTGATATACCAATATTGTGTGGTATGTATCACACTCCTACGATTTCCACATAAAACTATTGCATAGAAATTGCATTTTGATTCGTCTTTCAGGAAAGCAAGCATGTCTGACTCATATTTTTTATTTGTAGTACAAATCACGTTCTTTGTACTTTAGGATTCGTTAACCCACCCACATGAATCACACGATCATGTATACGATTTCACTACATTCGGGAATATTTATTGATACATTTACTTACTTGTATCAATAAATGTGACGATATAAATAAGTGTCACATCACATGTGTCCACACGCTCTTGCAAAACATGAAACATCCATCATCATTTCCTTTTGCTCATCGGTCCTTGCCCTAATAAAGATTATTAACTGAAATGCACATGTTTCTCAAATAATATAAATCCAATATATAAGCTAATAAATCGGTAAATAATCATAAACTAATAAATTTGTAGAAATAATTATGGTAAGTTGCTGCGTATGAGATCTTAGAAATCTATAATGGTTATTTTTACACCTGTATTTTATCTGCCAGTTCATAAAATACGGATAATAAATTTTTACACAAAATTGGCTGTAAGATGTTTTTTGTAAACACTCAAACTTAAATGTAATGCATGCTTACACGAAAATATACGGCAAATATTATATGAACTGTATAATGTGTATCTCATTAAATGAAATGATTTTTGCGCGTTTCAATGAGCGTATGAATAATGAAGTTGAAAAACAGTTTGGATCTACAAGAGAGAAACGATTTAATGAAAGCGTAGGTCACTTACCTCTTTCATACATATATACCGAAATAAGCTTCCCAGTATCGAAAAAAATTACTCTTTTCGCAGTTATTCCAATGTAAAATGTAATAGTAACATAATATTTTCTTTAAAGATGAGTTCTCATTTTCCCTTTGCATTTCCATGAAGTCGAAACATTCTCATCCCTTATTAGTTGACTTCTTAATTTAACTATGAGAAATTATTGCTTACAATTGAGCGATTCTATTAACTGTAAAGCTACAAAAATTACAAATGTGACCTAAAAGAAAGAACAAGGTTATTTATAAATGAATCGTTAGATATATTCTGTATCGTAAGTAAGTAAGCAAGTGAAAGTATATTTACGATTGATGATATCCAGACGTAAAAACATATCTACTATTAAAAATGACACGTCAATGTTAGCAACAACTTAAATACTTCCTTTATCTGAAATTGAACAAGAATTAATTATAACTTTGAACTTTGTTCAATCAAATCCAATAAAGTATCAATCCCAGACAAGATTTTCGTTAAAACAAGTTTATGCGTTTTCAGAACCTGCTGTATAAGGATAGAGATGAATTGAATGATGATGATGAATGAATAGGCGAGAGCAGCTTTATCTGAACTCTTAGGTAATACTTATAGGTAATATTATTAGCAACACCACCATGAGTCACCCACGTTAGGTATATATATCCATAATTTTAATGTAAAATGTTTCCTAGAATACTTTGAATACACTCGTGCAATTTGTCTGCATGGTTTCTTCTATTCAGTAGGTACCCTACTCAATTACTATGCCAGATCTGCTAATGTAATTATTGTCATTGCACAACCAATGGCGAATCTATTTAAGTATACGTTCACCACACCAGAGTTGAGCCCCCAGATTCCGGTTTACTTCGGAACGTTTCCAAAAATCTCTAGAATTCCCCATTTCAAAATCCTAGTTACGCACTTGTGCATTTAGATATTTTCACAAAGTCACAAATTATACAGGAAGGTAAATCAAACGAATGCTATTAGAGAAAATAAGGAAATCTTGGAAATAAATAATAAATGTCTCATGCTCTGCCCTACTTCAATTGAAAATGTATTATGAATAGAATTATATATAACTAATTTGTAAATACAGAAGCTACAAGGCAAGGCTTAATTTAGATTGATAGGATTTAGCAATAGGACGATAAAAGCAATACCTAGAAATAAATCTTGACAATGTGTGAATGTCCTTCAGTTTCTAAATACTTTAAATACTTCCAATAAATTGTACTAACTATTACTATATTATATATCTGTAGATTAACAGATCGTTAACTGCGATATGTTACAATTGAGATTACTCAGAGGACTCAAGATTCTCAAAAACATTAATTTTAACGTGACTTTATACCGCATGTAAATTATCATCAGGCATTTTAAATCCGTATTAACAATTTAAACAGGTAGAATTTGAATATTTTTATCAAGGCAATGAAACACATAAGAAACAATTCATTACAATAAATTGAGATGGAACCGCACAGAAAAAGTTTGTGCATAAAGATGAAAAAAAAGGAATGGATATGAAAAATAAACCTTGAATGACCACACTTAAAATCACTTTGCAACAATTGACAACATTATTTTATTCATTCTTGAAATGACGCGTACGCACAAAAACGACAAAAATTGATCACTTTATGAATAAAGACATTATAATATTGTTATCATCATCTTATTCTTATCCGATTACTTTTATTATACTACTATAATATTTCACCACTATTCATTTTCTCACTTCACCCTTACCTGATACCAAGTACAACACACACTCCTGCTTTTCCTTAAAAAAAGCATTAAATTACACATAAAATATGTACACATCACTGTAAAACCAGCAACGCTTCAACCAAAACCCCTTTCTTTCTTCCCACGCATACATTTCACATAATTATACATCCAATTAATTCTATTTAACCACTTTTCTTCATTATTACATTTCTACTACGTTAGTACACTTAGACAAGTCATTATTAACTTTCTCCAGTTTGCTTTCACTATAATATTTTCTCATTTAAATATGTCCCACGTGGAAATTTACTAGGTAAGTTCACTTATAATTAATATAAACACGAAACTTACTTCTCACCTCTCCTACGTTAAATACTTACACTACCCTTTTTACTAACGAAATCATAATTAAATGACTTTCTTCTATAATTGACTAATAGATTCTTGTTCTCACTAATGTTTCTCTTTGTTCACATAAGTTTGTTATCGTCATCATATTATTTTCATACTGATAATGTAATAATGATAATAATGACAAATATATATAACATTTTAACCAATTTGATTGAGAAAAAGTACCTCGCCCAAAGAGAAGAACACAGAGGAACTTAGTAAATAATTTTATTGTTAGTATTATTATTTTATTATTCATGATGAGCAAGGTAAGACAAGAAACTCAACCTCAGGTCTATGAAAACAGAAATCAGTACAGACAGAGGTATCATTGATATCTTCACACGTATTAGGAATTAAGTCGATTGTGCCACACAGGCAAAAGGCATACGAAATGTTTGATTTTTCTTTAAGTCTCGGTTACAAAAAGATTTTTTCTTGTCATATTATAATTGATAATCTTGTTGATTTCTTTATTGTTCCTTACTGTAACTTTTCATGCAGTAAGCTTTTTCAGTAAACCATGTTGTATAATGAATTGTAGTAATCTTGTAATCTCCCATTGTAATTAATTTAGCATCATCATCTACCAGTAATTGTAACTAATTTTATATTCCCTCCCTCTCTATTCTGTGTGATTAAAATTACCTAGTATTGTATTTCATTTCACATTGCTTAGTAAGCTTGTGTCTTTGTGTGATTAATATTAATTAATGTACTCATATTGCATAGATAGGTTATCTAATTAATTCACTCATTAATTAACTAACTAAAGTACGTTCTGATGTATTCTACTAGCACATTGTTAACTAACTAACTACTAACTAATTAATTAGTACTACATATTCCAATTGAATTATTACTCAATGAATTTACATAATATAGGTATACGTACTTTCACTATTCTACTCTATACTGCTACACCAACTAATCCTACACAGTAATGTTGTAAAGAATACGAAGTTGCGTGTTAATTGGTAAGTTTAACTAACAAAGAACTATAACGAAATGTACATGCGCTAATTATTTTATCAGCTGACTAGTAAATCTGTGTCGAGGATGATCTAGCTTCTATTACCATGCATGAATGGAACTCACAATTTAAATAGGATTTTAAATAATTAATATTAATACACATAAACACATAAAGTACATTATACAGAATAATTTTTTCTACATCTATGTGTATAGAACATTAGAAGTAGCACTTTGCGCAGAATATTAGCATTAAGTTAAAATATTGCGTTTCAACGTTCATAATGTCTGTAAAGGCATATTATTTATCCAGTTTAATGCGATTTTAATTAATACGATGATGTAACGAGCGGAAAAAATATAACAAACAAATATCAATTATATATACTTACTTAGTTATACAATCGGCTGTCTCATTAAGGTTTGTCTTTTCCATCGGAATAGTATTGTCAACAAGAAGTTGCTTTCAATGACATCACATACACCATAATAACACAACATTCTACAATCCAACGCATTTTTACCTTTTTTACATTTTACAACAAACACTGAACGAATCAAAAAATAACAACAATTAAAGGTACAATGTAAGTTACGTCATAACAAGTTCTCTAGAAACACGACGAGTGACAATTGGAATCAGTCAGTTTTTTATACAAAATTTTATACACAAAAAATTATGCTTTCTGTTTCTCTACGAACCATAAACTGTGAATTCTCGCACCATGACATGACTTTCATGAAATATTCTCAAGTAAAGGATTTTTTTACACTGTGTATGTAATTGACTTCCAATTTTTCATCGTAGTTTTTGACCTTGCACACACATGCATTCGCAAAATATTTTATGTATGTACTCAGTACGTACACAATAAATTCATTATTCAGATTATTCAGGTATAATGTAATAACAATAACGTTACGTAAAAACGAAAAAATCGAGTTTTTATGTTACATTATGCATAAATAGTGACATTACGGTAATTATTAACCTGAGAGAAGATTCTGTCTGTGTGAAGTGCATTATTCTTGCTATTGTTTTAAGTTTTATCAAGTTCCAGGAGGAAATCAGTGAGGGAGCGATAAATCAGTTCACTAGAAAAAGTTCTCGATGTAAGGAGAGAAAGCAAGAGAAAGCAATTTAATTATTATTATCTGTCTTAGTAATTTAGTAACAGCTTTCTCTTTAGTCTTTAGTTTTAATTAGATATTACATAATATTGTGTATTTTACCAATGACTAAATTACATAGTAGAATATTTATACGATCATACGATGCAATACAATTAATTCTTTCCAATCGGTTTTTCTACTGTAAGTACAATATTAGAATGTATTTTCTTTCACTCATTTTATCACAATCAAATCGAAAATAATTTATACCTTCTCCTTTCTAGTAAATATCATCCACATACTTTATGACTAAAATCTTTGATTGATAGTGCATCTCTCTTTCTGTCTACTTTTACCTCTCTCTTTCACTCTCACACGCTCCTTTGAATTGGTATTTTACTGTTTAACGCTTTCAAGGGGTGTAATTATTTTTCCTGTTTTTGCTTTAACACAATTTTACAATTAGTCTTTATTGAAACCATATTCTAATCCTTTTTACTATACTCACTCAATTTAGTAGCACTTTAAGTGTAACAAACAAAATCTAGTTTCAATTTACGTGCTGGTAATTAAATCGAATTTTATCTGTAGTAATTTCACTACCTTATAATCGTATCACCTACAATAATAGTACCAGTACCATCTTATCGCTTCCATACGCCACAGCAACAGTGTAAGTACATACTGAACAGAAACCGTGGAGAATCTTAGCCACTGGCACTCCAAAAGTTAAAATCACATTTTTATCTGTAGTTCAGAGTTATGGATGACTCTATTAACCTTCTCTTGTCTAACTTCTACTCAGAAGAATCTTTTTTTCGTCTTAAAATCGACCGTGTGAGTGTTTACATTAATTACGTCTATCTAATTTACTAATTACTTATTCTAAGTTCAATTCTACAACTTTATTCTATTTTTCCGATTTTCTTATTGCTTTAGAAATATCTAGTATGTATTCTACTACTAATATTCTACCATTTGAAATTATTCCAACCTTGTAAAGACACTTGCCACACCACTGAACTCAGTTATTATTATCTTTTAGTATCATCTTTTACGTTGTTTTCTTGTGCAACTTTGGCCGAAGCCTGTAATATATAGTAGAATTATTGAATTGTGTATTACAATATTAAATAATACTACAGGGAGAAATCAGAGAGTTATTTTGGGACTTGCTATTCACTTTGGGACCTAATCTGAAGAGAAAACATTTCCAAGGTGCTTTTACTAAAGGTTAGAGCTATAAATTACAGGAAAAGCCATTACACAGCAGGAAACAACACAATATTAGGACAGCGATGAAACTTCATGGTTTTATCCACTTAGATTGTCACAAAAAAAGTCTTATACGTATTTACATTGAATTATTCTACTTCATGACTATGAACTCGCATTCGTCTGCCTTCATGCACTTGGAAGAGTTAGGTAGTAGGTAAGGAGGAATAGTATATCTTACACAGGAGACTTACATCCATTCGTTCGTGTACACCAACAGTATCACGGGACACTAATTTACTTTTAGTTGGTCTCTTCAATTCGATAATTTACGTTTCATAAGGTAATTTCTCAACTTAACTTCTCATGTAGGTTATTAGATACAATTTGAATATTTTTTGTCTTGTACGAAGGTTTTTCTGACTTTTCAACAACACATCGTTTGCATAGAAGAATTACTGATAGTTTCAGAAAGTGGACATTTAGGCAAAGTAGCTTATAATGTAATCGTTGATATTATTGTTACCTTCATTATGAACTGGAGATTTTCTATCCTTCTGTTATGTATGTTAAAATCTTTCAATGGTTTATTTCTGATTCCCCTACTAAGGTTTTACTAACTCTTCAATTCTGCATAGTTATATAATCATTATCAGTGCAAAGCACAATAGAACCCGTATTTGTTTGAAAAATGGCATTTTATCTTGATTTTTTATCAGAAACTGGCTTAGAAAAACTTAGACAAAGCCATAATTTGCAACTGTAAAATATTGTAAATAGGTCAAAGATGTATCCAAGAACGTTTAGGTGATTAGTGAAGGATACTAATTAATAATATAATCATGGTATCACGAGTTTGTGGTTTGCTTGACTGTGGCCGTTATGGTATGTCCTTAAAATGTAATAGTCAAGAAAACTGTGTGTAATTATACCAAATACGAATATTAAAATTTCCCAACAGTCCACAGAAAATACAAGATTGAAAAGACGCAGAGAGAACAGTTTCGTTTCTTTAGTCGTACTTGTCAAGGAGTACCCGAATTTTGACGGATCCATCAGCTCCACAAGAGAAAAGGCGATGAGAGTTATCCAATGATATTTGGGTGACACCTTGCCCAGGTATATTCTTAAAGAATCCAGATCGAGAGTGTTCACCTTGAAAAACTGCTTTAGCTTTACCATTGAAATCCCAAACTTTAATGTCTCCATCTGCAGCTCCAGTACAAAAAAATTCTTCTGAAGGGTCAAGACACATACATTTAATAGCGCTTTCGTGCCCTGTAAATTTCAAAACAAAAATAGTTAACAAATTGAATAAAAAAATTGTTCAACCAATGAAATTAGTAATTCTCTCAAAAATTAACAATATCTACCTTGAAATCTGTGACGAAGCGTCCGTTGACGTATATCCCAAATACAGATAGCTCCTTTCTTTCCAGCCGATATTAAGCTTTGCCGTTCTTCGGCGTAGACAACTGCCACGCATCCCTTCAAACAAATCCGATATTTATAATCTTATCCAATTTTCTATATATAATAATAATTTATATTTATATATTTTACGATAAGAAATGTCAATTAAATTACCTGGTCGTGACAAGTGAAAGAAGCAACTTGTGCTTTCTTCAAGGGCATCAGTGTATCCCATAAAGCTACGTTCTTGGATTCAGAACTAGTTCCACCACTGGCAATAAGGCTGGAACTTCCAAGGAAGACAAAATCGCTTGTTTGTTTTGTATGACATTGTACCGTCTGAATTTTACAAAGTAAAAACATTCATAACTATACATCCATCAACCAAGTAAAATTCAAAATTTATGATTTTTCTCTTACATAAAACGGTCTAGTATTAGCTCCGATTTGCCATAGACTAAGACGTCCATCACCTGAGACAGAAAGCACAAATAGAATAGTCAGTTAAAGAAAAATCAGATTATATCAAAGAATGTACTTTTGTTGTTCGTTAGAAAGCTAAAACTCATGATAGAGTCTTACCGTCTGATACGCCGAACTTGCTCCCATGAAACCTAATACGGGTAACTTTAGCAAATGTGCCAGGCGGTCTTGGAACGGAAACTGGTTGCGCATGAGAAAACTCCCACAACCTAACTGATCCATCTTGGCTGCCAGACAAATCTGAATGGAAAAACACAATGTATTTTAATCCAGTAATACAAATTATTAATAAAATTTTAATGTTTCCGAAAACAGAAAATTACATGTTCTTACATAAAGGCTGCGTGGAGTGGGAAGCCATTCTTCTTACACCATCCACTCGGTGCTTCAAAATCTACGTCGCAGAGGGGAACAAAAAATTAATACATTGATTGTCAACAAAATACATACTCAAGCACTGAATAAAATATACACAATAAAGCGGTGGTCAGTATTGTCCACTGAAATAAAATGAAAATTCACAAATGGTACACAAACAAATGATTGCAATGTATTCCAGTGGAATCTGGATGATTTGTAGTGCTAATGGTAAAATGAAACAACTCACACACGTGGCAACTCAACAGCATATCATTCATAACCAACAATAATCTACTAAATATACTTAAAAGTGTATAAATATTTGTCTAACATTTTCTACATATTAATAGCATTAGTATTTAAATTTCTAACAAAACTACTGATAGCATATCTAAGTACTTATAAATGTAACACAACTTTACACAACGTAGGCGTCTCCGTTGTGTTTTCATTTATGTAAAGTGTCTTATTTACAGCAGAAATGTACTGTTTTAATATAATACAGCCATACTCCGAATTTAATTACATAGAAACACTCCAAAAATTACACTATCTGTACACAACTGATTACCACAACAGGGAACGGCTAACAGCAAAGAGCAACTAATACTTTTTTGGATCAAAAATTAATTACAATATTCAAAAATAGACTGTACTCAAATTCAAAATACAACAATCCAAAAGTCCTGACTGAGCCTTTCAAACCATACAAGACATGACATAAATTTAACAAAAGATTAACTGCAATTAAAATTGTAAAAAATTGCATTGTGATTTAGTTTTGGTGTCGAAATTCATTTTTACCGGAACGAGAAACCGTCGAGAACGGTCAACGACATACTGCACAAAATTGGAGTTCGTACAGCCATGGAAATTGACGCCCTTTATCTTTACAATGGTTGCAGAAGTACGAGAATCAGTCATTCACAAACAACAAACCATCACAACACGTAATTTCTTCATTATGTTATCTTCTAATGCTCAATTTTGTAATTGTCATGTAATATTAATTGTATTCCCCTCAAAACATAATAACACAACTTAAATGCACCCTTTACGCCGCAAAATAACTGCACGTTTATGTTCCCGAATAATACATGTTAAGTAGGCATTACATGTACAATTAAATGTTGCTATTACAGCATAGCAATATTTATATACATAATACAGATATTAAAGATAAGCAAACTTACCAAAGAATGACTTCCTTTGTGTGGCTTTTCCAACTGTGTTAACATTGTACGATCGGAAGGACTCTGAACCACCAAATAGGAAGAGTTGGACAGAGTTTCAGGATCCCTGTAATAAAATCAAGTGTAATAATATACTAAATCGTACAAAATATAATACTACAATCGAGAAATTAAAGCGGCTGTCCATTCGTAAGACTTTTGTGAGATTCATAAATAACCGCAACGAAATTATCACTAAATATGAGTAATAATGAGTATCATTGACTTGCAAGATCTACAAAAAACTTTGATTAATACATTTACTTACTTGTACAAATTGATGAGATCAAATTCAAATTGGTCTTCAAATTTCCATCCCTCCATATCTAGTAAAACGCTAACATCTAACTCTTGGATTTCTTTCGGCGTAGAAATAGATAATAATCCTGGACTTGACTGTTAAAAAATTATAATGTGTAAATCATTTTGGGTTGCGGTTTTTATAAGTTTGGGTTAATGATGCTAAATGTACCTGGTTGACACAAAAAGCAGAAATAGATTCATGTTCTTTGTGAACAATGCGGACAGGGCCTAAGGGAATAGCGTCATCATCTGCGTCTTCGTCCTTTTCTGCAACTTTGGTTGTTCGACTATCGACACTCCACAATGAAATTGTGTCGTCAGGTCGTTTTTTCCCAAATACAAAGCGGACAAAATAATCTTGTACATTTTCTTCTCGAACCAGTAAGTTCCACAGTCTTCGTAGGCCGAAAGTTGATTTCTTTAATCTTCAAATTAAAATTTTGTCAAATATTATAATACAGCCTAATTAATTGTATATATCTGTAAGAATTACTGATTAAAACTATAATTAAACACGTCTTACGAAAAAGGCGTGTTGACTGGATCAAGTAGAGCTCTATATTTATGAATAGGAGGTCCTGAGAGATTCTCCACGGTAGAATTTTGCAAGAAATTCAGTGGGGCGGGAGATACAGCCTCCAATTCTTTGAACAGCCGTTCTTGCCACACGGTGAAAACACGAATGACTCCATCCATGTAAGGACTTATGTGTGACAATTCTAGAACAAATTTTAAACAAGTTTATTAGAATATTGACCTAACATTTCCAAAGTAGTAAATACATAAAATATCACTGCTTATTTGTTAAATCACCTGCAAAGTCTATTCCGGCAATAGTTACCATTCTTTTCAATTCATTCTTTGCCAATTTAACAGCAGCAAGCCTTATAAGCCGCCATGAGTAAGAAAATGGTTCATCTTCGTCATTTTTGGATTTATTATTTTTCTGTCCAGTTCCAGCTGGTATTTTTGTATCCCAACTGAAATCATTCTCTTCATCTTCGTCTGTCTCTTCTTTTTCTTCTAATTCTTCTTCGTCATCCGAATCCAGAAAAATAGGCTTGCCATCGTTTTCATCAGATCTAGGCTTAGGTTTAGATATTAGGTAAGAATATATGGGTACTTCTGGTGGCACAAATTTCTCACGATAGCTTGGCCGCTCTTCCTACACACAAAATAATTCAAAATCTCTTTATAAGTTAAACATTTTCATAATATTATTTGTTTCAGGTTTTTTACATACAGGGTACACTGAGCATGGGCATGCATTGCGAAGGTTAATAAGTGTTAGGTGTAATATTGGCAGTTCTAGTCTATTTTCAGGAGAAGAACACCAAAGAGTCTATTCTACTAATAGTACAAGACTTGCGAGTTTCATTCATATCAGAACTTAATTGCATATGTTATTAAAATTAAAAGATTAATCTTTTTAAAGCGTTAAAGGCATAGCCACCAAAAGTTAAACCTTTTAAAAATAATATGGCGTGATAAAACGAATGAAACTCACAATCTGTAGTCAGCACCACTGGGAAAATACACTACAACCGATCGTACATGTCAAGGAGTATTATAATGTTAATAAATAGCAGCTCACAATTCCCCATACCATTCACTTCATGAAAATTAAAGCAATAATGATACATACTAAATTGTACAAATCCAATATAACAACTTCAACCAATTTACACACAAAACCACTTTCAAGCATTAAATCAACCTTGTTGTTACCCGTTGATTTGCTACACTAAAGTAATTGCATTTAGTCACTAATTAATTTGTACATGAATACAAATTGCAGTGTAAAGGTAATTTACTGAATCTAGGAGACTATAAATTGCATTTTATAGAACTACACAGCTATGAGGTTATTAAACTACAATTCACACTACATCTATCTGAAAAGGCCAACCAGCAGTATCAGCGTAACTACAAATCTAACTATAGAGGAATTGCAGAGAGTATTAAGTTGTAGAGAAAAGCCGAGTCGGTATCGCAATTCATATTCTTGCCTTCGAAGGTGCCGTCGGCGTTCTGGGACTAGTAAGGTTGAACTGCTGCCCTAATAATTTCATATTGAACTTCATTCGTGCTTTATTTAAACTGGCTAGTGTTGTCCATACAGAGGAGGGGGACGTGTCTCCACCGTCCTTGTCCGATGGTGAACTTTGACTTTGCGGCTACAAAATGTAATTAGTAAACATCACATAACATAATATCATTCCAAAACACTACAGTACACTTAACGCTTCAAGTTAGTAGCACAATACTACAATCTTAGTAAATTATTACACATAATTAAATTGTAATTAATATTATTCAGAAGTTAGTATCCACTGTTGACTACCATATTCTAAAAATAGCTCAGCTGCACACTTTAAAAGTTATTAGTAACCCAGAATAAATAAATCATCAAGATCAAAATTTTGTGCAATAATATTATAATAAATTGTTCACACAATCAATAAATAGTTCACTGCCCACCATGCTCCATAAAAATGACCGCATCATTATAATAAAAATCGTATTAATCTTAACATTAACTGCTGCAAGAGATAATAATAATAGTAGTATTATTATACGCTCATAAATTAAACGTATAGCAAAAATAATCAGGTATCAAAAAGTGAGCCTATGATTGCAATTTTGCATATCACCAATTAAATCTTACATGTAGTTGTTGCAAAGTGGCAATTTTTATTTGTCTTTTGGACCCTCCGCCGAAAATAGATGCAAAGGCAGAAGCATCCATTTTCTTAGCGATGAGACGGTAAAGTGCTTTGGCATCACATACAGCAGCTGCATGAACAAACATACTGGAAAAAACTGCTGCATAGCACTCCACAAGCAGAAATTTCAATTTTGGACTTTCACCATCTTCTTCCCTGGACAACATTCCACGAAGAATCGAAACACCTATTACCAGACACATTACATATAACCTCAAATCGATTTGGAATCTTACTTAGCATAAGAGCGAAAGTTCACATAACATTCACAATAATACCTGGCCATTTGTCTGGAGTAGAAATAACTTTATCTCCGGTTCCACCATCAGTGCCTGAACTACTCCACCGTCTCCGTCTTGGTGTGTATAGCAAAGTAACGCCAATTTCTTTTGACGGCTCATTTCCCTCTGAATCACTTAACGCCTGAAACAGACATGAACTCAACGCAATGGCAGAATCTCTCAGCACAAGCACCAATCTCCAATCACAGACAACAGCACTTATCTCCTCTTTAGCTATTTCTAAAGTAGACTCTTCGTCTGCCGAAACTTTCTTTGTTGGCGAGCCAGACGATTTATTTTCACTGCCTATTTCTCCTTCAATTTCTGTACCATTTTTTTCATCCTCATTTGCTCCGTCTTCATCTTCATCTGCTTCATCATCTTTCTCAAGTTCTTCAACAGCTTTAGACAAAAGACCCGAAGATGCCACAGAATGTCGTCGAGGAGATGCTGGGGCTTCTTCTTCAGGAAGAGGAAAGACTGGCACGGCAATCAGCTCAGCTATGGTTAATAAAATATCTCTGGCTGAAGACTGAATAAATGACACTGCTGTCTTCGTTGGATTTGAAACGGCAGATAACAGTGGAAACTCTGAATTAAGAAGTGGCAACGGAGAGACCAAAGAAGGCCCTGTTCCACTGGAGAAAAGAAATTACAATTCAATAATTAATCAATATGCTTTAAAGTTTTATCACCAGCGTTATTTTAAATATGTAGCATACTATTCTCACCTGGACTTTTCTTTTTGAAGCTCATCAAGCAAGAAAACCAATTCGATGTGAACGGGAGCAAGAGCATGAGCATGCAGACGTGCAAACGCTAAAAGGGTGGCCAAAAGATGACGATTTGCTCTTAACCAACGACTTCTACGAGATAAAACACCCATCTTCCATTCCAGATCGAGTTTCTCCGATATTAGAATATCATGTAACCCACTTGTATGTGTTGTTTCTAATCTGGGGGTAAGGCTCCTTCAAAGATAAAAGAAATCATTCTAAGAATTTGCTGTAGAAAAGCATTTACTATGAAAATGAAATTCCTTTGCAAAATACCTTTCTCGTATATTCCATTCATCAGAACTCAAGTCGTCGTCGTCACTTGAATATCTGCACAATTCCTTCAGTGTGGGAACCTATTAATTGTCATGAACAATAAAATAGGTGACTCAAAGACACGTAAATATGAAACTAATTTTATTTACTATATAGATCCTTACTTGTTTCTCCAACCAGGCATACAAATGAAGTCTTAGTTCCGTCCCCTCAATTTGACCAGCCATGTTGACTAACTCTTCTGACATAAGCTTGAGGCAACTGGCTAATTTCAATTCGACGGAAATCATCGTGTGTGGATCATTTAAATCCTCGAGTTCTTCGACCATCATGCTAGCATCCTTAGAGAAACTCTTTTCTTTAGACTCAAACATTCCTTTATCTAGACTCGTATTATGAATCTTTGAAGGTGGTGGCTTGTTTTTATTCTTCACGTCTTCGTCTTCTTCGTCAGAAACATTCGGTTCGTCATCCCAATCCAATTTCAGTTCATCGTCGTCGAACTTTGTAACTGGTGCAGACCAATCCATATCAAAGGCTGCCTCTTCTATTTTATACAAAAAATAAAATATTAGTAGCGAATTCTTAAAATAATTCTTTCATTAATTTACACAGGAAAAAATTTCATAAATCTGGACACATGTGTATTTAAATTTACTTTTTGTTTCTCTTGACATTGTGAAATCGACAACGTCGACCGAAGTGCCAGTTCCACTGTCATTCCAGTTATGGTGGTTAACCTGATGCAAGTCATCGTGACTAATCATTCCAGATTCGATTCGACTATCGTGTGTTTTAACAGGCGACTTAACTGGACTTCCAAGAATACTCTTTGACTTTTCAAAAACTTTAGGAAGCTGTGTGAGAACATGAATAGCCAAAGCAGGACATCCAGCTGCATAATGAGTGTGGGCCGTTTGAAAGTATAAGTTTCTTTCAATCGAACTTAAAACCAAAGTACCCTTTGCTTTACTGTGACGGATAAGCAACGGATGTGTGCGAAGGTACACATAAAAATTAAATACTCTCGAGGTCATACTGGATCCTAAGAGTGTTTCCAGACTAGATTGATATTCTTTTAGCATCCAAAGTGCCATTGAGCACAAAAAGGGGTCACGCTCTACCTCGCTCGCCCCTTGCCTTTGGTTCAATACTTCCTGAAAATGTAAAAATAATGACGATAATTGAAGCATCAAAAAATACAAACATGTAAAAGCAAATTACAATTTTAGTGTTTCGGATAACATACATCTTGCAGAAGAGTCTTGACTGATTGTGGAATTGGATCGATATCAGTACTTTCATACAGTCGAGAAACAACAAGTGCTAACTGAATATCTTTCAACTTGGCTATGCAAACTTCTAGAGCATCCTTGAGACTTCCGGCTAATAAAAAGAATGCGGCAGCATGCTCGAATCTCTGTTTCCCCAGTAGAGCATACGCATTTTTCAATGCTGCTTTTCTCCATCTCTCTTGAGTGAAATCATTTGAGAAAAAAGCAGCCATTTTTTCATCACGTTGAGATCGATAAAGACCCCACACCAACGTTTTCTTTTTCATCGCCAAATAGAATATTGCCGCATCCATGGGATCATTTCCCCGTTGATAGGCATATTTTCCCATTTTCTCTACACATAGTTTGAGTGTTTGATTATTTCTCAACCACCACCCAACACCAAGTTCTCTCATTTGTGGCCACGTAGCTTCTCCTTTTTGATAGGCTGGAATCAAGTTCAGGATATCTTCTTGTGATTCAGAATGGAATGCCCATACAATATCCGAAGTCGAAATTCCTTGCTTTTGCAAAGGAACCCTTTGAGCTGGTGGTAGACACCGAATTAAATAGCTGTAGTGTTTCACCACCAATAGGAAACGGAGCCCACAATCGTCCAAAGAATCTACAGAACAAAAAGCTGCATTGTATTTGCATACATACAAGTAATTAATATAAATAGACTTTTAGAGAAAAGCATGATCAGCATACCAGGAGTTCCGTCGTGTAGATGAGACTGATTGTGAGTCACTTCTCGGTGATCCAGTCTAGTTCCAATCGATGCGACAGTATCCGCCAAAGCAAGTAAGTGCATTTGGTCCAGTGAAGTTAGCCCAGGGAGTTGTGTATGAGTTAAAACCCTAGACAACTGCCGTGACTGCCGTGTACCAAATGTTAATGGTTGAGTCTCTCCGCTCGTAGATCGTCGTCGCTTTCTTCCTTCCACTACTCCGTCACCATTATCCTCTTCATCGAGCAAATCATCAAATACAGATTCATCAAGGGGCTCATCTTCCGTTTCCGCATTGAATAGTTCATTATAGTCCTTCTAAAAAAACAAAGCAACAAAAAATATGATTTTCCTGTCTGCAGGGAATCATTTCTGCCGGACTAGAGTTAAATGAACACACCGATTTCTCTTCCGATGGGATTTGCCCTGCTTCTTTTTCCGCTTGAAGAAGCATCCATAGCGGAACGGGAGGGATAGACCTCATTTCTACGTAATTGAAATTAATTTCCTCTGTTTGGAACGCAACGGAGCCACGATGTTCGAGTGGACTGGGAGACGCGGGTCCAGCATAACTCACTGATAAACCACGAGCACGAGAAAAACTTCTTTGTCTTCCGTCCTCGTCGTGAATGAAGGAATTTTGGCGTTTCATTCCTGAGCCACCTCCCATACATCTATGTTTCAACAGAGTTGTTCAGTTGTTTTGTTTGTGTCATGCTTGTATTATTTATAATTCATAAAGTAAAACTGCTTAATAATGCAGTAGGTAGATGTAACACAAGTTACCTAACAAGATGAGCGAGAATAACTTTAACCCATCTAACTTTCCCCGAATTTAGCATTTCCATCAGCTGCTTCGGATGATACTGTGGTAGAACTGGGTAGCAATGTCTTGTGTACTGGAAAAGTCCAACGCTTCCAGATAACAATGATAGTTCTATATGAGGCTTGTGAGGATGCTCTTCAATTTCAGTTTGCTTTGTCAATTTTGATGTGGAAGGTATGAGACTGCTCACATCCTGCACATTACCATTAAATTATTCAGACATGCAATATATCATATCACACCAACTATGAACAGTTTTGACTAATAAATTAGCATACAGTTAAATTCTCCAAGGCCCACTGAGAGTAAACTTGCATTTCGTTTTGCATGGCTACCACACAAACAGCGTGAATCCAACCAAATCGTACGGGAAACGGTCTTAGCCCATCTGCAGAGCTTAGCTTGAAGGCATGAAGAGGAATCCAAAATTGAGATTTGCACGATGTAGCTGACGGCAGCACTTTAGCTCCAAATGTTATTGAAGGCTCGTGACTCACATGAGCAAATAGACAAACCTAAACAAGTAAGACGTTAGACCGTTTCAAGCTCATCCATTTTCAATACCAGCAAAACGAAGCGAGTGAGTCTTTGTTCAATTGAAAAAAGGAATGTAATAATAATACGTTTTCAAAAAACGGTAATATAAAACGCAATATAAAACTCAAAAGTGTGTAGTGATTTTCTTACATAATCCTTAGAACAAGTACTCCAGGCTCTAGAATAATGCAATAAAGAATGAAAATATTAAAAAGAACATACCATATCTGAAATAGCCAATGCTAAAATATGCTGAGCATCATGTTTGGGGACCCACTCTAAATGTACGGCTGAAATGTCTTCATCGGTTTTTAATTCAATGGTATCTTCCAGAAACCACTCCGTACCTTTAAAAGTGCAAGTCATAAAAATGCTTTTATATTCATTGAATAGGTTGCGTACGTCAACTCTATATAGTAGTAGGTTTCCCACCTAGCAAGGAATGTGAAGAGCATACCAAACTTAATATGTGAACAAAATTCAAACACTACACATTTTATCTTTTGGGACGCATCAACCCTTTCCATCGCTAGTAGTCTCAAAGTAAAACTATACGTAAACACTACAGGTTATTTTCTATTGATCTTACCGCCGGTGCTTTCACATTCATAAACCGTAACAACACAACTGCATTTGCCTCCGTCATCTTCTTCAATTTCAGATCCATCAGCTTTTAGATTATTTTTCTCTTTTTCTCGCTCCAACTTATATACGCAGGCAATTCTTCCACTATACGCTGCACTGGCTTGAAGTAATTCTCCTTTTTCTTTGCAAGCTGCCAAGCTATTCCATTCTCTAAAGGACGCACTATCACCAGGAGCTGAACTTATTTCTTTGTCTGGGTCGGCAGACTCTCTTTGCAATTTCCACATCTTCACGGATTCTTTCGTAGTTGTGATCAATGCATAGCTTGAGCCGCACACGAAATGCCCCGCACATGCTGAAAACCTAACATCCATTCCAGCGCAAATACTTTGCTCAACAATTTTCGTTATAGTGATATTAAGAAAGCTTTTCTTATTCGATTTTTCAATGGTTGTGATTATGGAAGGAAGGCCATGTCCGTGTTCATTATCAAAGCTCATCATCCCTTTATTTTGGCATGGAATGTCCACACCGATCTCATCGTGGGTAGAAGTTGAAGGATGATGAATGTTTTGGGTAAGGTTCGTGGGATCGTCATAAAAATCATGACCCTCCATCAAATGCAAAGGTGTTGATATTTCTATTCTCCATACGTACACTTGGTGTGAATTCAATATCAAAACCACATGGAATGACTCTCTGTAGTCTAATCCCCCTCTCCGTGTTGGGTCTAAGTCATCCCGGAAGACCTGGATAAATGAAACTTCTCCCCAAATCTGTAAAAATAAAATTCATTTGTAGAGTGATACGAAAGTTCGAGTTTAGTATCTGTCTAATGAAGATAATTAAGTTTTCTTAATAACCTGATTGTCAATACGATCTAACTGAAGTATACACCCTGGCCTAGACGTTGATTGCTGGCTGACAATTGCAAAGAGATCTGGATCTCCGGCGTCTTCAATGTTTCCATGTAATGAAGATACCGAGCTCGATGAGGAAAGGCTTACAACAGAATCCTGAAAAAAAGATTAAAGTTTAGCGCACAAAACTTTTACTCAGACACTTATCCTTGACGTTATCTACTGCAATCAGTGGCAGTGGGTTTAACTGGGAGGAAATCAGCTTTAAAGTGCACATATAACATTTTTTTCATCCTTACATTTAGAGACGCCTTTCTTTTACGATACGCAGTGGAAATCTCAGCAAGTAAATTGGTAGCATCTAGAACCGCCTGGTAGACTCGTAAATTAGATCCATCGGACGCCACAAAACAGCCAGAGTTGGAGAATAGAGAAGTGCTCGGTAAAAGACCCGGCACCCAGGCCACATGAGAAAATGCATCTAACTCTGTAGAGTTGATACGTGCTACTTCAACCACACCACCAGATTTGCACAGCGGCCCTATCGGATCTACTCGCCATAAAATAAGTTCACTACAATAATTTTGGTGCTGTTCTTTTTTATTTGCGTCCGTTTCTTCTATGTTGTCAGTGGAATGAAAGGCATGGCTTGCAGCGGTTAATACTAACGGTAAAACTGGATGACAGGTCATTTCCCGCACCTATCAAATATATAAAATCTAAATGAGCCACAAAACATATAAACTAAAGCAATTCACATCGCCCACATTCAACACAAGTCCCGAGGCTCAAAAAAGCCCAAACATTATCTTTACGTAAAAAAGTAAAGTTCATCATCTTTACAATGATATATACGATTGCCGAGTCATTAATCTTTATTAATTTACCTGAAATCTGTGACCAGACGCCCTTTTCGCGTGAGCTACACTAAGAACTTGACAAAACTTGGAATCATCCCCAAAACTTAATGTCCATAAATTTAGCGTGCCGTTGTGATGCTTCGTCATCATTGCTGCTCTGTTTGATGCCAACTTTTCGAGAGGAAATAAATACAAATTGGGGCATGACATGCTTGTTGCATCAGCCAAAGGAATTGCATCCGGTATACACGATGAGAACGAAACTTGCGTTTGTCGAAAGGCTCCTGGCATATATTCATCAAGCCAGTCGAGTGACCACACGAGGAATGAACCATCGATCGGGTGAAGGGATACCAGAATATCTGGAGTCTTATGCCAATCACGAAGTAAAGCTTCCAGTTTTCGGTCCAACATATCAATGCTAGGCGTCATATTACCGTCGGCCAAAGAAGTGGAAGACGCTGCTGAGCTTAATGATTGTTGTGAGCTGTCATCTGCTTGACTTGTATCTTCTTGGGAATGCGATTTTGGAATACCTCGTTTTCTCGCGTCTAAATTCCCAAAAGAAATCCACACATTTCATTAATACGTGATGCGATGGTTCCCTGCAAACCTTCAGAACTAATAATGTCATTTCTAAGCTTTAACGAAAGCACACGTACAAAGCTTATCAATTTCATCTATAATTCATCAGGTACAACGGTGTAACACGTTTGTAGTTTTAGACACTTACCTTCTTCTAAATTCTCTGTAGTTTCATCCCTTTCTAAACCTCTACGACATATTTCTTGCAAAATAATTTCTGCTTGTTGTGTAAAGAACATTTCTTTGTTGTTGAGCCAAAACACACGGAAGTTGTGATGTTTCAAGGGAGGAACAAGCGGAATGTCCGTTTCTGCATTGATACTTCCTGCTAAATGAAAGTGGACACAAACTCCGTGGTGCATCATTGCATGTGCTTGAACAAAATCGAGTGTAGTAGGAATCGAGTGCATATTCATATTTCCTGGTATTCCCATTAGAGGAATTGAAGAAATATTCAGTGGTAATGGAAACGCCGAAGTGATCGAATGTGCTTCTTTGTGACGGTTCTTCTTTATGTGAAAACATGCTCTGCAAATTGAAAAAAGCTACATTCATCATTTGTCTTCATCACTCATATATCATTTCTATGTCGTACAATGTAAGCCTGCTGTCACTTTACTGTCTACTTTTAATGATTTATTAAAAAGTAAACATCCTTCGACTCCCGTTTCCTTCCTCCTCAAAGTGATAACTCATTCTACAACTTAATTTCCCTCAACGTACATACATCCATAATAGACACAACATAAACAAACAAACTCTAAGCAGAAACTCACACAAGAACTCCTTTAAGAGCACATCAAACATAAAAGTTTACCACCGAGAGACGCATATGTACAATTAACGGACATTTCTCAGTTTTCGCTTAATGCCGCTACACGTAAAGTTTTTACCTTCTTTGATGTAACCGTCTCCTACAAAGTGAAAGTACTCAAATGTGAAAGTTTTTGCAAGAAAACTTTCTACACTCTATAAGAAAACTGCATGACAAATAGCAATATGAATAAGTAGGCCAACAATCAGGACAGAACCATTTACTGTCTGTACTAGTAGTGCCTTTTTTATATTTCGTCTGCAAACATACTCATATAAGATAATCATTGCCATTGCAAATAAATAATTAAATAGTCTGTCGTCTGCAGGTGAATTGCAGATTATTTGCCTACACAAAACATTATAATACAAAACGGTAGGTTTAGAACCAATTCCCTTTCTCTCAGGGTACGAATCGAATAAAAAAATTCATTACTATTTCCATTCAGGCAGACAGACAAATCCTAATCCTCAGGGCTTTCCACGATGAAGGCATCCTTAGGCTCTACAACTTCACTCTCTCAGAATAATGAGTCTATTTCTTTCACGCCTTAGTAAGCATTACTATAAGTATAGAAGCAACCAAGACTATGCACTTGGTAGACAAACGGTAATTATATTGCGACTAAAAGGCAAAGATTCGTGTGCTTCATTTTCTTTTACAATCTGCAAAGTGCAAACAATAGTAGCCGACTTAGACGAAGAACATGAAGCAGACAATGAAATGGAATATTAGTAAAAGTAACAGAAGAAGCAGACTAAATAGCCGCAGATGACTTGCCTACCCGAATTTTCTCTCTTTTCATTTCATTTCTCATACAACTCCGACTTCTCTTGTACTTTACTCTCTTTACTACTTACTTTCCCGTGTAGTCTACCAGCATTACTTTTACAGCATCGTAAAGTGAAATCTCAAGGGACTTTTGAACTCAGAGCACGTAAGCGTAAGCATTACATACACAGAGACAGACAGAAACATACAGAATAGTAAAAAAGAAGATCCAACTCGACTAACATGTATATTTATATAAAAGTAGAAGTAAGGGAGACAACATGCAGTAGTAGTAGCAGCAGGCACAGACAAGAAGTTGAGAGTCAGTCTTGAAGTAGACAGTCTTGACTTGCCTTTCTCTCCTTTTCCCTGTAAGTTGACACACTAACAAGTTACTCACTTACACTCTTTTCGCCAAGAAAAAAAAAGAAACTTTCCTCCACAGATCTATTCCACAGAAGAGAAAGAGGCAAGTCGCAACAACTGAATAACGAACAGGCAGGTTGCAGGTTACATTACATGTTACATACAATACAACACTCAACTCCTGACTTAACTCAACAGAACACACTTACCTAGAAGCCTAGAACCATGTTGCTATTATTCTGTTCACTCTCTCTCTCTCTCTCTCTCTCTCTCTCTCAACATTTTACAAGTAGTGGCCGTGTGGTTGTAACAGAGAGACTTACACAGAAATGTATTCTTATTCACGGGGAAACGTGAAATGAAAAGGACGAGAGAAAGTTGAAGTCTGAAGGAACTGATCATTTATATTATACATACTACATACGTCTACTTCTACTACATACGTTATATAAGTTACATACACTTGTGTACACACAATTTCTCTCTCTCTTTATAATATTCTACTCTCATAAAACGCCGCATTGAAATCAATAACGTGAGATTTAAAATGCAATGCAATGTTATGTATGCGATGAAAAGATTTATTCTCTGCAGCAAGAAAAGAAAAGAAACTCGCGTAAGTTCACGTCAAGTCAACATTCAACTCATGTCCCTAACTTAACAAAAACAAGAACAAGACAACTCAATTCATCGCTGCGGCCTTTTAAGCTTCCTCTAAAACTCCGTTTCTTCCTATTACGTAAAAAGTTGAGACATATTGAGCACATTATTATGACCGGGTCGTCTTATATGTCAATGTCTCAAACATAAATGCTAATCATCATAAAATATAAATATCATACTTCTTTAGTCATTCTATATAACTATATAACTATACTAGTACTAGTGTACTAGTATTAAATCTGTAAGTCCAATAGCAAAAAGAAACTTCTTTTGCTTGCTCGTTGTAAACCTTATGTAAAATGTATTATTTTAAGATTCAAACTGTATGTACAATGCAAAATGGGCATGAGAAAACTTTACATAAAAGGTAAGACCTAGAGCAGTACTACAGTTACTGGCATTAGAGAAAAATAATGAAATGCTAAGAAGAATAAGTCTTTTCATTTTCTACCTTCAGTTCAGTCAGACTTTGTAAGGATTTTCTAATATTAAATTATGTTCTCTTGTCGTACGACATGCATAGAAAGTTTCGTCTTATTCACGTACGTATATACTTTTATTACAAAGAAAGAAGAAGTCAAAGTCAAACTGCTTGTTCTGTTATTACTACATAATAATTTCATGATTTTTACTTTGATTCTTCTTGCTTGCAGGAGAAAGAAACTAAAATGAGACATTTCTCGACATCGGCTGTGAAACTCCAAGCCAAAAAAGCCAACATGCTTGTTTTTCCTATAGCTTAGCTTATTATGTTATGCTTGGCTGGTTCTTCCCACTTCACACACTGCATTCCCATGCTCTACCTATACTATGCTAAAACACATTTCCAATCCCATTCGCCAACATTCAAAACCCTGACAAGTCTTTTCGCTTATGTTTACAATTCCAAAAATTAAACAATTAGTTTGCCTTTTTCTATGTTTTAATTGTCAGGTAATTAGCCAATCTTGTCCACATTCGTTCGTTTCAGCGTTAAAACCACCTAAAACGGCAAAAATCATGTCTTCCATTGCTCCTATAATCATTCCAGCAGCTGCAAAACAAACTGCCACGGTATACTGATTTTTAGTCAACACCTGTTTTAATTAGTGATTACTAACTTTTTACAATTAACTTCCTGTAACTAGTTACGAACAAATATTTTTATAAATCCTTTACTTAACTTGCAGATAATATTCCTACATGGACTAGGAGATACTGGGTATGTAAAATTTTAACTAATTTTGTGCTAAATAACTAAATACGTTTATTATACACATATAATGCAAATTGCTTCGTTTAATGTTGTCTTGTCATTGTCATTTTGAACAGACACGGATGGGCAAGTGAACTCGCTGCAATGAAGCCTAAATATGCCAAATTAATTTGTCCTACTGCGTAAGTTCACAACAAATTAAAACAGAAAATTAACGAAGTTATCTTAAAATTCAAGAAACTCAAGGTGAACATGGCAGTTTTGCATTTTCTACGGCACATTTCATTGAAATAGGCGTCCCAACACACCTTCCTAATCTTACTAACACTAAAAATGCCCGAACACAGCATATAACACTTACGAGTCTTCGCAAGTCCAGGAGGATGCTAAAATGTATGCTGTTACAATATGCCCCACTCTAAAGTCTAGACTCCAGGCATTTTTGCAAACAACGACACAACACAAACCGTTTCTTAGCTCGTTTGACTGCGCTAACACAATGACAATGTCCCTTTATACCCCCTACATTAAAAATTATGAATCATAATTAGATTTTATCATGTTTTTTTACAATGCCAACCATTTTTATGCGACTGTTTTTCTAGTCCGACTGCACCCGTAACAATTAACGGGGGATTTTCGATGCCATCTTGGTTCGACATTCGTTCTTTGGACAAGCACGATGGTAACGAAGATGAAGAAGGGATTAAAGAAGCATCTGCTAGTGTTCAAAAATTGATTCAAGACGAGGTTAATAATTCATTTGAACCTTTTCTATGTGTCTTGTTTTTGAAACTAATCTTAAAGCAATGCAATTTCAGTTTATTATTCGAACTCCATCCTATCTAGGTCTCAGCAGGGATTCCAGCTTCCCGCATCGTGCTCGGTGGTTTTAGTCAAGGGGGTGCACTGTCTTTGTACACTGGACTTGTAGGATCACACCTGCTTGGAGGAATTGTATCTCTGTCAGGTTATCTACCAATCCGAAGCACCATTAGCTGGGCATCCGTGCACAAACCACCCATTATTCAATGCCACGGTGATGCAGACACGGTTGTTTTATATGAAGTGGGACTAGGAACTTCAAAAGTATTAAAGGAGAAAGCAAATCTTACGAACTACACGTTTAAAACTTATCCAAGCATGGACCACTCCTCTTGTGAAGAAGAAATGAGAGACGTCGTCAACTTTTGGAAGAATACCATACCCCCATTGTGAGAAGAGAAGATAAATATCACTATGTAATGAAAATAGTGCTCAATATATAAAACTAGTTTGTTTGTACTATACATTGCCATCACATCCTTTCTCATTGTAGCCTGTAATGCTGTGAAATTATAGCTTGTATAGTTTATGGTCTACTTTCCAGTACCTAGTAAAAAAGTTCTTGTTGCACTTACTTTATATACCTACTACTATGTGTTTGTTGATGTTGCAATGTTGCTTGGCAGTGATAAGTATGAAATATCATTGAAGGAAATTACATCTGCGTACTGGTGGGCAATAAATTTCCAAGAAGGTTCCATTTTAACTAAACGCCTATAAAAGGCATCTGGGGAAGCAATAAAACTTAATTTTCTCTTACTTGACATGCTGTAGACGTTTCATAATGCGGTGCTTATGGGTACGGTGAAACTTTGGGTCTGTTTGTTGACGATCTCTGTTTACATTTATACTGAAACCATCTTCCGGTAATACTGTTTCAGTCCAGATTCGGCAGATTTTGTCTAAACAACTTGTTATGAGGGAATTAAAGACGGCTCCTCTGTAAAATTATCAAAGAAAAGAGTTGTGCAACTTTAGTTTAACAAAAGAACTGTATAGAATGGTATTATTGCATTACCTACAAAGTTTACCTATCTATAGATACACAAAGTTGTAGCATAACACACACAATAGTATCTTAAAATAATTACTACGGGTAGGAACGAATTGTTCGCATTTATAATCATACGCAAGCGAAGGAAGGGGGAAACTATGTGTGAATGACCTACTCTAAAAACTTTTCCAATAAACATCGATAACTGCCACTTACTTAGGCATGTACTTGCTGGTCTGACGCCACGAGAACCCGGTAACTGCACGAGGATGCGCTAAGTACACAAAATCGTAAGAAATTGTATCTGGGGTTGGTGAAAATCCTAGAATAAAAAATTGCATAATTATATTACTGTCGTAAAAAAAGCCATTTGTGGAAAAATAGTCTTATAGCTATAGCCGCCGTGTAAATAACGTACTTGAGACAGGATACCATATTTTGACAAGGCGATCAAACTTTCCAGCAGTAGCAAACAAACAAGAATCTGGAGAGAAACTGAGAAAATTAACTTCTGTAGCAGTAACACATTTCCAAATACACTCCCAATGAAATTTTCCATGGTGAGGATTATCTGGGTTTGAAGGGTCTCCAACAATTACACCGAATTTTTTGGAAATCTTCCACATTTGAAGGGAAGTTCCACCCATAAGTAAACGGGTTCCTTCCTGATCCCATGACAGGGAATTAACGCGGCAATCACATTCGAGAACTGAGTGTTCTTTCCAACGATAGTTGAAAAGCTAAAGATAAAACACAAGAAAATTTAAATGTAGTAAAAAATCCGATTTAAAACTTCGTAAAATCTAAACACAAGCTCATACATAACTTTTAAACATTCTGTCTCAACGTTACGGATAGGAAAGTATTAAAACTTACAGGATTGGGGTGTTCTGTACTTTTGGATAACGACGGCTCAAAAATTTTGATCTTGTTTCGATACGCCGCAGCAATTTTGCCCGATTCTGGAGAACAATGCACGCAGCTGATTTGTACATCGCCAGGAATGATTTGAACCCGTTGAAAATCAAATGAAAGAATGACCAGATTGCATCCCGATGCATATGCCTTTAAAATTCCAAAGCAAAAATTTTATGTACAATTTTTAGAACAATGTCACTTACCGTCATTCAAGAAAGTTTTAACTTTTAGCACCCTTATTAGCTACTACACCTATAATTTACCTAAACGATTAATTTTTTCTGCGTTTTAAAATAATTTTAAATCGTCATTGACTTAATGATTCCTGATTCGAAACAAACAACTTATTGTGTAACAGATAGTACACGGACAATGATAATCATGCATAATATTTAACAGCAAAGCTATGATGTATGAATCAGCAATAATAGAAGTTACAATTTGTAATTTGGCGTTGTAAAAATAAATGAAAAATTAAATTAAATGTCTAGTTATTTTTATAATTTACATTATTATGATAATTTATAATTATCATAAAACTGAATCTGGATGAATACAAACAGAATCCAGAACAGATATAACATATAAACAATACAATGTAAAAGTTGAAAGTGTACACATAATAATAGTAATAGCGAGTGTGTTGACTTACAAGAAATGATATGCTGTCAATATTTCCCAGGGAAAATGACCGGTCCCCGGAGTTGACAGCTCCAGTTAGAATCTGATGACAGCCACTCATAATGTCAAAATCCTAGCATGATTTTGAAAAAAACACCAAACACACACTTACAAACGATCTTATTCTACAAAATATTCTGGATTCGGGAGTTATTCAAATTACGGGAGTGTAAGCCCGAGAAGAATGTTTCTCTGATTAAAACATTGACTTTGAATTCGCCCGCGAACGATGAAGGTGTGGTGTTTACGCCTTTTTATCGACCTCAGCGTATGAGACACGTGCGACTGAGCCCTCCCACTGCGACTGTCTTCTTGCTCAAATGATCCAATTTTAAAATTTGCAACTTAATTATTTTTGAAACCAAAACAAATCAATCAAATCAACGCAACGTTCAGTTTGTGTATTTAACTTTGTTCATTCTTTACTTATTGACTTCAGGTAATTTTTGCATGTTATTATAACAATTTTGTATGCAATTATTTCATATTTTAAAAACTAACTCTAAATAAAATAAAAACAACCATCAATAATAATAAAAAACAAAACTTTTCTGCTCCTTTTAGTTTGATTGTCCTTCTGAGTGTTATACATCGAAGATTTTGGAAACCACTTGTCACTGTCAGTAATTTAACTTTGTTTCAATTTCAGACAACAAGGAGTCGGGTACAAGTACAAAACGGCCAAGAAATAGAATTTTACTTTGTCCTGTAATCTTTTCCAGTGGCTCTGGTTGACAAGAAACAAGTTTCAGCTGTAAGTGTAGCCGGTATCTGCCGATATGGTTATTTTGACTTTTTTTCAATTTACTTCTTGTAATCCGTCATTTGATTTTGAAACTCTTCTCACTCTATAATAGAACAAAGGACAAAGAATCAGCTGTCAGTATATTAATATCAAAGACGAAATGGATATTGCACACTGGACAGTCTCATGCAAGTCTGAAGTCTCTGACAAGTAGGTGGAGTCGTTTGCACCAGTAAATAAATAATGGAATATTATTATTCACCAAAAACTTGCTCACGAATTGTTAAAGCGGTAAGTTTTTATAATTTTACCATGTAAATTAAATACAAATTATACAATAGTCTCTATACAATACAATACAGCATGAAGCATGCATGATTAGCTTATGTTAGTAAATCCATGGTAGGGTTTATGAACCTAATGAACCATCGTAATATATAGCGATAATTTATATTTATAACTTTAGATAGAATTGATTTAACTTAAATACCTGTGGCAATGCGAGACTCATTTCTTGCTTATAGGTTTCTTTTATAACTCCAGGAATTGATTAATCCTTCATTGTTAACTTAAGCTTCAGAAAGGGTTGGAACAGTTGTTGATGGTTTCGTTGTAAACACATCCAAGTACATAATGTCTCACCATTTCTTTGAAACAGTGACCTAACCTTGTCTCTTATCTAGGTATACTATTTTTAGAGTTTCATAGGAAACTTGTAAAAGTACAAAGTGACAACATTTTACACTTTAGGAAGCTTTACTAACGTAATTGCTATGTAAAGGTATAAAATAACGTGAAGGAATAACGTGATATAACAATACGTAATAATATTAAAAGTACTAGTAGGTAATTACACAATTTAATTTGTATATACATTTAGAGACTAACAGATAAATACTATACACTCTTTACTACTTCAGTACATTATGTTTTAGGCAGGTATATTTATAATTTATATATTAAATAATGTTGCTATAAATTGCATCATTACTATAATTATTATAGCAAAAATTATAGACCATAGAATAGTTTAAAATACTTAAATAGTACTTTGTACAAAAATTACTTCATAATTTTTTTACAATTATAGACAACTTCTCTTCTAATCAATGAACTGATTGAAGTGTCAACAATATAATCTACTCAATCTATTGATAATATAGATAATATAGAATATAGCCACCTCATTTATCAGTTGTGCACATTTGCCAAACGTGTGTCAAAATCAAGATGCACTAACCAATTTATAATATATATGTAATAATTATTATTAATTATATATTCAAATCAAAACATTTTCTACAATACAAAGTGCATTAATAAAAATTAACTTGAGGGTTAGTAGGGAAGGTACTTCTGTAAGAATGATAAACTGGTAACCTACTACTTTGATATTTACTCGAGTTTAAAAGTTTACTGTTTAAAAGCCCATGCACTTTATAGTGCTGATAGTGCTGAATCATATACTATTAACAAATTCAAAGATCCGATTAAATTCTAATACATTGTCTTCCATATCGTCGCAAGCTTTTATAGTCATCATTATATCTTATATATTTATATACGTCTCTAATAATGACGAATGTCAAAAGCAGACTGCAAGCCTTAATCATTTCATACCACGTTTGTATAAACGTCATTATTACAGATATTACGATTAATCAGTTTACTATCTTAGTTTATCTTCTTCTTCTACCCGATCCAGTTTGTATGAAAAAACATGCTATCATGTAGATAAGAACTGCAACTATCTTCCACATTTTGAATCAACGTCTGTAGCACTTCTTATAATAGTAAAATGAAATCTGGAATATTCTCCACCTTTGCGACAAACAGCTTTCGAGATCCGCAGCTCACCCTACATTATTAGTTTAAAATTGATATTTGCATTCAGTATTAAATATGTACTTTTATTAGCTGAGTTTAGAGCATTATTGTCACAAATTTAAAAAATATTATAATCCATTAGCGAATATTTTCATTTATATAATGTTGAAAGATGAAGGAATGACTTACTTGAAATAAGATATGAAAAGATTGTGGATAAATAATATTGACGATAGTTATATACCGGAAGGGTGTACTAATTACAGAGGGATATAGACGGATCAGAGATTGTATGAAGTTTAATTATTTACTGAATTTTGAATTACTAATATTTAAATATAATTTTCTTAATTAGCTATCTATAATTATCTACGTGGAACATCCCGAATAAATTCTGTTTGTATAGACTTTCTACAACTTTGTCGTAGTGTTTGTGTAGTTAGTGCAGCTTTAATTAGTAGAATACATTAGTATATTATTATATGTACCTATATGACAAAATATCAAAATATTTAAACCTAAGGTGTATTATGTCTTCTATGTATTTCCATATAGGGTTCGCTTTACTATAAAATAGTCTGGTTTTAATCTGACTAATATTGTAGTGTTTCATGTAAATCGTGATATGGGAAATGGGAATTGTGTTGTTTACTCCTGTGAGATCATATAGCAACTATTTGTAGTGATTGTAGGGAGCGATGTATCATGTGTGATAGTGCGTCGCTTTAGATGTCTTTAACTTTGTTTAGCTTTTAACTGTAAGTCTGTAATCGAGGTATTTGGTCTTATCACCATGCACCATAGTTAGTTATTTTGCTGTTGCAGTCGAAGTCGACATTTGCCATCCACGGATGTTAAAATGTATTCAGCACAGCAGGATTCATTTATTTAAAAGTAATGAGTTTTGTTGGAGTTGATAACACAAACATTAGCTGCGTACACTTCACATAGTTTAAGTTTAACCTTTAACCTTATACAGGTTTTAACTGGTAATTGTAGTATAATGATGCCTTAGTTATTGAACAATCAATGCATTTAGTTACCAAGAAAATTCCAATGTGTTGTCTGTCGCCTGTCGCACATTTTTTGTTGCAAGTTGCGTCGCTATAAAATATATAGCTATTTGAAGCTGAAACTAATAGATATGAGTCAGCAGAGTTTGGTAGTAAATGTTCAGTGGAAGTTTTTGTTGTTCCCAATTGGGACTGGTATTTGGGTTTTGCCAAGATTAAAGTTTTTCTTATCTACGTTCTATAACCATATAACGTACCTGCTTTTTTCTTCGTTGGTACAGACATTAATTAGCTCCTTATTTGCTTAAAGTATCCTTAACTGATAGCTTATTGTAGATTAATTTTTAAGTCATTCTAAAATGTAGATTTAAGTAATAGGTCTGGTCTAGTAGAGCAAGAACAAGGTCTAATTAAAATGTAATGTAATTACTAAATACTTGATGAATGCATCAAGCAGATAAGACACATATTGTATAGAAAAAAGTTTTATTTATATTATTGTCCTTCATTAAGAGTTGTCGCAACAAGTGAGACATAAACATGACGACATGTATTCATATGTAGGTATCCTTTTTCATGCTATAAGAAATTCCATTCCACGTTATTCCATGGGCGCATTATACCTTTTAGTATACAGATGACAGATACTCTCTGTTGTCGGCAGTATTGAAGTGTAGAGTCAACAAGGAATCAATTGATTAATGTATGATTTATAAAAACAAAAATAAGTTATGTATGTTGTATTGGTGCATGTACTATAATATGATGTAAATATTTGTGTTCATAAAAATGGTTAGAACTGTGGTCATTATTGCATTATTATTTTGTCACACAGTTATACATAGGGTAATGAGATGGTTAAGGCTAAGGCTGCGTGCTAGGTCGTAAAATATGCATGGATTTCTTTCTGTGGATGTCTGTTGAATTGTTGTAGTTTGGTTAATCTAAATAAATTAAAATTAGTAGGTAATGTTTGAGTTATAGATACATTCATAATTATAATTGGAATAGTGAATCTGTAATAGAAGAGCTTCTGTTCAAATAATTTAGACATACCTATATAGATACAAATATTTCATTACCAAAGCAGTAGTATGAAAGGGTACGTGTACAATATTTTTCTTGTAGCTGTATATTATTACATACCAATACGTATTATAAATTTTATTACATGTTTATTATACGTGACTTATTTTTAATATGAATTGAAGATTGTCATAGATTGTTCTTATAAAGAATGATTGGTTAAACATTATTATGATTATTATGTGTTACAGTTTTGCATATTTCTTGTTGGAATCACTTGGGGACACGTAATTTACATCGGAAGACATTTATCACACCGATACACGTCTGCTAAAGCTTGATGAGTCCAATTTAAGAGGTTCACAATCGTTTCAAGATTATTTCAAGCGACGAAGCGTCTGCGATTAAACAATCAGACATAATGACAGATAACGCATTTTTACAAATCCAGGTAAAGTCAGAAAATCATGTTCTTTTGTGTTAAACTATATAGAGAGAAATGTATGTCATCTCTATATGTTGTAAGTAAGGTATTGGTAGATAAAACTGATGAAAGTATATCTTCATGTTTTCTATTCCAAATTTCAATGTACATTAAAGATGATATTATTATATTTTAAATGCAGGAAAGACTTAGGAGTGTGCAATCTTTAGTCCATGACATAAATGTGGAGCACACGAAGAGCGGTGGCACTATTGCAGCCATAAATAAAATACACGAAAAAATCAGACAAGAAGATCGAATGACACAAGCAACTAAGGTACCGATATTTTGGAATGATGACAATCTAAATTATAGCGATCGTATCAACAAATGGAGGCATAGAATGCATATTAAAAAGCTTTTGCCTTGCCTTATAATATACTTTTGAATATTTTTAATATCGGGTGCAGCAAAAGTTAAAAAATCTCCTTGCAACTGCGTCAACTGAAGCTTCGTCAGAAGAGGAACTTATTCGCAAAGCCTTGGACAAAATATATGAAATTAGAGCTATAAAAAATGAAAGACGAATTCAAGCTAAGCACTCCGGAAATAAGGAAACGATTCGCAGAGGTGCTTTAATGAAAATGTTGCAGACTTCAGCTCAAACCCTACCTCTTTGGATCGGAAAAATTGGGGAGGAACCACCAGCGTTATGTGGTGCCATTGCAGCCGACTTCACTTATGTCGCAAAGGTAAAATCATTATTAAATTGTCACCGAATTACTATGAAAATTGATTTTCATGGAAATGTAGTAGTAGTATACGTATACCTATGATTATCGTACTATATTATATTATAGGTGGGTGATATGGTAGCAGCCTTAGTTCGGGGGTCAGATGGAGATGACAATTGGATTTTAGCAGAGGTTGTCCGGTATAATTCCACAACAAGTAAATACGAAGTTGATGATATTGACGAAGAACAGAAAGAAAGATTGGTATTGAGTCGTCGTCGAATTGTTCCATTGCCTCTAATGAGAGCCAACCCTGAAACACATCCTTTGGCCTTATTTCCAAAAGAAACCGTCGGTAAGTGTATGAAAGAATTTTTAGAAATATACTTCATTGGGATATATTCCTCAATTCGTATTTTGTTACAGTTATGGCCTTATATCCTCAAACGACCTGCTTCTATAAAGCAGTGGTTAACGAACCTCCCCTGACACACAACGATGAGTACGAAGTTCTCTTTGAAGATTCGTCCTATACCGAAGGGTTCTCCCCACCTTTAAAAGTAGCACAGCGTTATGTTATTATAGCAGTAACTGCTAAAAAATAGTTTACACATAGAAAAGTTTTGAATAGTAGGCGCACATGGAATTATATAAATTAGATGATATTGAAATGTTAGTAATATTTATTTTATTAGCTTTGTTTTGTTTTTTCTACAATACATCTACTTTCTCTTGTAAATGTTTTAGATGGTACATTTTCCAATCACTATAATAAATTTCACACACTATTTACAATATTACAGTGTAGTTTATTGATTACTCATTCATATAACGATTTTGAACAGGTTTGCTTTACAATTAATATGACTATGAATGTACTAAACTAAATGATACACGAGCTGATGTTTTACACAACATTTATTTACAATTTCCACCCGACCCAGTTTCTCTCAGTACTTTCTCGTAGAAAATTGACTTTTTAAATCCACGATCGTTATAATCGGAAGGCAAAGATTTCTGAGTTACAGCAGGGTAACCAGGTTCACCTTGATTTATAAATAAGATTTCGAATTAAAGTTGGAAAATGGTCAATAACTTTTTTATAAACTTGTTAAATGCTTTGCGTACCAGGATACACAGCTGTCCGGGATGCGATGACTCTCCAGCTTCCTTTATTAGTCCAATCCTGTAAGCACCAATGTAATAATTTATTAATTGCCACTTTTTAACAATTTATTACAGTGCCATATTTATTTATTATTGTATGAATAAGATCATTATTGAAGCTGTAACTTACGTTCTGGTTGTACTTGAAGTAGTACCAAAGACCAAAAACTCCCCACAAGCCCATCAATCCTCTTCCAACGTAAAATCTAAGAACCAACGATAAATCTCCCCCCTGCAAAACAGTAAATACGTTGGAATGAAGAATTAGAATTCAAAATTGCAAACCGCAAAATAATATTACAAAGTAGTGTTGACCTTTTGGGGCTTACCAAAACCGGTTTTAATGCTTTCAAAAAAAGTGCATCCAATGGTGCTCTATAAAATCGTCTAATTGGATTCATAAATTCAGGTGAGTTTGTGTTGATCAGTATAGGTTCTCTTGGGGTTAAAACTTGATCTTTCAACCACTTTTGTCTCCAAGCTCGTTCTTCAGCTGTCATACCACTCAATCGCTCTCTTTCGCTCACCGTCCGTCCAGCAATGGACATGGGCTTTACGCCCCCGGTCTCGGTGCAAGTTGACATTTTCTAATTTTTTAAAAACACCAAAATCTGTTGCTACTTTTTACTCGATTTCGGATTAATTTGGTCCACTTTTACAGACCGATCAAAATATTGTTGTATGTGTTAAAGTTCCCGGATATTTTGCGTTGTATGCGACAGCTGCTTATCGTGTGGTAAGTTTGAATGTGATATTTACATTACAATTACAGCTGAACCAATTATTTTTAGTTGCGGCCAAAATTGTGAAAAATGGCTTCAAGAATTGCTGGAACAGCCTTAAAAAGGGTAATTGTAATTAGTTAAATACTGAATTATTATTCTCCATGTGTAAAGAAATACGCACGATAATTATATTAACTTTTGTAAACCATTTTCAGGCGACTGGACTTACGGGTATGGCTGTTGCTAGAAATCCTCATCACACGCTAGAAGTCCTTTACGGAAAAACTCTTAGAGCTCTAGAAAAGTTGCCTAAAGACGCATCTTACCGAAAGTACACTGAACAAATAATCACTGAAAAAAGGGCACTAGTGAAATCGGTAAGTCTATCATATTAATCATATCATAACATAACCACCAATACATGTCACCGGGTTAAAGTTTTTGTTGTATTCCTGTAAATTTGACGAGAGTAGCTCATTTTATTGAATCAAACATACTAAATTGTATATACATTAGTAAATTGCATTATTCAAACAATCGTGTGATTGAAACGGAAGTCCTAAACTTAAACTACATGGATAACTCATTCATGTAGGTCTAACAACAATAAGTATAGAAATACTAAATGTTACGACTTCTACGACTTTTAATTTTGGAAAACTCGTTTCTTACAATTTTTAACGTTTCTTACAGTTTTAAAGCAACCTTAATTGAAAATAGATAATATTGATAATTATTATTCAATGAATAATGGCTACATGCCCACACAAAATTAAACTTTAACACTTTTAACATGTTCTAACATGCATTGCATTTTGCATGTAATTACATGTTTGTATATGTACTATTTTATACAGAAAATTGAACTAAAACACACTTTAAAAAGCGAACTATGCTACAGGTCATGCTATAGCTATATTTCCTTTGGGTTTGCGAATGGAAATTTTATAAATACATGTCGGAAGAAAGTAACTTTCACTGCTTTCACTATTTAGTAGGAATAAAGGACTTTTTTGCTTTCTATATTTTTCTTCAACCAATAATTCAACTTTGTAAAGTTTATTTCAGTTTTTTAAACCAAGGAATTTTAAGGTATTATGTTGTAGCAGTTAATAAGATATCTCTGTCTGTAGCATCCGGAACAGTCATTTGTTAGAACACTCGATGTAAATTACAATTTTCATTTGAAAAGTAGATGTGAAAGTAAAACAATACTAAAACCATTTTATAGCATGAATGTATATTGTATAAAAGTTAAAACGTATTTAGCTAATAGCTAATATGTATATTACATAGTTGCTTTTAAGTTTTCACAATTAATTTTTATCAATACATTTAGGATAGAGTTAGATAGTTTGATTTTATTCAGGAACGATGCATGGCTATCTATACCTGGGTTGTATTGGACATTTCCATATTATTTTGTTAAAGGATATAAAAATTAATGTATTTTGTTTTTGGTTTGTTTAGGAGCAGGATATATTTGCTTTGGAAAAGAAGATTGGCTGTGGACAAATTGAGGAAGTGATCATCCAAGCAGAAAATGAACTTATGCTTGCACGTAAAATGTTGGATTGGAAGGCTTGGGAACCGTTGATGGCAGAACCATCTCCTAATCAGTGGAAGTGGCCGATTTAATTGAGCTAGGCTACTTTTAAGACATCCATATTTCAAATTCGATTAAATGTATATAAGTCAATCAGTTTGGAACTCATAGCGAATAAATGTTTAGTATTAATACATAAAACAATTATTATTGTGTGTTTCAGCTCTTATTGTTCTTCGTCCTTACATTTTGAAGAGGCACGAATAATTTATTAATTTATACGTTGTAATTTCTTTCAATCGGATTTCCTCTACAAAGTAGCTTTGTAACGATGTGCTTGTGGGTAATGCTAATACAATACAAATCTTTTACATGCCAAGTGTAGGTAATAAAGCTGACAAGGCTGCAAATAAGTAGTAACCTTGTAACGCTGCTATATATGAAATACATTTGTAAGTTAGAGGAATTCGTATAGATATAAGAAAATGTTTCGCACTTAATTACAATTAGCTTTTACATAATAATATACTTCTCCTGAAAACTAGTGACATATTTCATACAACTTTGGCAAGTAAGAAAATAATTCGTTTCGCTACGAAAGAAACTAGTAATTTAATTACTAACATTATTAGGAATGCTAATAAATGACTTTACCGAATACATCAGACTATCCCTACTTGCCAAATCTATAGACTTTGCCCAATTCCTTTCCTTGAGAATCTTCACATAGAGCAGAATATATACAAATAACACTTGAAAAGACCTTCAGGAGCAACCAAAAGATGTTTATTACCTTTCTCTCGCTATTTGTACTTTGTGACATTTACGGACCATATAACACACCATGCTTTCCCGATAGATTTATTTAGATTTCATCAGTGAATTTAATTAAAGAAAGTAATTTAGCAACATGGTAGCATTCAGATTTTGTTGTAGTTCAATTGCCATATACACATAATAATATCGTTCTCAGTTAGTATTGATGGCTGCAACTGTAAATAAAATACACCTGGAGAGCCTGAAGGTGAAGAGAAGTTTTATTTAAGTAAGAGCAATAAATCTGTTTGAACCCGATTGTGAGCGACTTAAATGTTTGTTCACCCATTCGACGTAGAGTGTATAGAAGGTGAAAAGCTGATGGCATTCACTCGCATTATATTCACATCCGTATAACAACTTTGATTGAATTACTTGCTCTACAAAGTCTGCAGCTTCCAGCATTACATGATATACTTACACACTCACATACCACCAAATACCTAAAGCCGACTACAGATACAATATTACATCTTACTCCTACTATTCTAACATTCTTGCTGTACATATATAATATACTACATTATATATATATATACCTCCTTAGCTAATAAAAAAGCTAATATGTCTGATATCAAAGGTTTCATATGTTAGAGTAGATATATTATATATATGGCTTTAGACGAATTGAATCTTCTGGAGAGATGCTTTCTCTGACTCCCCTCAACACCCATATGCTCCCATTTTCCAACATATGTGTTAATTTCTCGGTCTTCCCTGAACCCATCTCAAATAGAGGAAACTACTAACTCCCCCATCTGCCATTTAATTCACGGCCTGTGTGACCAGAAGCACAATTCATTTCTTTTGTGTGTTCATTCCAATGTACACAGCGCAACAAACATTAAATACCTCAAAACACTACTACTGCTAAAAACATCTCTGAAAATCTCACGACAGCTTATCACTTGAAAAATACAAATCTCTCTCTAGCAGTACATTCATTCAGATAGCTAGACGAACAAAAAAGTTTTATTCCAAGAAGAAAGTTTCTCCGTGAAAAATCATGTTATAAAGATAGTCGTAAAGATACACTACGGTTTTGTTTAATAATAGATACATTGAACATGAAGATAAGGTGAAAGTGCTTCTTTAGTCAGAACTAATGTTAAGAAACACAAAAGGTGCATTTAAGCGTAGTTCATTCATATTGCAGATATTTGATACACACACAGACAGATCCTACACTATAACTATGTTCACCTGCTTTGTATTTATATATTCAGTGTAACTTCCATATACACAGAGCATAGTATCAAAAAACGACTCACTTTGCGGTAAGCCCTTTCAACTTTTCTCTCTTTCCATTTATACATTAACAAAGCTTTCTTTGAATTCGCATAGCTTTCAATTCAACTGAAAACCCAGCAGTTGCGTCAGCCAAGTAATAATAATAATCCCACAGCCGTAGTAAAAGTAAAATATCCATTCATATCTACACTTGGAAGATATGCCTTCATCTTATAGAGATGTATGAACTCTGTCGCTACAGATAATGGTAATACTTACTCCTACGCAACTTAGCAGATACAGACTTGTATATTTTTCATTTCTTTACAATTCATTGAATTTACAACACCGGGCTCTTCTAGTACCTATACCTATACTATATGGCTACATAAATATTTCTCCACTCGTTTGCACTGTATAATAATATTTTATTTCACATTCATTTCTCCTGTGAAGGAATTTCTCTTACTCTTTCATGTTTCTAAATAAAATACGGGATGGGGGATAAGGGTTAGGTACCATTATGATATGCGATAGTCATGTACACATCTCTCAACTGTCTCACAAACCTGAACTTTATACAAATATTGTGATTCATATTTCTTTATGAAACTCTCTGGTAAATAAGAGGAAGAGTAAGAGCGACAGGAGCAGCAATGCGTCTCTAGTATATATAAAGAATGGCAGCAGCAGCAGACAGACGGATTTCACAAAAGCCAAAGGATATTTTATTTCCTTTGCTTGCTTTCACTTTATTTCCATTCTTCCATCCACCATTCACCCGAAACCATTGCGTTGGTGTGTGGCATCCATTGGAATCTAATAGAAAACGGGTTCATCATAATGTAATACTACACTACTTTATACAGTCAAACAATTCTATATACCACATACCATCATCATGTACATTCACAGTTGTGTGTTTGTACATACATTTCTAATATTCCATACCCCAACATGATGGCTATAGGAATAAGTTCAAATCCACCACATCCAAAGAGCCACAGCAAGAGAGAAACGAAATTGATTGCTTCTCTCACTCACACACTCTCTCTCTCTCCTTTGCTCTTCTCTGTGTGGGAAAAGCTTTTCTGTCTCTGTGTATAGAGAATTTTTGCTTTGCTTCTGGGCTGAGTGGCTCAAGCTTTCTACAAGGTACATACTTCACCCGCTACATAAATACTCCATTGACGTATAGAGTAGGTATATTTGAGCCATGTCCATATATTGCTTTTAATAATACGGGAGCTTTCGCGGAGAGTGAATGTATAAGTTATACAATAAGTATATAAGAGGAGAGAAGGATGAGGAGAGAGAGAGAGAGGCAGTAGAGGAAGGAAAACAAATGGTGGAAAGTGGAGAGATACGCTGCAGCTCTACGGATTGCGTATAGAATTGTGGACGACTTGAGCAGACGGAGTCTCACAGTCTGAGGACACGAGAGAATAGGAAAATAAAAGATAAAAGCTACCTAAAACTGCCTGTGTTCCATATAGTGTAGTAGTTTGCCAGCATTTGTGGTGTTGGTGTGGAGGAAAGAGTGAAGTGAGAGTATGAAAGATTGTAAGAGCAAAAGAAGCAGGCAGAATAGGGAGTTTCATTCGTGGACAAAACAAACGAAGCGAAAACCCGAAGCGGAGAGAGAGAGAGAGAGTAGAATAGTAATCTGTATAAAGTCCAAGTGCGGAAAGAAGGGGATTCAAATGAAAATATAGAGTGTGATACGGGTTTGTACTTGGAATACATAAGAGAAGAGTCAGCAGAGTAAGTCTAAGTAGCAAAAGAGGAAACGGGAGTGCAGAACGCGAAGTTGAGCGAGTCGACGTAAAAGACTCTACGGAGAGTTTTCGTTGGCAGTCGCAGTTGCTTTGGGCCCCGCCGGTCTAATCGGTCATGGAATAAGGATGCATGAATTTCTACTGTGAATGGTAACCCTCTCTCTCTTAAGTTAACTTGCACTGCCTGTGTGAGTGTGTATGTATAATATGTCTCTGTGTTTCTTTTGCCTGTAGTATCTATCTGTCCTTGTGCCACAGGAAATACTATCCTAGCGCAGGGGTTTGGCCAGAACAGGCCCTTCCTGATTTGCATTTTCTCCGTGAAACTCCACTCCTTTGACTGACTCTCTCGTCGTTTTCCAACACATTCAACATTCCACTCCCCATTAATAATTTACACTGAAAATTCGCTCTCGCAAGATAATCTTTCCGAGCTACAAAGCTACGTACGAGTAGAAACGCCCATTAAACTCATGTAGCACACACAGAAGTATTTACATACTGAATTAAATCCCACGCATACATATAAGTATTCTATATACCTAAATAGGTCATTAATTTAACAACATATTCCCATAATTATTTGATAAATCATTTTTGCAAAACTAATTCGCAGTAGTAGGTAAGTATAAAAGGCCATACTACTTCCATAGTACACAGAGCAATTCTAATAATATATCACAGCACTGTAAATATTTCAAACTCAAGAGTCACATATACACATAGTCATATAAAATCCATATCTATATAAACACACGACTTGATTAAAATGGAAATATCACTTAATTAAACGTGTACACACTCACAGAGCTCAGTCAAACTCAAACCTACCTTGGTTTCAATCCTAATAATAGTTTCCCCACCTTTCTTCCTCCTCTTTTTACCTAACCATTTCATACAATACCTGAAGCGCTAATAAATAATAGCTCTCTCTCTCTCTGAAGCTCTACTAAAATAATTTTCCGACTGATATCGCAAATATCTTATGAAAGCAAATCTATATATAAAGCTAGAACATTTTATAGTACACAATTGATTTTACAGTCAAGTTTATACTACCAGCAGCACTTTGTGACTTGGTAAAGCTAGAGAGATTGGAGGAAAATCATGGAAGCCTATTTACACCATTGAGATAAACATAGACATAGATTTTCTATGTGTTCTCTGTGCAAACAGGGATGGGACTGTGAAGTTAATACTATATAAGAAGCAGTCGAAGCGTTGACTAATGTCAGTTGCTCTACAGGCGTAGAACAGACAGACACGGCACAGAATTTACATTTCAGCTACATATAACACACAGTGCAGTCTTTACACAACAGACAGTTTGGTACTGTACGTCCTTAGGTCTAGTCTGTGTGTAGTAGTCGATGAATCTGTTGCCTTTAACAAAACGACTGCTGCTACTACTACTACACCAACACAAAATTTGACTGCAACTCCACTTGCTACCAACAAATACAGCAGTTTCATATATATATATAGAGACACACAGAGAATACACACTCACACCTCTCTCTATGTCGTTTGCATTCGTATTTAGTAAGTAGAGTTTCGTATATAGTAGATTTAACTACATATAGATTTTGATTGTGGATTTCTTTAGAGAGGAACTTTCATGAGTATGGTGAAGCCGTGAGGACATGCATAAATAGCAAAGGCAGTAAAAGAACCTTTACAACTTACTAAAGCTCAACTGTTACTGTTTGCAGGCAGGAGTAGTACATTACCGTAAAGTTCCATTTTATCATTCGTACACAAATACTGTACAAATCCTTATACACATACCATACAACAAACCAACAAGTGCATCGTCGTAGTATTAGTAGGTCTAACGAAACCCCAACTACCAAACCACCACAACTCTCCTTATCAATCCATATTATACACTCTTAAATACTCAATCCTCCAACACAGTCATCAGTTTTAGTTTACACACTGAAGACGGAAGACATTTTCACTGGAGATACCTAATTTCACATACTACTACTGCAGCTGCAATACTATTACATATAATTATTATTGTATCCCTGAATTACATAGTTACTTTTTGAGTTTTTGTATCGTAAATAGTTCGGTAGTTCAATTCAAGTGTGTTAAGTAAGTAAGGTACATGGTATACGTTGCTGCAGCATTTGTACTACTGGAGTTATTCCAAAATACTATAGAGAGAGGTATTAATAGTGAAGGAAAAGACAAAAATGTAAACATACACAAAATACACATGCTCTCTTAAATAAGCTAACACACAGACACAAACAAGTGTACTACCTGCACTTACATAACAAAAAGTCAACCGTACAATCTGAATATATCAATCTCATTCATACTTGCAGTAAAAAGCAAGGTGATACTACCACACATACACAGTATCTGTTGTTCACGACAATTTTATTACCTTATATATATTACGACTCGTTTTTAGTACGTTTTATTACTATTTTATATAGCGTTAAAGTACATACTACTACTACCGCAGCTGAAAACGAAATAATTAAACACACAGTGTAACATTATGGTGCGTCTATTTTTAACGACGGCGAATGTCGGATCTGTATTCGAAAATGTGAGAAACATTTACATTCCATTTTAATTCAATATAGCATAAAGTAGTAGTAAGTCTAGTAAATTAGTAGATGTATTAGTTCTGGCGTAAATGGGATTTTATTGTATTTCCCATGCTAATTAAATACTTCTAGTACGTACGGGTAATTTCATGCAATACCTTAACTAACATGTTTTTCTGTTTTGCTTTTACGCAGATTGACAAGGGACTACCACTTTGGTTTAATGAATTCATTTCGGTAAGTAAATAATTTAATTATTTTCCATATATATATAGGTATTGCATAAATTGCATTCTTAGTTTCACTTGTATACTACGGTTATTCACAATGAAGGTAAATATTACACGGACGGATTTAGATTTTGTTTTTCCATTCGTTGTTGTCGTCGAAAGCGGTTGACGGCTAATTTGATGCATATAGGAAATAATTATTTTCATTGCTTATAGTATAGTATTATATCGCATGGGCATATTATATAGGCTTTATGTAGCATAGGGAAGGACTGGGACAATAAATAAATAAATCCAGCTTGTATTTGTATTTGTGGTTATTTAAATAGCAGAGGATCAGTAAACACTATTTATTTACCGCATCACATCAACAAATCTGCCTGTGCATCATGGAGACAGTTTAGTTTCGGTTACTGCGTAGCTTGTAGCTTAATATCTTGTTTAAAAGTAAACTTATGTACGATTAGTGTATGTGTAGTGTGGGAACGACGGGACCTAAATAAATCGTTTTGTACGGCCAGTGTAAACAAAACCGTTCCAATTAGCTTGCTCAGCACTTCAGCGTTTGTGTATCTTTCCACAATGTCTACAGTGGCCATTAATACTTCAACAACTCAGAATATGTATGAGATTTCAGGTTTTCGTGCAATATGTTGAAATCCAGTAAAGCTTTTTTACGTATATAAAGGCATCATCTACAAAGCACCGTAGCTGCAGTGGTTGTATCACTTAATTCATTTTCATTGAATTCCCACACTCATTTATAAGCAATGCCTTCAAATACGTCAGAGAATTGACGAAACTGTTATGCTGTAACGAGGATTGTCATACAAATCTAAAACTCTATTTTTGGAAACAGGGAAATGCGTTATATCCATTTGTCTACACGGAATGGAATCACAATAAATATATGCATAACATACAGACTGCAAATACGTAGGGACTTTTATTTTCTATCTTGTAATGCGATTTGTACATCTATTGACGTACTTACCAACAAATAACGTTACAAATAAACATTCCATATTATAAATAAATAAAATAAGTTTCCGGTCAGCATTTACAAATGATTTGCGATTACATACTCTTCTACTACGCAGACAAACAACCTAAAAATATTTTTCAGATGAGTACTTACGTATAATTTTATTCTATGTAGAGTAGGTATCATCAAATCAGATTAGGCCATTTAATTAGTACATGCTACATCTATTTTAAAACACATTACGCAACAAAGGCATCTTAAGCCATAACAATATCATGCATTATATTATATGTGGCACACATTGTGTGGTATGTGGTTTAACTATACAATGCATAAAGGACGAAATTATGCATGAGATTCTGTGTCAACTATTGGTATAATAAGATGTCTAATATGATTATGACGTGTTATTAGCCATAAAAGTGGGACACTAATATTTACAATGCATTGTGAATGTACAAAACACGATAATTTGTGGGTGACACAAGTAGATGATTTGATTCTTGACGAATATCCTGGTTCGTGGTTCCTATACCTAATCGTATAATATTTATTTCAGGTCATCAGGTCAAAAGCTCCAGAATTTGTCGCAATCCACTTCCAAGAGACCGGCGGAAAGAATTACCAAAATGGTAGTGATATCATTGAGAAATTTTTCAGGTTAGTCCTTACTGCTTTTAAATTCTAGTAGGATATACAGATTCAATGCAGCTATTTTACCGCAGTAGTTACCTACCTATATATACTTACAGCATTATAATAGCAAATAAATAGTAGCATTATTATTTTTATTACTTTGTATACATATACCTAATTAAGTATTCCGATCGTCATTCATAACAAGTCTGTCTCTTTCTATCTATGAATTTGCTGTGCTATAAAATAAGCATTAGTATTTTAATAGCATTATAATGTGGGCACATTATCTATCTACTTCTTTAATAATCCAGTGCAATCCAGCTATTAGACCACACCACGATAAAAACTTGGTAGTGACCCTTTGACTAACAAACACTGCGCTGATTTTGCTATTAGCTGTGTGTAAATTGTGTATGCATTGCATGGGCTTTATTTTAAAACAGTTTTTTGCTACAGCTGCTTAATAATAGTTGTAATAGTATAAAGAAAGAGCAAACCTGACCTAAAAACCTTCAACAGTGGAAATAGAAGACAAGGTCGGTGGCTTTAATCTTGTAAGAGAGCTTGCTGTGCACTGTGTGAGTACTTCGATAATATCATGTGCACAACACCACCACAAGACATCGCAAAGACAAGACATGCATCTTTACGAATATTACTCTGTGAGTGTGATGCCCACATCATGTCATAGCACAACAAGAAGACATGCGATTTACATATATTATTACAAGACACACAGGTGCTCCCATACTTTTTCTGCAGGATTTGTAGACATAATCGCATTATTTTCTTACGTATGAATTCATTATAGATTAAAAAAGTGAATTGACTGTGCAAACTACTTTGTTTATTGAATTGCTTAATAATTTTGTTATTTTCTTCATTTTTCATGTTCATATATACGTACGTGGTAGATTGAGCATGAAAGGAGAGAGAGAGAGCGAGAGGGAATTCAATGTCTAGTCAAATTACATCACTTATATACTTTTACAAAATACAAAGTTAGAAATGCTATAGGAGATACTACAACATATTTGCTATTCATTTGCCTACGTAAGTACGTCATACATTTGTGATATGCTTACACAAACCGAAAAGAAGTCGAAGTGAGCATTCTCATTCTTTTCGTAGGGGGGATTGTAAAATTCTAATGGTGTAGGTATATCAGTATGACAATAAGGTATTTTATACAAATACTTTGTGAAGTGGAAGTCTTGACGTCTAGAGAGAGAGAGAGAGAGAGAGACGGAGGTATTAGTAGTCTATTTCATTAAGAAGAGTTTGGAATTGTACAAATTGGGACATGACTGGAATTGAAACTGTTTTGGAATTGTTCAGGAGTTGCGAATGGAATTTTTAGTTAGTTGTGACTCTGTGACGCTTTGGTCATTTCATCGTATAGATTTCTTTAACTGTTTGAATTCGAGCGATGAAGTGATGATGTATCGGTATTTGATGTACGGGGAAAATACAATGGTGGTTGTTAGCACGCTATGGAATAAAATCCTCGCAGTTTGCAGTTTCGTCATTTGAAATGCTTAGTATGTGTAACATGACATGCACACATGAACGAGAATGACGACAAGGCGTCTCAAGCTCTAAAGAGAAAACTACGACTAACAAGCTCTAACAAATAATCGATAGCAACTTTAACGAAAAGAGGAAGATGCGGAGAGTTCTTAGACAGACTAACAACTCCCTTTATTTCACTCACTTTGATAGAATCTTTCTTACTTGACGCTTTCAAAAATAAAAAAGTCTCTGTTCAACAAGGCATGCTTTACTGTTTGTTGAAATGTAAGAAATATCAAAAAGATATTACTTCTTTAATCTTTTTAAGCACTGAAGTATGCTATACCATAGGCTTTTACTATACGTAATATCGTAGAAACAATTAATCCCTATAGGAGTTTATACATTTGAAAGGAGTAACTTACTGATAATATTTAATGCACCATTATCAATATAACTACTTACTTTAAACTAAATAAGTGCAAATCTTGTACTTTTAAAATATTATTCAAAGTTGGAAAAAGTTTTCAGTAATGTGACTCCGTTTTATTAAAAAAATAAGGAAAATTTTCTAGCTAAAGTAATGAATTCTACAGATATAGATTTTTCCTGTTCACATTTCATTTCATATGATAAAGAGTAGAAATCTGTCATAAGTATACTACATAAGTGTACCTACTGTACAATATTTATTAGTTTACAAAAGGGAAGTCTCATTTGTTGAGAAATTAAGATTGAACATTAACATAACTTATACTTAGTATGTACATGGAATATACATAAGTCTTGATGTATTCTTCCTGGAAATGAATTGCAAAGGTCCGTGTGTCCTAAAATATTCTTTTAATGGTGACTTATGGCATACAGAGTCAAATGAGAATGAAAAGTAATTTTGCCACGCTTTGCACGTGCGAAATGTTGGCATGAACACTGCCAGTTTAAACCATCACCATCATCATCGTCATGTTCTAAACACTTATGCACCTGTAAGCATGAGGAAGCTTTTTAAAAAGTCATTCTGCCTGTACTTTTTCATATTTAATGTGTACGTGTTCCTACACATAGAGATATAGGTAGGTGTATATAGCAATTTAGAAATATATATAATATATATACATATTAAACCTTAATACAGATATAATATGACGTGTATACACATAACATTCTCTTTAACAAAAGTATTATAACTGTTTCATCGCGTAAGGACGATTTGCCTTTGCATTACAGCGATTTAAACATGTTTTCTATATAAAAAGGCTTATATATGCCATATAATACACCGATATTAAATGAAATGGTTATAACGCAAGAAAAAATCTACTAGCTACACACAGAACACACCTACAGCCGCTGCATAGCGAGTTGAACGTGTTAAGCGTCTGCGAAGCAAGTTAGCTTGACATTTACTTACTTTTGCTTTGCTATATGGATGAGAGAGCAAGAGGCATGCAATACACAATTTTTTTTTTGCAGTTTTCAACCGAGTTTGCGACCGGCTTGTGTGCGAGTGCAAAAGCTTCCATTTTCTGCCAGTTCATTCTTAATTTTAACTTTTACCTTTATACAACCAAGGTATAATGCTATAGCCAATAATCATTAACATTGCAATACGTTTTGTTCTTATACGCGAAAAATTCTTATCTTTACTTTTCTACGACTAATACCTTCAGCTTTACAATATATGTACCATTTAATAAATAATAGGGCTAAAGTCACGTATTGCCCTAATGTTTTTCTATACTGTGCGTTGGTAGTTGCTAAAGCCCTATCTCTTTGCAAGCGTGTATTTAAGTCTTTTTTTAAGTCAATGAGGATCTGGATTTTTGCCCTGTTAAAAATGTTTGCATATATATACATAGTTTTATTATATATATACAGTTTTTATAATTAATTACAGCAGATGGGATACTTTGATTACTTTACATGTTTAACACTTTTAAACAGCAGAAGAATAAGGAGAGTTCATAATATCTACTATCTACTATAATATGTATTACATTAATATTGTTTGCCCTTCATAATATTTAAATTGGGTTTCTCATTTCACATTGTCTTTTGAAAATCATTGATTTTTTTTAACATTTTGTATTGATCTGTACATGAGTAACTTGCGTAAGTAGTTGCACAGAAAACAAAAGTAATAGGGTGAGTAGTTTCTGCTTGTAACAATAATAAGATTATTATCGTACATGTTTGGTGTTATTCGCAATGTGGATGCATGTGAGGAAATAATTGAACTTGAAGTTAAATTGTGTTTATTAAATGTTGATCGACCACCTTAAAACAGGCAATGATAGACTGAGACATGACATGAAAGAGCTACCTATATCTGTTCGTACATTAATTGTAAATTGCTTCACAGCTTGTTTCATAATATTGCTTACATTAAATGCAAAAACGGCAAGGAAAATCACACACTAAATTATTAAAGAGCCTACACTCAATGACCTTTTCACGCTCTTTGCAAAAAATTGACCAAACTCCGCAGTAGTATGTTTCAGATGTATATGATTCTGTTCTACTAAGATTCTCATTTGATATTATGCTAATAGTTAATAGCATAACATGCCTGATATATGTTTCATATTTTTGTTATTGAGTTATTTATTCTTAATTACGTAACAATTCTTTGAATTAAAAAGACTTACTTATGTTGTAAGTGTATAAAATTAATAGTAAAATAAAATACTACGTCTGATTTTTCCATTAGGTAAATTGTTGCAAGCGTCTACAAATTTAATGTTGCAAAAATTCATTGTTAAGGTTAATTGCTTTCTGATTGTTGCTGTCATTAATGGAATAAAAAATCTGGGCTGATGTGAATTTATTTCACATATTATGATTTTTTATCGGTAAAATATTTGCCTAAGCGTGTATTACACCACATCACATTAATAATGATGACTTAAGTACCTATTCAGATATGCAACAACGTAATATACTTGAATGAGACGAGAGTTTTAAGTGAATTTCTTATCAAGCTCAAATTCCTTTTTGGTAATAATAATACGTACATGCACTGTTGTAAACGCACAATAAAGAGTAAACATCCCAAGTAAAGCATAACTCTATATGTATCACCATATTTGTAAAATTCAAGTAGTTTCTATTGTAAAGCGATAGTGTGGTTCATTTAGTAATTAGTGTCCAGACTCTTGGGCGTCTAATTCTGAGAAGTTTAGGTTTGAGATTGTACTTTGCTCAGAAATATCAATTATCAATATTCTTAGAAGTTCATTTTCCTTTAAGTCTATTTACTGCTGATTTTTCATGGAAAATTACTATCTTTTGCTATTTCAATCTAAACACACAGCTAAGAAAGGAAGCAATTTGATTTTTCTTCCATTCATAGACGAAGTCTTGTGAGAATGTGAGATAAAGTGGAATTTCATGGAAGATGATTAGAATTGAATGATGCAAAACGTCTAGAGAATTATGATACATCGTTTTAATTCGTGTTGCACACATACAAAAGGGAAACCATTTTTTAGAAAACGTATTGTGGTGTGAACACATGTACTTTAAAATGATTTCTTACACATACAAATAATTACGCAGACGTACCCACACACAGTACTTAACTACCGCTTCTTCTGCTTTTGAACTGCAATTTGATATAGATTTTTTTTCTTCCGATGAAAAATTCATTGGCGCCTGCTACCTCGTCTTCCACAGACTTGATGAAGTAAGAATTTTCTTGAAGAATGAACAACATCAAGTTTTTTCTTTGTTCCTTTCTGTGTCTAATAAATATTCTCTTAGAAGAAGCTGTATATTATTCCTATAGGATTATCTCATTACGATTCAGGCAGTGCTGATAATACACTTCTTGTCCTAACGATAACTATAGACGAATCTTCTTACGTACATACATTGACTAGATTTACTGAATAAGGCAACCAGAAGAAAAGTCAAGTCTGCTTTGTTTTCCTTTGAAAAATATTTTCACGTCATAATCCTATAAGCTCACTCATCCATTATGTTATCTAATCATGTATATCTTCGAGCATCTGCCTTCTCCGTGTGTTTCAGTCTGTTTCCACTCTTTCCTTTAATATCGTAGCGAATTCTCTAAGGCTTTGTTTTCTTTTTCCCGTGGCTTTTACAAACAGTCTTCGTCGTCCTCGTTTCTTCCTTCGTTTGCAATCCTGTGTTTTATATGAATAAATGACGCATTCACCTGTAGTCAACTTTAGGACACAGCCCGTGGATATTTGTAGTTACTTATGTACACGGAAAGCTTAGAAACAGTAGCAGAGATAATAAAATGGAAGAGAGAGAGAGAGAGAGAGAGAGAGAAAGAGAGGAGAGAGAATCCCATGGGAAATCTTTTCACATTTGACATGACAATGCAATAATAGTAGACACTCACACAGAATGGTAACGGTACCCGCACAACAGCCACCACTACATCTCTATCTACTCTTGCTAATAACACAAAGCAAATACATGGAAAATATAACTAAAAAACCTTACTAGACTGTATAAAATCCAGCTATATTGTATAAGCTAATCAATAGCAACAAATTCGGATAGAGGAGTAAGTAGTTTACTGCTAAAACCGATGGTAGCTTCGTAGAAACTGCTAATCCCGCCCAGAAAATATTTCCGGATTTACGTCAATCCACTCTCCTGTAGCTCCTGCTTTCATACAAAGATCAATTTTAATTCTCATCATGGTATTAAATAGGTACGCTAACATAATACCTCTATATGGCCCTGGCTCTCTTCGTATACGTTTTACTTCTCAGCTAATGTAAATAACAAAGCTTAGGAAAATTCCTACTTAATAATTTTCATAGTACATAGTAGAGTTGGATTCTCGGCTCCCACAGTCAGGATCACTTTGCAACAACACATTTCACTTACGTACTATTGCTTTTAAACTCTGCACCACCGCCCTACCAAGCTAATTCTAATTTTCTAATACCATTTCATTTAAAATAATAATGCTGAGCTAATATTATCTATATATACCTTTACCATTTTATATATATGAAATGAACAGTAAAATGTTCTATAAGATACTTAATAATAATATTATCTGTGATATACTTTTGGTTTGGGAGTAAATAGAGTGAAAAAATCATGAAGCTATTTCCTCTTATATGATTTGCTCATTTGTTTGAATAGGGAACTAGTGGAGAGAATGGGAGAGCTGGACTTCCGGCGAGCGGAAGGATTCGTAGACTCACGGTCAGATTTGGAAGATCAATTTACTGTAGGTACAAGGATTTTTGTTTACATCATCACTCCTACTGTTTAAGTAGACTAATATTGACCAACATATAATAGCATCATCAAATAACATATTGCACGTACGATAATACGATAGAGTCCAGAGAGAGTTGCCTAAGTATGATATATCTGCCTTCCCCATTCCATTAGTAATGTTAGCATTAAATTAACCATCACGAATTAAAACAACATTTTCATTCTCATGAATCAACAGCCTCCATCATAATTATAGTCATAAATATAATACCTACTAGGCGAACGCGAAGAACTATAATACATAATACACGCAAGTCATAATAACCCTATGTAAAACAAAGAGATCACTTTAAGCAATATAATTACATTTCTTCTAATTGTACCTTTGTCAAATTATCTTATATGCTCCAATAAGACTTTTAATCACAAGAGCAAGCTTTTTCTGTGGTTTGCAAGGAAAAAATAATTTACTAAGGAATCGAGTACAGGAATAAAAAACTATATATTATTTGAAACTTTTTATAGCAGTACATACTTAGTATGTAGGTCTGCATGTGGTTGTTGAACCTTCTGTGTGGCAAACTCTCGATTTCTATACGCACCTTGTAAGAATTCAGTATAATTATAATTAACAATGAATAAGCAAAACCAATGCCAATGCCCAATGTCTTAATTTCTAAACAATATACATTCATTCTACATCTGTATAGGTACTAGGTACATTTAATATTAAAGCTCATATACATATTAGGTAGACTTTATTTATGTGAGAGGAGAATGGGATTTTCTATTCGATATGGTATTGACAGGTTGAAATTTCCTCTTTTCTAATTACAATTAAACCAACATGGTATAATTATATTAGGATAATATATCCGACATCTCTGTGGGTGGTATTTCTTTTCCTTTTCTATTTGTCATACGTATAAGATCTTAATACACAGTCTGTGTATGCCCAAACACATATGGGAGACCTAATTATACTGAATGTAGATCACCCGTCTCGATTCGTTTAATTAATAAAGACAATTGCTAATTCTGTTTGATTAATTAGCGTGTAATGTAAAAGCATAGAGAAAAACAAGAAGGGAGAGAGACATACAGAAGTTAGTGGTTCACAAGTCATCACACAAGGCTTCTTGCCTTCATTATTTGTTCCTTACTCTGTATCGCTTCCATGTACTGCTAATTAATTTATGTTTCGAGTAGTTTGTAACATACGAAAGGATAAACTTACCACACGATGAATTACCAGATGAAGTATGACTACACAGAGAAAGAGAGAGATAGGGCTTGGCACTTAATTTGTACATGTTCTGTTAAATAACTCGACTACTACTACTACGAAATGTCAGAGAGTGCTACATTCTACTAGTAGAACATTTACATGACAGATACGATCAAACTCTTTACTCTAAAAGTCGAGTTACTCTTTTGACGTTTATATAGGAGCTCTTCTAGCTCCTTCTGCACAATTTGATATAATATTATTACGTTCGTTTTTATTTACTGTGTATATCTCTGTCTGTATAGTAGTACATAGATTGTTCGTCATTGTTGTGGGTTGTATGTTGGCGGCTTATGGCTTGTTCTTGTAAATTGTGTATCTGTGTGTCTTTGTGTATGTATTGTGAGATGTTGCTCTGTACGACATTCACACAGACATGTGTCTTTTGGGAATATTATACGCTCATGTAGTAATTTGATTTGATATAGACCAGATCTAGAGTAGATAGACATGGCATGACAAGGCAGACATACTTTGTTTTAGTTTATATACATCAAAGAACGTAGAAAACGCAATGTAAAACATAAGTCATCTTAAGAGTGATCTGACGTCTCAAGAGTTATCGGCCATAATCCATAATGCACATTACGTATGTATATAGGTATCTTGAACATTATTATTTCTGTATTAGGTATAATATACCATTAGAGGAGGTATATAGGTAGATGGTATAAAATATAAACACTTAAATGAGACTTGATTGAAGTACATTGCAGATTTGTCTATGAGCGTGAGTATGTAATAAACACAGTAAAAGTTTCCATTCATATAAATTGTTATGTAGCTGTGTACTTTTGGTTATGTTCTTCGCAGACATCTCTGGAGGTGGATTTAGTTTATTTAAGACGGTCAACTACAGTAATAACGCGAAAATTGATGCTAATGGTAGTTTGGAGGAAACAGAAGTAATAAAATAAATTCTATGGAAGTATGTGCAAAAACTTCATGTGTTACATTAAGAGAGTTATGTATTTTTATAGTTAGAGAGAGAGAGAGTGAGCCGACCCTTTGTTTGGAAAGATATTTATAAGTACATACTATGTAGAATATAAGTAATAATGACAAACGAAAATATAGACACATGAATAGCGTGATATCTGATTGTTTCACTTTTTGTCATAGGCCTTGGCCAGCGTGTACTTTGTCCATGAAAGTCTTCACAATGTGCAGATTTGGGATTTCCAAGGTAAGAAAAGACAAAAAATAACTTAATTGCAATTAGTTCAATTAGAAGCAAAGGGAGAGCTTTCAGATTATAAGTATTGAGTGATTCTGTGTGTGTGGATATAATTACATACGTTACGTATGTATTTGTACAAGAAACTGCAAAAAATGCCCATTAAGCAAATAATGAATGTATGGATCGAATTTTGTTTGCGTAAGCAGTGAGCTTGAATTTAATGATGCGGTATAATTTTAGAACACAGCTTTACGGATATTTCGACAACACCAAAGTTATACACGGGTGCTGAGTTGGAGCTGACAAGGAGAAAGCAAAAGGAGAAATTCCCACAGGATTTTTTCCCGAATGTAAATACAAAGTTTTAATACATATAGTCCATACCTGGAATATTTTGCCTTAACAAGTCAGGCAAAATTTTGATTTCCAGATTTACAATTCTTTTGATGTAGATATAATAGGTTAAACATTAATTACTGTGTTCTTAGTGTAAATGGTCCAGAAAAGGATTTTTGAGAACCAGATGGTGCATCCAAGGGGTATCCTTAGACTTTATCAACATTCACTTATTCCATGATTCGTGTAATCTCATCGCAGCTTCAGCATTTCCGTCACCTTTCGCTCAGAATCGGAAGAAAACGATGACATTCGTTCTCCAAAAGTAATTTTTAAGAAATATACCTTCCCGAATTTCCAATTACCGGTTCACGAATTAACGAATTTACCTTCATACTGTAAAATTATTTTGGGTGATTCACATAGACTGAAAAATGAAAAGCTGGAAGAATGTCCGATGTTCATATTTGGTGATTTCAACTTTCGCATAAATTCTTACGAAGCTCTCGACCGACTTCGTACAGAGACTTTAAAATCATCAAGGTTGGAAAGTGAACTTCTTATCTTAGAATCTAAAAGATTTGAATGTCCGGATCATGAGCTTAGATTTAAAGAAGATTATCATTGGGTACGTGGTAGAAATTCAAGAACTTAATTTCCGAAAAAACCCAAGTAGTGTGAATGTTTCTTTCATAGAAAAATACGTGAATGAATTGCATAATATTATTTCCAGCTTAAGCCGTATGATTTCGAAGCGAAGCAGCTATCTGACTACCTTCAGGAAGAAGAACTTACATTTCACCCCAGCTACCCGTTCGAAGAAAATGAAAGTCATCCCGACAGTTTTCTTAGAACTCGTTGTCCTGCCTGGTGTGACAGAGTACTGTTTTCTAAAAACACCAAAGATATTATATCACAGGTACTACCTACAACTATAACTACAACATCCTTATCGCATTACATTAACATCAAAAAGCTTTAAATATACGATCTCTGCATATTTCAACACAAAGAAACAAAGAAAAAATATTATACGCTTGTGTTACCAAATATCACTTGCATAAGCATAGGATTTTATTTTAGGAGTTCATACTAAAATGATTTACAAGGTATAGTAAGAAGAATTGCGTAGTATTATGAATCAAAGACAGTTTCAGCATTGCTATACACTTTATATAATGATGATGAGTTTCAAGAGTAAGGATTACGTGTCAATGATGGTATATCATGTGTACATTACGAGTAATAGCACAACGTAAGTCAATACAGACATGCGGAGAGCTGTTAAAAGTTATTTATAGACTTTTTCACCTTCAGTTGGCGAAAAGCAGAATTTAACGAACGTACGTCGTGTAAAGCTCAAATGCAAAGCTATTAGTTAGTCAAACATAAAATATTTACATGCACATACAGATTCTGTACAAGTACACTATCCGTTATAATTGCAGAAGACATTATTACACTTACTACTTGCTTGGGCTGTGGTTGTAGTAGTCAACAGATGTAATTCGTCATCCTGGTTGTATTTTCTATGTCTGATGGGATGTTGGCATATTTATCTGTATTTCTTTTTCGCAGACTTGTGTTAATATAAAAGTGTAGGAGACGGGAGAAGTTCTTTTAAGAATTATATCTGCATGACTGATTTTTGATTTATTTTGTAGGAAATTCCAAGAGAATACAATATAATGGGGACTGGAGTGTGTATGGGGGATCACAAGGTAAGTCGTTTTGATTATCACAAAGGAGTGTGAACGAAGGAAATTTTATGTGCATTTAAAACTGCGGACGAAGAGTGAAATGGTGGAAAAGTTGAATGACATTGTGGATTACTTACGAATTCCAGCCGGTTTATCTCACTTTTACCCTTTGTCCTGGTATTGAGAAGACAGTTGAGGAGGGGAGTCATAAATTTCCAAGTGGCAGAAGCAACTCATCAATTTCCAGCTCAGGTATGTTACGGAACTCTTCCATCGACTCTGTTTCCAGCAGCTACAATACGCCCAAATGTCGGTGTAACTTTGTGGCGTTCCTGAGAGAGAGTCTTTCTAACTCTAGTAGTAATATCGCGAACAATAAACATAAGTCATGTCACGGAGGAGGAGGAGGAGGTAATTGTATTAGTAGTAATAGTATCCAAGTATTGGAAAATAACGGTAGAACAGTTAGTCATGGAGCTCCAAGGTGTTTTTCGTCGAAACCGTCTTCGAGTTGCCGGTGTAGACGAAAAAACAAATCCAAAATGTCAGGAGATGATTCTGACTCCTCGTCGAAAATGTTATTGAATTACGCGACTTGTCAGAACAGTCTTAATGAAAAGATGAAAGATCCCTTGATCTTCCCAACGCATCATTCTGATAACGAGGAAAGTGCCAGGAAAACTAATTTGTCTATTGAAGAAAGTTCCAAGCACTTGTCTCTCACACAAATTCCGCAGCTCATTACAGGAAATTCTAAGGAAAACTTGAAAGATATTGTCGGAAATTCCAATTCAAACAGTTACAGACAGAAAATTAAATATAATGATAACTGCAATAATAATCATTCTTCCAACAACAGCCAAGGCACACTTTGTGTAAGTTGCAATATTTTATAATTTTTCAGCATTTTTGTTTTCATTTTCTTGAGATTTTGCATACACTAAAGACATAGAACAAACACTTGAAGAAAATTTGCATCCTTAAAGGCTTTGACATGAATTGTCTATAGAATATCTAGAATTTGACCTTTGCAATTTATTAAAAATCCAACTCAGAAATTCAAGTAGACAATTAGAAGAAATGTTATTATTATTATTATTATTTGTTTATAACTCGCTTTCATTTTTTACAGTTTACTGTGCATGTTATTATGATTGTTGTTTCAAAATACTGTTACCTCTGTCCATTAATTTATTTTTTGCTACATTATTACTACTATACTATATGTACTGGTATTATCATTATTAGAACAAACACTACAGCACACTTCTTATGAGTAGAGGTACTGATAAAAAAGCTTTGTATTTAAAGTTACTACTTACAATTACTTACATGATCAATTAACTCCCTATATATGTTTATGTATTGTACATGCAAATAAATTCCGTTTTGTTTGTGTTTTCATATAATTTGACATTGACATAGCTTTTAAGTAGCAGCAGTAGTAGTAGTAGCAGATATTACACAGTAATTTCGAATTATTTGTTGTAGGATAAAATTATATATCTCTATACACTTACAGTAGTAAACTTCCATTAATTATGTTGTATAAACATTACATAGGTTTGTTATACTTTTACTTTATACACTACAGAAATACAACAGCTCTTACATGATTTTATGTTACATACTTACCTTTTACCAAGCTATAATTTGTGAAATCTCTATTATATAGTTTTTGGTTACAGTTTTATTTGCTATAATAATTATATGATTTGATTTTTGTGTGTGTTATGCCAATAAATTATTTTTGGTTTGCATTCAATTCTCATGTAGTTAAAATTGTATGTCACTTATGCCATAAAATTGCTATCCTACTTAGCTATCCGTCAACTTACAAACTCACCCGTGGAAATCCTCGCAGTCAATACAGGTATGCATGCTTTTTGCACTTTGATCTTTTATTTTTACCTTTAGTTGCATAATTGTGTTTGAATCTTAATTTCGTCCTTCGTATAAGTAGACGTAATATCATTAAAGCAAACATTAACACGAATTGTTATTGCATACATCATTTGGGTTTTGGTATGCAGCACTCTATTTTAATACACATTGTTTCTTAATGAGAATCCTTTTATACCACTAACATATACGTAGGCAGATCCTACTATACTAATCCTAATATATTTTTGCAACCAGGACGAAACATCAAAGTCAAAGTAAAAATAATGATAACAAAAGCCGCCGCATATATTGTAAATAGATGTTATATATGCCGATACTCGATCTATTATTCGCATATACTCAAACAAATCCTAATAATACACATAAAACAGGCAAAGCAGACAAAGTAAATAATACCCTTCTTTTTCTGTCTACATACAAAAAGCTACATTATGGCTTTTGAAGCTTTTGCTGCGTTGTTGAATGAATGAAAATTGGTTTTCCTTTCAAGTCTCCTTCACATGCAGAACCAGAAAGTACAGCTACTACTTAGCAAATATGTACAGTCGGCTTTTTGTGAAACAAACATAAATGAAATGAAATGCCATAACATAACAACACAAATTAAACAACAAAGAAAAGAGATAATTCATAACGCTTGGCCGTTGTAGTTCTATAATGAAGAATGTCACTCCATATACATTAAAAAATAAGTACTTGACGATGCTGTCAGTCTCACTAATAAAATTCGAGTCAAGTCAAGTCCGTCGTGGCAAAACCAAACAGTGCAGTTGTAGTCAAGTCAGTAGGAGAGTGCATTAGCAAAATAATAGTCCGACTATATATATTGAGGAGATTCGAGAGAAAGAGAGAGAGAAGCGAAATTGCCTGTTAATTTTGTTGAACACGACGAACAAGCAACAGCAAAAACTTTATACAGGATGGATCAGTCAGTAGTTTGATTCCTGCATTATACACTTAATGTACTTGGCTCTCCTCGACTTTTATCCTTATCCTTGTCTTGTCATTTAATTTTATTTATTGAGTAATAATTGCAGCATGCTTGCTATACGCACTCCCATTTGCGTCATTGCTACGTCATTCCTCTCGTCGAGAGCCGAGAGAGAGAGACTAACTCTACCAGTTGGCTAAAAGCTCTCTCGTTTCAATAGAGATACAGAAGAGACTTGCACAGAGAGCCAGAGAGACGAGGATGTGTTTTGTATACGTAGAATGAGATGCTATAGGTTATTTTATTTTATACCACCACCAAAGCAAAGTACACATGCATTTTGCACAGAAACCGATCTTATACAAAGCCAATGCATCACATCCACCAACACATAACCATCACCATCATCATTTCCAGCTTGTTTCCTCTACTATCTCCCCTCTCACAGTCTCTTTAGAACCGAAATCCTTTCAGCACACATAAAGACACACAATACCACCAAATACCAAACGACAATCGCAAAAGATGAGGATTTACGACTTTATGACAGTAATTGGCAACTTAATTAATTGACCATTCACTAATAAATTACCATATTTTCTTCTCAAACTCATAATATTATCGCAGGAGCATGATAAAACAGCTTTAGTAGTAATATGAACCAATAGTTATAATGCAGTAGAAAAATTTCCTAAGCTTAAATGGAATTATAAACAGTGTTATGTAAAAATTTTAATTACTCGTAAAGAGTAAATTTACATATACTGTTGGCTCAGTCAAAGTAATATTTACTAACATACCTATACACAAACTTAGATAGACTAAAAGACACATCTAATGCGTCAGAATTTGACCGATTGACCCCATCTTAAAACTTAATTAGCTTTCCAATAATATTATGGACCACTGGATACGTAAAGCAAGTTTGAAGTCGTTATCACAAACCGTTCTTGAGTTTTCATGTACATAGACGGACCGACCAACAGACCGACCAACAGATAAAGTATTTGCGTGTAAGATCCATTACGAGTCATGGTTTTAAAAATGCTAAAATTAAGTAAGTACCTAATGAATGAAGGCACAGATATCGGGATGTTTAAGTACACGTGAGTGGTGTGAAGGTATCAAGTGTCTGTACAATATTGCCACATATTATTAATATTGTACAAAAGAAGACGTAGGTCGATAAGAGTAGGAGTAAATTGCTAGTCAGCTTTATTTATTCAAAAGGTATGTCAGAGGAGAGTAGTAAAATTATGCTTTAGAAGGTATTAATATAAATATATAAAGACTTAAGAGAAACGTAGCTACACGTAAGTATACACAAAAAAGCAAATGTACTTTGTACTACATAATTCTAGACACTATAGCCAGTGCTAGACTTGTATTATTACTAGCAGCTAATGTGTCTATGCATTTTGCATCGTAAAAATGCTACAAAATTATACAGTTGTTAGTTATTACGAGTAAGGTTTCATGTCATGTGAGATTTGACTTTAGTAGTGTGATGTGACTGTGACGCTAGTAGAGTCGGGAAATATTATACTACTACACTGGCTTCTGCAGAAAAACGTTCTGCAATCTTGCATTTTTACAATATATTGTCGACTATGCTCTAATGCACCATTTGTACGTGACAATCATGTAATTGATAAGTTAGTTTACTGTAGAGGTACAGAAATTCTCCAGCGCAGCGTCAGCAGTTTTTACCCGTGTACAAACAGATTTCACAATTCGCTCTATGTACACATGGCTTGAACACAGAAATATTCCAACACATCATTTCAACCATTATTAAAAAAACAAGCTTTGATTATATACATAGTATTACCAAAGTGTGTATAGAATGTGTAGGTAGAACAACAGGGTGACTTACTGAATGTATTTTTACAAGTGAGTCTATATATGATATGATTTGCCATATGATTTTTATTACTTTTATTATCCCCATACAAAAATGATATTTATATAAATGACTAATGAAGTATAAGCCTGGGATTTCGTATTTTAAATGAATTGAATTGAATTGAATTAAGCTTATTTTTATACTTGTACAATGCTCCCATACAATATTCTGTCCATTGTGCGACAATTAAGAGGAAACTCGCTTGACGCAAATTGTTAGTAGTATGCAAATTTTGCTTCATTCATTAGGTTTAGTAGTAGGTGGATGTTCATGATATTTTAACTTCTGTTCGCCCAGGTACGATTTATAAATATCTATGACTAAGAAGCTAATGTAATCTTTTACTCAGAAGGACAATTCATAGTTTATTTATATTTCCACAAGTATTTTTTATACCACCTATTTTAACAGATTTGTTAGGTTTTGGATTGGCCACTGTAAAAGGTGATGGTGAGAAATTTTCATGATTCATAACGCTTAATATTATCGTAGTTATGTAGCATTACGTTATAAATTACATCTCCATTCCACGAAGTAGGTTAAAAGTATACATATTTTTCTGGGATTAGTGCAAACCTAAATGCCTGGTGTAAATAGAGGAAAATACACTCAAGTCGACTTCTTTTGGCTTATACCATTAATACCATCACACAATAAAAGAATTATATGTGTGTTACCTGTTCCTACATAAAAGTGGGCATCAGAAAAAAATTATTGTCTATGTACGATTAGAAATCAGTGAATTTGTCAATTCGGTTTATCATTGTCTATTTTTACTTTTAGCATAATCTAGTGGCAATATGAAGGTATTAGGAACCGGATTATGTAGAACGAGACTCAGTTTCGTTTGTATAATAATAGAAATGAACATGAGATAATGCATAATAGATTTATTCACGAACATATTACATGCACAACGAGTGAACAAATGAAGTGAAGCAATTCTGCATTCTGTTATTTGTGAAACTCTTGTCTTTTTTCTTCGGGGTACCTACAACACATCCATAAACACTTTATATAACAAAACAAACATTGGAGTATCAATGTGTGCTTAAAAGTAGCTAAAGTAGCTACGATAGAGTAGCTTCGCCACACATTTCACCTGTGTGAATGTGTGTGGTCACAATACAAATGAATACTTTTACGAATATATCACTTCACAATGCAAATAAGTACATATTTGGCATAGCTTGCAAAAAATACATGATGTGACTATGACTATAGATATTCTTCTACTTTTTGTTGCTCTAAACTTTTATTCAGTTCATGTCTACTACCAAATTCCTCTTTCCTGCTACACAAACACAATCTGTAGTACTTCACATGAAACCTTACTACCGTATACCTAAAACAAAATGGAAAATTCTATGAAAGAATTATTTCTAATCAGAAACACTTTGGTTTTATGACAAGCGAAAGTAATAAAGTAGTTACACAGTGTAGAATTACCCTCATTTGTGAATCCTGTCACATAGTCATAGCTTTATAGTATATACAACCCATACAGTGTTTTTAAGCTACTCTAGTCTACTAGCTCTGAAAATTTTATTATCGTTCATTAAAACATGAGTAGAAGAAGAATTACAGAATTACACTTTGTAATATTAAGTGAGAACATAATATATAGCATAGCACTACACGTTTTTACAATGGTTTACTTTTATACGTTACCATTATTACTACAACTACTTTATTACAGGAACACACACAGCGCAGATTTGCTTTTACGAACACACCTTTCCATTATACACTCCTGGAAGTAACAAAAAGACGGATACGGAACAACAGGTATGTGTACTACAGATATAACGTGCATTATTAATTGGCATATGGCACATAATCAGTTTAATGACGACAGTATAGGTATTTCCATAAATTTCCTACCAAATCATACTATAAATACGACATTATACACGTATAACCCATGTAGTACACGTATACAGTAAATAATAACTTATGGCGACTGATAATATTGCAAGTGTAGTTTATAGCGCGAGTGAAAACACTGACAGACATTATTATACTGATATTAGTCACTGATAAATTAAGATAATATTAAAGTGATAATTTTTTTTATTACTACAGTTGATACCTTCAATCTACCATGTACCTATACTACTACTGTACAAAGTACGTTCAATTAAATAAGCCTATTGATAATTGCACGCGGAGATAAAACGTATAGATTTTTGAACTATTATTGGATTAGTGTAGTAGATAGCGTGTATTACACTTTACACTTACATAATACTTAATTGACACATTACTACCTAAATAGTCTATAGTGTCAGTCAAGTGATTTGATTACACATCACATTTTAAACAGGATTTTGAGTAGTAGGTACTTATACTGTGTGATGTGTGTGTGTGTGGAGTTTTTGTTGTGTGGCAGCGGCAGTTCATGGTAAAAGAGATATTTAAGATGAGTTCAATTCTAATCTAATCATTATAGTACATATCAATAATATCTGTGTCTCACATTAAGTATCTACTTTAGAAATAGAAATGATATAAAAACATGCGAGCACAATTAACATATCCAGTCTTCTTACTTAGTAATATTTAAACAAATAAAGTACCTACTATAAGGACAGATGCGTGTGTACAATCTGTAGTAGTGTGTATAATTAAATCATTTTCACGTGGACCATGGGTGATTTTAGGTAGGTAAGTATTTGAGATAAGTAAGTCAAAGCAATAAACACGGTTCTTGAGCCACACTCAAATTAATTCATTGTATAACCTGCTGTCGTCAGTAAGGTGAATTTTGTTTACGATTTTTCAAGTACTTTTCCCTTACAATTTATGTCTATATAGTTAATTGCTCCCTTAGTCATATTTCATTGCTAATCTTATTTTTTTTGTAGCATGCCACGTGTGAATGATGGTCCGTAGTAATAATTGTTATTCATGTAACAGTGATTTGATTATGTATCAATAAATTATCAGTTAAACAACAACCATAGTACATTAGCGTATATTATATAGGTATTAATACTAATACTAATATTGCAACATATTATGTAAGTTAAACTGTTCTCAGACCAATAATCCCACAACAACATTTTAATAACTTCTCTCACTCTCTCTGTATATAGAGATTAGGGAATGGTGTTTTTTATCCTGGCAAGTTGAAACTAACAGTGTTATTTATTATTATCAGTCCAATCCAATCCTATCGTAAAGATGATGAGTGAATTGAGATAGTAAATACTGAAGATATCCTCGGTGGTAAAGTACAAGTGTGTTTTTATCGTATATTACTATCTCTCCAGTAGTGTCAAGCGAGAGAGTGGTACAAAACACATGACAACGACGAGACAGAAGAACATCAGTAACAGAAACACAGAGAGACTGACTGAGAGATTACATAGAGACTGAGAGGGGATGATGACGTAGGTAGATACAAGAGTCTCATATTAATGGCCGAAAGTCAAGTCATGTCAAGTGTTTTGGGCTTACACCCAGTGCAATCAAGCCAATCCAGTGCTAGTACATCCATATACAACTATACAAATACGAAACAGAGATAAATGGTGGAAATGATAAATGTATTTTGGCATTATATATTACTTAGCTATTTATATGTGGAGTGACTACTCTGGTTGTGCTGATTCTGATTGCAAAAGCCACATCGTAACAAGAACCGCAGGACAAAGACACACAGACACAGAGAGAGAGAGAGCATTGAAATGTACAAGTTTCTATTAGGACATAAAAGAGACACCGAGTCAGTGAATAAAGACAAGAAATTTCTTGTATAGAACAAGTCAATTGTCAAATGTCTTAAAAGAAGAGAGAGAGAAGGCAATTTTGTCCTATGACACTATCTGTTTGTGTGGTGTACACAAAAGGACAAAAACTTTCACAGACTAATGTCAAAGAAATTCTACTCTATATATTTCCAAAGCCCATTTTATTACAAGAGCAATACTGTTTATACAAGCTCCTACTATTCTTATTGCCATACATATTATACTCGTCCTACGTATTTATTCTGCTACAAGAGAGAGAGAGAGAGAGAGTCCAGTACAAATATTACACATAGCGTGTCGTACTTTCCCTAGAGATTGGATTTATAAAATAAATCCTTATTGTGACTTGGTTTTGCTTTCTCGCTTGTACATTTCTACAACAAATATTATTTCTCCTATACAAACAAATACACACGATACGTATAGTGTAGTCGTTCTGCTTTGTATTTTTTATGCAGAAACGCTTTGTGTGTAATGTAATATATATCTGCACTTTGCTTTTTCCTAAGTTCTGCTTACTTCTTCTAGGATTACGTTCCAAGGGAAAAGAATTATGTATTATATTATGTACGTACCTATAAGAGATAGGATATGCCTAAAACCTTCAGGATCTGAATTGGAATTTAAAATCGTACGAGAAAACAAACTTTTATCTACAAAAGGCAAACAAGTCGGAGTATGGATAATATTTACGCACATCTCCAGTAGACTACTAGTGTAGGTTAGAAATACAGGAATTACTACGTAAGAGGAAAGTGGAGAATCAGTTTTTTTTCGGGTATTCTATCTACTAGTCTGATTCGTTTTGGTTGTTGTTACTTTATATTGCAGTGAGAGAAGGAGCGGCTGAGAATGGAGTTGACGTTGAAGCTGTTAGTGCTGATGCTGCTGCTCCAGGCTTGTCGTCACAAACTCAAGAAAATCAAGGGGAAAAGTAATATTGCTCTATATGTGGACTGTTTGCTGGCTGCTGCTGCGGTGTGATGGTGGTGGTCGCTTTTCTGTTTAGAGACTTCTTCAGAGTTACCCGAATCTTCTTCTCTCTCTCCAGCTCTCTCCCTTTCTTTCTCTGTCTGCTTTCTCAAGTACTATTATTTCTTATACTCTCACAGAGAGTTGAGTTTCCTCCTGCAATAATATTTCATACCAGTACCACTATATGGTAGCTTGAGCATTCACTTTGACTTACTGTTGGTATTCCTCCCGAGAAAAGTAAAGTAATGGAAGTGAGTAGGTGTTCTAGACATGCGAGTATTAGTAGGTGCTTTTACTATTTTACTGTAAACTCCTACTCCTACTTATCTTCCTCAAGTTACTCCTAGAAGACTTACGTTACTTAGAGAGTGTACGTATTCTGTCTATGAAAGTGTAACACTCTGAACAACCATCGAGCAGGGACGTCCTAACTAACTAATAATGTATATATAAGTTAATACCGTAAGTACATATACAAACCGCCCATATAGACTCTTACTACTACTCTTCCTCTGATAAACAAGGGATTTTCCTAGAGGATGAGAAGTAACTAAACGAAGTTGAACCGAAGAACATCTAGAGAGTTGTTGTGTGTGTATGTGTGGTGCTGCTAATATATAAGTACCAAAAAGACATACATTACCTACATCTAAACATGTAATACCTAACAATAAGAGAAAAGCCAGAGTGCTGGCAGCAGCAGGAGTGCTGGAGTTAGTAATAGGGAAGAATAACTGAGAGAGAGAGAGAGAGAGAGAGAGAGAAACTCAAGAATCCGAAAGTTCTTTGAGTGCTCCGTTGAGTTGAAGAAGATCGATGGATCGATGACGAGTCTTTGCTTCGGTTATAACGTGAAACTACTCTGCTACTACAGCACTAACTCCGCTTTCTATCTCTGCTACTACTGAAAATCTATACGGAAATCTACCAGAGTGGAATAGAATCTAGTAGGAGTGTAGTAGACGTAGATGAGTCTCATTTTCATCTGTGTACGTGTTCTTGTACATGGCATGGTCTTTCCTGAGCAGTTTCTTAATTTCATTCAGGCGGAGAGCCGCAGATCCACAGTAGAATCTTCCTTCATGCAGTCTCACCAAAGTTACTCTCCGGTTTACTTGAACTACAAGACATAATCATTCATAGTGCCGCATAATGCTGTGCTAGGTAGGTGCTACCAAACCAACATAATCATGTGAGTTATCTGAATGAGGTCATTTTCTTCTTTCTTTAGTAGTCTGTGAGTGAAACACTACCAAGTCAACTTCCAACATAAAATCATCACACTATTCAATTATTATACTACAGTTAGTAATTTATTACGACGGGAAATACTAATTAAAAGTGGAAGTTGTGTGTAGTGGTACAACAAATAATAATTCCTCGTCTTACTTACTAGAACAAGGTATCTGCAGCAATCAAAAATATATACACGTAGAGAGATTCTATATAACTACTTCTTCTAGTCCAATTTTAGATATACACACGCATGCACATGTATAAAAATACACTGTAGGTGCTCTTTCTGTCTCTCTCAGCGGAAATGACGATTGCAATACATATTTCATGTATATTCAACCGTATACGTAGCAATTTACCATATATACGTGAGAATTCTGATCCTTTTTACTAGAACAGAAAGGTATACGGTACTAGTGGCATAGGTAACTACCTACTACTGATAATTGAGCGAGACACTGTTGAATGTGAAATGTTGACAGAAATATAGGAGTATATAGTGTTACATAATATATAAACCACAATAATGTTAAACAATAATGAAGGAAATGCTATAATACTTATTGTTAGGTGAGGAGGGAGAGATATACAGAAACACACAGCTCACAGAAGAATTGTGTAAAAGTTTTAAGGATTTTACGGAGTGGGATATAGTATATCTATAATGTCTACCTAAAAACCAAAATAGCAATCATTGTGAACAGTTGGACCAAATTGAGAATGTACCTATTACCTTACCTAGGTTGTAAAAGTAGTACTGACCCAGGTACTGTTGTATAATACACGAATAAAATAATAATATCTTCTTTAACAATTCAAGCATATACCTCTGCCACCATGCAATGCACCATCTTCACCAATACATGACGTAAATGCGAAAGGTCTCGCTTAGAGAAGAAGAGTGGTCATGCTGGAAGGTTCTTCGTGTTATTACTGGCTTGTTGCATCTGTAATAATAATAATAAGTACAAGTACACCCCTGCCATTTCATGGTTTACTTTTCTCCTTGCGTTCTTTCGGTTTATGATACAGGTAAGAATTTCTATGGTCTAAAAAAACCATTTTATGCATTACGGTTACATACACACAAGAGTATTATGATAATTTAGGTCTAGCATTTTTAACCATTTTTTAAATTTCCATTTTAATTTACAGTGTTTCCACTTTTGTCATTTTTGTTGTATGTATTTACAATTTATTCAATAAAATGGATACTACTAAAGTACTGTTGAAATAATCATGACACGAATCAATACAACAATGAATTCAATCTCTCAAACTTTATTTTCTCTTATTAGAATCATATAATATTTGTCGTGTATACTATATGACTTTACAATCAATACAATTTTTAGCTTTAATTAGGTAATCAAGAAATGAGAATTTTAATAAATAGAGAAGCCAATGAAGATTATTACAGAATTTAACATTTTCTCTATCTACAAAACAAATAGGTTGTTTAACATGCTATCCATCAGGTTCAATCTGACAATAAGTTGACAGTTAGTAGTGTAATGATATTTTTTCTTGACTAAGTAATACTTTTAGTAATTACAGTCAAGTCGAATTAGTAGATAGGATTGATTGATGTTACTTGTTAATAGCTATACACATTTTATTATATTCTAACATAAATCACAATCAAAGAGTGCTTGTTTATAATTATTTTGCAAACAATTAATAATAATGTATATAAATTCTTATGTTTTTCTGTTTTTGTTTGACTACTATGTACTATCAGTACTATGTGTAGTAGTAAGATAAAGTAAAAAAGGGCTAGCAAGTAAAGTTCGTTATTTTAACTTAAATTGCTTTAAATCGATTTTGCTATACTATAGGCAATATTTTTTTAGGACATTTCGTTATTTTTATAGGGTATAACATTTTGTAAAGTTGTAACACAGGTAATAATAATATTTTTTTAGCTATTATAGCCCAATGCGTCTTCACATTTTTTTGGTGAAAAGACACGAGGTAAAATGCCATCATAATTAACAAGTTCCTTTTATTCGTTTTTCAGTTTAATTTACTATTCATTCAGGTAACCAGTAATAATTTTACTTGTATATAATTATACGGTCATGAAATTGGTTTAGAAGTGGAAGCCGTGATTCTATGTGTATCTTATATCGAGGAACGAGACAGTGGCAAGAGAAATGAACAAAAGGAACCAGTTCTATATGTAATTAAATTGAACTCCCAGACAAGATGGTTGAATTGCGAACGAAGACAACATCAGCGATTTAATTTATCCCGATCCCTGGGATACGAAGCTTACTTTGGGATTTCTAATGCAAGTAAGCTCTGTTTTTCCAGGGGTCAGAATGAATTATAGTCTACAAAAAATCTCGCACTTTTGAACTAACAAGAAGGTGAAATCATAATCCAACAACCGTAACAAAATCACCAGTGCTTTTTCACCTATACCCACATCAAGTTTTACAATAATCATGATGATATTAAAACAAAAAAAATGAATAAAAAATCATGATAAATGCAATTTGTCTCAGTTTCTTTTCTTTATAACAGTTAGGAGATTCCTACACGTATATTTTAAAGTATTTAAGCAGTTGTATAATATAAACATTCTTGCTTGTCACCAACACGAAAATTAACATTCGTTAAGTACGGACAGAATAAATGCATGTTACATGATTCATACGATTCATCCACAAATATAAATTAGCAATCCAGAAATCCAATAATTATCTCTTTTACAAATAAAGTACTACGTATTTGTCACAAATGTAGAATACATAGTATCCAACGTTGGTACACATTTGATTTGAGGTAACATTAATATGCATTTTACATTCATTTATTGGACTTACTCCCGGTTCATTATTTATTTAGAGGGCAAAATCTCGAAATACTATAATAACTGATAAATGAAACATAATTTCATAAAAACAAATAGAAAATAACATAATTAAAGCAGGGAGTTCATTTGTCCAGAGTAGGAGTGGCATTTAAGTTGCATTTAATTCACAAAACGCCCACATAAACAGAATTCATAAATTGTAAAACATACTGGTCATACTAAAGCTGGGCCCATAACAATGTAAAACTGTGAGATGGTAACAATTGGCTATACACCTCTAATTCTGTACTCAATCATCAAATAATATTATACAACAGTTAAATCATTACTAACATAATTGGTGTACATAACGCGATATCATACAGTTAGAAGATATCTGAGAATATAGCAGCCCCCATAGCCTATAAGAATTCCGATTTCATTGGTAGCCTGCTGGTTTATCAATGACTGCAACACCAGCATAAGAGCGCCCAACAACCATAGACGAATTTAATGACAACCAAACGTCAGTCTTCGGATCGTAAACTTCCACCGATGCTAAATTACAAGTTCCGTCATCTCCGCCAACCACGTACAGAAGCCCGTTAAGTGACACGACGCCTACAAACACACAAAAATAAACAAAATCAATCCAAAATATAATTCTCCTTAATAGCAATAGATTTAGTCGACCTATCCTTAGTTATGTAAGATTTATCTGTATAATATACAAGTACACGCAATCACAATACATTTGTATCACTAATGAATATGACACAATTAATATTAATGACTTTCATTAGTTTGGAGTAAACATCATTGTTTGTAACAGCCTTTTTAAGATTCTAACAAATGAATGAATTTATTTTACGGTAGATACTACAGGTTAAGGTTGGGAACGAACGTTTGTTTTTAACAATAATGACATCGTTATAAGAAAGCCAGTAAACAAATCCTAGAAATAGATTGGACGTCTCATTCACCCACTTAGGTATAGGTACGTCAATTCTATCTATTGAATACATTTCTTTGCTTACAAACTTCCAACAGGTGTTCCATGAAATAGTCAACACCTGGAATCCAAAACGTGACTTTCCCATACACCATATCAAATGATATCCGTATCACATTACAGCAACTTACCAGGAAACATTTATTACCTTCCATCCATTCCATAAACAACATTCAGCTGAAAGTAAGCATTGCCAATGCCACTGTGCGAAAACTGTCTGTCTAACAAATGGAAAAGTTCATGTGCTATACGATGCTGACGTTACTTTCTATATAGAAGCTTTTAAAGTAAAATAAAAGCCTCAAGCTAGAAGAGCACAAAGCTACCTAACGCATCGCTTGTTCGATCGAGAAAAATGCCTAAGGACATGAAATGCGGTAAAAGCGGAGGATAGGTGGTGAAAGCTTCGGAATTCAACGAGTCAAAAGAATTGACCTATAAAAACGGCAAAATTGATCTGGCTGGTGTGGGATTCGAACCCACGCCTCCGAAGAGAACAGTGCCTTAAACTGCCACCTTAGACCGCTCGGTCAACCAACCATTGGTGAATGAAACTGCTGAAAATGTCGATCTTATTTTCAAGGCAAACTGCCAGTACCGTTTCATATACTTCTAATAGAGTCACATACAGTCAACCAAAACCAAAGATATCAAATGCGTAATAAAAGAAACGAGATTTCCTTATCTGTTCTGTACCTATACAAAGCCTTCACTTATAAATGCTCTTGTTATCAACCTTGTGCTGTTGTGCTCATGTAAGTGAACGCACGGTTCGCTTAACCCTATCCTATTGATACTTATACAAAAACAGTTGTATACATATTACAGATACATTGTATTTGCTTTACATTATCTTTACAACAGGGATTTCTGCAATTAAGTCGTAAATTAATCACTATATTGACAAGCTTTTATGAATGTAAACAAGTAAACCAATGAATATTCTTAGTAATTGCACTACTACATAATATTATATAAGTAAGTCGGATGTATTAACACGCAACATGTATGTAACTACTATACTGCGTTGCATAACACATGGTGCAAATATAAAGTCTCAAGGTATGTGCGATGTATGTGTACACAAACCAAAAAAAACACTGCGAGAAAACACATCGTATAGATATATTATTCACGTGAAGTGCTAGAAAGTGTTAGAACACACAAACACCACATGTAATTCATCCACAGAAATATGAGCAGCTCTATAGATGATCTACATTGATACAAATACCAATAGTTCGATGTACCAGAACCCTCCAGAGCTTGCCAAGTATTAAGTACATGGTTATAAGTGTGCAATATGTATGCATAGTGTAGAATTTATGATTTAATGTTTGTACTGTCTTTGCATTCCATAATATGCTTTACATACGTGAGTAGACTACACATCTGTTTGTTTTTTACTTTACATACTTAACCCAAGTTGACTCTTCTTCCTTTTAGGCATCGCACAGTTCAGACTGTTGATGCATGTGATAAAACTTAACTTTTACAAACAGTAAACACTAAATACAAGAGTCAAGTGTCTCAGTTGATAATGTGTGACATATGAATAAAAATATCGCTATTCACGTCAACTTCCATGCTTTTTTGCAAGATTAAGGAATGTGTGATATTATTATATGCGAAGTAAAGATTGTTTGCGTTTGCAACTATGTATAGCTGTACAAGGCAAATAGAAGAGCTTTTATTTTTGCCTTGAGCTGGGTGCTTAATTAAGATTAATAGACTGTGTTAATCACAGCTTATTGTTAGTATTATAATTGTGTTGATTAACTATGCTAAAAATATTGAGACAAATTCTTACCAGCGTTTCTCCTGCAGATTTGCATATCTGCTACAGCTTTCCATGTGTTAGCGGCTGGATCGTATACTTCAACTGATTTTCTCACAATTGGCCCGTCATGTCTAAGAATACAAATTAGTTAATTAATCGATCATTTTAATTGCAATGTAAGTTTTCCCACATGAAAAAAGAGAATTACCCTCCAACTGCATACAACAAATTGTCCAGCACGCCTACTCCTGCTCCAGATCTTCGAGCGCTCATTTCCTCTACAGGCTTCCAAACATCTTCAGTCACTTCGTACCTTTCAACAGTGCTGAGACAATTCCTCGAGGCACCATCATAGCTAAACATAATATAAACACACACATTCAGTACTTCCCCTTAATACCTGGAAAATCTTCCAGAAGCTTCGAAGCAACTTCGGGTGACGCGGAGGGGGGGGGGGGGGTGAGGGGGGGGGGGGGCTGAGTGACGCGCTGGGTGGCGCGGGGGTGCTAGGTGACGTGGAGATGCTGCGTGATGTGTGACATCGATCGGTCGCCGAACGCGACCGACCGGTGTCCTTTATGAGCCAAAAAATTGTAAGAAGGCTCACAGTCAGGCCCGGGTGACACTCGATTTTGCTTCGGGTGACGTTTAGAAGACTTTTCATGCATAATATTTCGAAGGGTAACAAGTAAAAATATTAAAACACTTACCCTCCTACTGCATAAAGCTTCCCATTGACTACACCGACACCGACAGAACTTCGTCTAGTTGACATATTGGCAATATTAACCCATTCCATCACATTGATATCGTAAACTTCCGCACTATTCAGCCCTGTTCCAATAAAATGTACACAGTGAGCAAGGAACGTCAATATTAACTTGCTATTATCATAAATAAGCATACAGTTAAATAAAAATTCTTTTACCTGTGCTTCCGTCGAAACCTCCAACCTGCAAAATAAAAAACGAAATTATAAATTCAGCGTCAACACGAAAAATCACGACGGCATGGGGAAATCATAATGTAAATGTCAATGCACAGAATCTGGGGATTAAATAAAAAATCTTCAAAAATCTGTGGGCTCAACCGGGATTTGAACCCGGGACCTCCTGCACCCAAAGCAGGAATCATACCCCTAGACCATTGAGCCACTGATAATAAACTCAAAGCACAATATCCTATACGAAAGAAGTATGCTTGTCAAAAAACACCTTTCACTTTGACAAACAGTAAATAATTTACTTAACATATTAAATGCATAAAAGTATACTTATAAAGCTTTACATTGTTATGCTACAATAACCGTTACGCGTCAACGTATCCACTTGCCTACATAACTTGTTTGTAGATCTGTGCACAGCAGAACTACTTGCCTGCTTCAGTTCACATAATATAAGTACATAGAATTAAGTTACAAGAAGAACATGCAATCAATACAACCACAGGGTATGTATTTTAGAGACATGTTCTTAAGCTGCAGCAGCTGTACAATCAGAAGAGCTTTGTAGTTTGCATTATTAATGCAAACTGAAGCAAAATCTACATGCAAGGGATAAACCACAGTAAACTTATGTTAACTTCAAATTTAACAGCAAATATCAATAAAATCCTCATAAACTACTTTGTTGACGTTAAATTCATATACCGCTGCTGTAAAAAACTTTTTCTGCCCGGTATCCCAGAAAAATTTCCCGATGAATCTTAACCATTTCCCGATTTATTGGTCACAAAATACAATGGAAAAAATTGGCAAACTAAACTACTTATTCTGCAAATTTTTTCCCTAATTTATTTTGCATGTGTTAACATAAGAACCGAGCTTAAAAACCTCGGTATCCTACCAGGATACCGAGGATTTTCCAGCAGCGTCATATACTATACGTATATGGGAAGTATGAAGTTGAATACGGCACGTTTCGTTTGGGCTTATGACATGGTAATACTAAGCTGAAAGTGTAAATTAAAAGTTTGGCAGGGCAGACATTCTGATTATATGGATGTAATTGTCTTTTGCAACACAAAAATTATTGTGTGGTCTGAATTGAACAATAAAATGATTGACTTGAATAGAACATGCAACTTACAGCATAAATTTTATTGCTCAACACAGCAACGCCAAGCGTAGAGCGACGAGCATTCATAGGAGACGTTGACGACCACTTGCCAGTTTGTGGATCAAAGACATCAACTGTTTTAACACGTAATGATCCATTAAACCCTCCGACAGCAAACACTTTGCCTTGTACGACGGCCAAACCTGCCCTGCATCTTCTGGTAGGCATATCCGCTAAAAGCCTCCACCTTTCCTCCTACAGTGAATAATTGAACAGTTAGTTACAAATTCACTCTCTCTGTCTATATTATTACAAGATTATATCGTTTTGGTCGATGAGTTTATCATTTGTTATTACAGCAGGATACTAACTACATACCTTGAAATCGTAGGATTCAACACAGCGAATAGCTTTCGGCGCCTGTCCACCAACTACCATCAAAACCTTTGGCAAACCGACAGGTTGTCTTGGCTTTGTTCGAGGACTAGCAAATGTAGCCTTTTGTTCTCCCCGCAGAAGATGAAATTTCAAAGCTTCTATCAAAAGATCTTTGCATTTTGGACTTAGACGTAAAAGAGGTTCTTCGTCTACCCGATGAACGAGATAGTCTTGAGACAGTAATGGCAATCTAACATGTTCCATAAGCATTGGCACGTGTTCACGTCGACTTTCCTGATCGTTGTTTACCCAACTTAAGACACATTCAAAGACTTTTTCTTCTGATGGCACCGTCAGTTTGTCACTAGATATCAAAGCAGCCACCTAAAAGTGTTCAGAAATGTTAGGTTGTATAAAATGTAATGACAATGTAAACAAGAGTATGACAGCTGCAGCAAAGTATAACTTTATGCTACTTTATCCATACATTTTAAAGTAAAAAAAACATAAGTAAATGTACCTGATGTGCTGTTAACGCCAAATATTCCTCTCCTTCTACAACTTCCGCGAAATGGAACTGAATGAACAAATCTGCTGCTGCCAAGAGATCAAGACATCCGTGTAAGTCTGCAAAAGCCCGGATTCCCAAACAATTTGAAGGGTGCAATTGTGTCTTGAGAAAATCAGAGCAGGCTTCTTTAACATCGGACAATTGCAGGAGATTAGCAGCTGGCAGAAGAGTTTGAACTGTATCTTCCGTGATTAATATTTGTCCAGTATATACATATCTATATATAAAAAGTTAATTCCTTAGCAAAATTCTATACAAAAATTAATACAAAGTAATAATTTGAAAATGTGTTATGCAAAGGCACTTACGAAACAATCATTTGCAAAGCCATAGGATCAACATCTTGAATAGTAATTCGATCTTTCTCTTTTTCTTCAAAAGAGGTAAACATTGCATAAAAATAAGGAGAACAGGAAGCAAGGACCATACGATGGGCAGGTATCTCCGTAGGTGGATTGTCTCCTGCCACAAGTGTCACATCACACATCACCATCGTTCTGTAAAGCAGAGAGAAATCATTATTGCATTTTCTCATATTCAACGAGTAACAGGAATATCAAAATTAAATTGAAAGGATTGATAAAATTTTTGTGTACACATACTTTCTAAGAGTATCTAATGTGTTAAACGCTTTTTCAAAATGCTCTGGATTCTTATAAGGTGCTTTAAACTCATCTTCTTCAGGATAATTGGAAGGATTTCTTTGCGAACTTTCGTCCAGTGAGTTTTGGCTTGCATGTCTTAAAAGTAACCCCAACCTATTCAAAAACAAAACAAATTAAATTAGTACATGAGATGATTGAAATGTAGTATTGAAAAAATGAAATATTTCGAAAAATTGATAAATAAATGAGACAAAGATTCTTACTTGGAAGAAGATTCGGTTGAAACGGTAGGATCCATGTTAACAATAAATTAGTACTTATAACGTATCTATTTTTTACTTTATCTTTTTAGCTAACTTACTTAGATCAGACTTTATGACTTTAAATTATATGTAGCTCTTTCTATACGAGTTGTTGGTATGAGTATACTAATTTGACTGCAATTAAGTTTTTTTCGTACACTTATTACATAAACACTCCCTTAAAATGCAAGAGTAGTAGTAAACTTAACATTAACACAATTTGTTAAACTTATCAAAATAGACGTATAGCAACTAACAATTAGTAAACTTAGGAAAGCGTTTTAACACACACAAAATTGATAATGGTAAGAGATTTAATACGCTTAACGTTCACGTTATCTATATGTAATGTGTGTAATCTGTATAGTTATAAATAACGATGTCGATTGTGTTTAATAGTTTTATCTCATACACTCTCTAAGACATGTATATTGTAACCTACTCACAGAAATATTTTCACGAAACGCTCATTTCCTTCCTTATAATATTTGTTTACAAGAAGAGTATTGCAATAAAATTTGCAAATATTTTATCATTCAATACAAAAGATATCTAAAGATCATCACAGGTCACAGTCACCGCCACGTACAACAAACCAACCCACTGTTAGTAATTCTAACAAATAAATGACAAGTTCTTGAAGACAACAATTACTTCTTATGTATCCTAATACATTTCATCATCATAATAATAGAATCAAGTTAATCAAGTATGCAAACTTGATTCACTTGTTCAAACAAATCTTTCTTTTCGTTCGGATATTTGTAAGTGCGACTTTTATCGTAGTAATATAATCTTAAATTATTTTATTATCAAAATACACTTTGAAAGAAAGTACGTTGTTTTTTTCTGACCTTTTCACCGTTTTACGTAAAATAATTTCGCTACAACTGTCTTTTGTAACTTGGAATCTATAATACAGAAAACAGTATTCGGTATTACTTACAGTATTTAATATGTACCTCACACTTATATTTGATAGAAGTGTAGCAAATAGGAAATCTCACCAACTACTACACAACTAAACTAAAACTTAACTTCCTTCAGTTTGGCCGGTATATACTTAATAAAGTTATTTATAATTATTATAGAATTGACTACAATAACTTTAGTTAGTACAGTATCACTTTACATAAAAACTCAGCTATTAATAATAAGAGCAGTTTATTACCTTCCTTCTATCTCTACCTTTGATTCTATACAGTGTCAAATGCAAATAACCGATAATAAAGATATCTGTTTGCTGTTTATATTATTTTAAAGTGATAAGACTTGTTTAGGATAGGTGTGTGTATTTATATACGCAACAAAGTATAATGCCAATAATAAACACACCCAATAATTTTCAATTTGATTGCAAATACTTAGCGAGGTAATTAATATTTAGGTTTCGATAAATCTGTTTACACTCTGAGACTCTTTGAGTATACAAAAACACTATGATTGACTTTTAGGAAGATAATTATCTCTGCCCTTACTTACAATAACAGTAATCATTAAAAACGCACTTGCTACGGTTAAAAATAGAACCCTTGGACATTGGACAGACAGTGCGACAATATTATATTTTTGTTTGTAAATATGTATTTTAGGTAATATAGATTAGCAAATAGTTTAGTTATAATTACTACACAGAGATTTTCGATTTTTCGCAACACAAATACAGACAATGGTAGGTAAAATTAATTAAATATCAATTACGAAGTTGAGTTTGTTAACTAACAACGAACAAAGAATGACTAATGGAACTAACACGTGTTTTCAAACAAACTAATTCCCTTTCGAGTTAGGTAAATATTTAGCGAGACGTATTTGTATATTGAATATCATTAAAATTATCAAATATTGTATACTAATATTGTAATATTGTTTTTGTAGAGATAAAGAAAAACTTTTGGGTTATTACGTATTAGGCGTTTCTGTTTTTTAGGTTGTAGGTAGCTTCGTTTGCAAAAACTGACTGAACTCACTAACAATTAATTATGTAATAATAATTGAGCCATTATTTGGTTTTGAAATCTTAATTACCCTTCTTATATTTTGTTCTCGCGGATTATTCTTCAACGTTGAATTTGTCTTCTCTTCTGGATTCTGGAAAATAAATACGACATACGATGGTTCTTCAATTATTTTGTACCCATTCGAGTAGTAGTACTATTCAATACAATTATAATTTGTTAGAATATTTATAACAAGTAGTAATCGCGTACAATACAATGGTCGTTAACTAACCACTATTAACTGAGAACGCAAAAACTCAAACCAGGCAAAATAGTAGTGATTAATTTCATTTTTTACAGTAGAATTAGGATGATTAGAGAATTTTTCAGCACAGTGCACTAAACAATAACGTCTTCAATTAATGCAAATAGGAAATTTGGCAAAACTAGTGAATTTTGAACAGAAATTTTGAGAAATAACAGGAAGGTTCACCCTACTAGCCTACGTCCTAACTTGAAGAATAATGAAGATGATACAAAGGAGATTTTAAACGCACAGCGCTAACGGACAACACAAACACACACGATCTACACAAACAGAATCATACGCTGTTGCTACTTGCTGTTTATTTACTCTTTTTTCATCCCTTTCCCGATCTTCATTGTTCATGTGAGATGCATTATGCATTTGCAGCAATTGATGCATTGCGTAATATCACCCTACAAAAAGTGGACAGTTTGCAGTTCTCAAAGTAAAATAGCACAGGCCATGTGTTAAGTCATATAATAAAATAAATTTTGAATGACAAAGAGTATAATTTCAGAATAAAGTAAAATGTAAACGAACCTGTAAACCAGGATAAATTTAGTTATGAACTAATAAATTTATCATGTACAAGGGCGTATCTACGTATGGGCTCACCAGGCTTGAGCCCCCAAAAATGAGATTATTTTGACAAAAAATTTGCAGCGTTTGGTCGCATCTAATTTTTTTTATACTTAGTGATTCTTGGATACACCCTTGTTAAAATGCATGTACTAACTTTATTTTTACTATTTTTGTAATTTTTCAAGCAGAAAAATACTTCTTGAAGATATGCTAAATTAACGTTAGGTTAACTACACTTGTGCATGTATTTAAAATTATGACAGTTAAAATGTTGTTATATGATTTCAAGAGCGTATGTACGATTCTGAAGTGGGGGGGGGGGGGGCTCGAGTGGCTTGGGACTTGGGAGAGCCTCAGAATAAGCGAACACCAAATAACATATTTTTTCGGGATCTGGCATCAGTTTGATGAGTCGTTTTTTATGTAGATACGCCCTTGTATGATTTACTGTTCATTCTATTTGTGTGGTTTCACGTCTTTTTTATTACAAATAATTTTAGTATAGATAATCATCGCGAGACAAGTGACCTACATTTATATCAGTACAAATGTCTATAAATATTCATGTTGTATAATAATAAGATATTTACAAGCGTTCTGCGATTTCTGGGCAATGTTCTTCCACATCAGTTGTTTTATTTTTGGTTTCTTCAGATTGATTCCATGGCTGAACCTCTCCTTTGGCAAATATTAAGTAAAATAAATTATCTAAAAAGTATACGCCTGCTGCAATTAAGAAAATCATCTGCCAATTGCCCAAAGACTCCTGGAAAGGAAAATAATATTATTTATTAACACAAATGAGACAATTTAAATTAATAATTGCTTTATAATCTTTTATGTATAAGTAAGATATAATTTTTTACTCCGTCCTTAAGAATTATTCCAGCAATATAAGGAGCTCCGATTCCAGTCAGATTTGCAACTATGTATTCCAAAACAATAATCGTGAATAATTTTAAGAAAATTGAATTAAAATTTAAAAAATGGGTAATAAACGAGTGGGCAAATTAATCACCTCCATTGCATATTGCCATCAAGACCCCAGAATGGTTGGGAGAAATATCCACATGATTCATTTGGTAGCCAGCTCCAATGCATCCACTAAAGGCTACTGATAAAGTTACCATTATAACTGCCATGGTTTGATCGCAACCGAAATATGCAACGGCTACTAAACATACAGCAGCGGTCCAGTGTCCTGGTAAATTCAATAAAGGTCATGTCATGGTTGTCAGCTTTATAAAAGTGCAAGGTAAATAATAATGGGACATAATTTTTGTTGTCTTCACCAATTGAGTTAAACAATTTTCTTATGGTGGTTGTTTTCCATATTTTCTTTTCTCTGAAACAGTCTCCCAATTGACTAGCTATTATTGCACTAATTATCATGCAAAAGAAAGGCATTGCAGAGAGATAACTGTTCTGTTTAATTTTAAAAATCATTCATTTGATTAAGGTCAAGGTTCAAAACGAAATTCTTGTAAAAAATAAAATAATAAGTCCGTAAAGTAGAACTAACCCATTTCATATCAAATCGAAGCACTCTGTGCAAATAAGTCGGCAATTCTGACGTCAAAGTGTAATTTCCCCAACTATTTCCGGTCTGAGCGACAAGAATAGCCCACATCGGCATTGAACAAAATATTTTTCTCCAGGGAGTAGGAATGTTTTTCTAAAACGTAATAAATTATTAATTTATTGTGCATTATGGCGTTAAGAATGCATGTCATAATCAAAATCAAACGTAACTTTCAGTTTCATGGAAAGTAAAATGTTATATCAAGGGCGTACCCAAACGTACACTAAAGGCACGTGCCTAACCCAAAATCCCGAAAAAGGGATTATTTTGCGGCAGTCATTATTTTTGATTTTTTTGCCTTAGACAGACCGCTGGTGCCTAACCCCTTACAAATTCCTGGGTACGCCCTTGTGTATAGTTTTGCGCAGATTTTTCTGATTTTGTGTACAAATGTATGCAAGTGTATTCTCAGTACATGTATTTAATGTTATAATATCATTAATCAATTCCAATTCATGGTCTTCTTGCGGTTTAACTGCATGTAATATTTCATGACACCACATTGTACTGCGCAATAAAATTAATGTCGTGTAGAGACATCACAGTTTCTTTACCACCTCAATTACCTTGGATGTTTGACCTTGTAGAGTGCTTTCAATATAATTGAGTTCTTCTTGGGTGATTCTGGGATGCTCTGAAGGTTTACTGAAGACAAAATAACACCAAAACACAAACCAAATAATTCCCAAAGTTCCTTGAGTGTAAAAAACTCCTGGCCAGCCACCCAAGAATTTTGAGTCAATTACCAAACCACTTAAGAACATTCCCAACATAGTCCCGGCTTGGTTTCCTGTTTGTCACACGAAAATAATAAATTCCACTGTCATATAGCCATTCTCATTCATGACCGTTAATTATAAATAAATAATAAAGTGTTAGCTTAGGAAAAAGTCAGGAACAACAATGCAAATAAAAAGCGATTCACATATACAAAGTGAATTAATTCTGACTGTTCATACCGGAATAAATAAAGGCTCCCAATTTACATCTTTCACAAGGAGGTGCCCAATGAGCAATAAGGACATCTGATAAATCATGAGGAAGAGAAATGACATTAAAGTTGGAGTTATTAAAATTATGATAAATGTAAGCGGATTAAATGTTATTAAAATTATAAAATGAAAGATTCGACTTACGTGTAGATGGAGGAGTAACCCCCTTTCATACCAAAAAATAATTCATTAATTGCTTAATTTTCGAAGAAAAAAATACATTCAAGCGGAGAAAAAATTACCTCTCCAAGTCCCTGAATAATTCTTGCAATAATTAATGGGATGACTCCTATATGAGCAGCGAATGGAATTAAAAGAGCAAAAACCGAAGCAATTAGGAGCCCGATTCCAAACACCCATTTTGCCCCGAATTTTTCAGCCCAAATTCCCGCTAAGATAATAAAATATTTACAAAAACTTCAGTTTATAAATAGCACTTGATTTTGAAATCAATTTGACAATTCACATTTTAATAATCTGTGGATAAATGACAATAATATTATAAAAACCTGGCAAATGTGTTGCAACGTAGCCCCAGAAAAATGAGCCCAAAATGATTCCTTGTTTCTCAGTGTCCCAATCAAATTCCCCGTTCAATTCATTGATGATGTTAATTTCTTCCGGTATTGTTGTATTTGTGCTTACAATTTCATACGCGGTATTATGATCGAAGGTAATATTTTCATTCATGCTAATTATGTAAGGACAGATTTCTTCGGAAGCAACAGTCAAAAAACTTGTGTTAGTAATAATATTCTTGTTAGGTTTTATTTCACGGACCATTGCCACTATTGCCATTGCTAAATTAGACCGGAGCATGTAGGATACAGTGGAACCAAAAAAGGTGAGCAAGGCCATAGTATGGCGACAGCCCCACCCACCTGGAAATGGATACAAAAAATTAGCTTATTTAGGGCAAATAAAATATCTTCCGAGTTTAAAACACACAAGAAAATTTATGTTAATTTTATGTTAATGTCAGTTAATACTAATACCGTCGGTAAGTATATAGACCTACCTGGTGCTTTCACCGGACATTTTTTTGTTTCAAGAACTTCCTCAGAAACTGATGTCAGTGTTGAGGCTACTGTGATGTTACTTATTCCCATTTCTAATGAAAATGCAGATTTCCTAATATAAAAACCTAATGATGTTTGGTATTTGTTTTTTTCTGGTTGCTGTTACTACTACTACTGTATCATCATAAAATTATTGTTTGAACAACGATCAATTACATAATTGAATTCAAGACGACACCGACTCGGTACATTAAACAATATTATGGGACGATTAAATAAAGTTCAATTCAAATGGTAGTAGTAAATAACTTTGCAGTCCTTTATCTTGTGTACAATAAATTGAATAAAAAAAATACTACTACCACAATATTGTGATGATGATACCATATTTACTATGTATATTATGCCATATGTATGGCTTTTTTCTTTCCTGACACAGATCTAAGCTTAATTTAATCTTAAATTCTATTCACTGTATTGACACAAATAATTATCCTTAAATTCAATCACATTGATGTTAAGAAAAGACTACACAAAATATTATTATTATTATGTCATCCACCTGTAATAATTTTTGCAACGTGATTTTATGTTATGACTGCATTTTTTAACATAATAGTAGTTTATTTCTTTTTAAACATGTGTAAGTACAGTATCATAGTGTTCTTGATAGCAAGAACAAATTAAAAGTTCATTAAATGTTAATTACTGCAGTAAAAAGTAATCATCCATTGTATTATTACTATTATTGTATGAATTCAAATTACATTCATATCAGTTAGAAAAATACATCGATTGTTACTGTTAGCAAGGCGTATAGGCACTAACTAATCATATAAGCATTATAGTGTATCTTTTGCAGTTGTGTCGATACTAATAATAAAGTAGTAAGAACGTGAGAATATACTAGAAAAATTCGTGACAAATTCAAGACGTAAAAATTACAAATTCCTTACCTCTAACATTTTAATAAATGTATTTTTGTGTAACCTCGTAGAGCTCAAGGTCACATAAAATGCATTCCTTAAATAACATCTGAGGTTGGATAAAAGTGTCTCCGAAATTCCAATATAATATTTTAGCTTCTGATATTTTAGAGCGAGGTTTATTATAATGGGAAATTACTAATTAATTTTTTATTAGGCAGCGGCCAAAAATACAAAGCATACAATACAACCTAATTATAAAAATCAATTTCCAATTCCACTAATAATTAAAGATATTTTACGATTACTCACATTCACAATTTATAATCTATCGATACTCATAATTCTAATAAAATCTTGGAAATGAAAATGTTAGAACGTAAAATAAAATTTATGGAAAAAGGTTTCATTGAATCATTGTTTGTTGGAGTTATATAAATTAATTGTATACATCTAATTCTGCAATTAAGTATGTTCATAACGAAAACGCGGTAATATGATAAAGAAGATTTTATTTTTAGCTAATCAATTACAATAAACAATAAATAATGATAATTATACAGTTGATTTTATTATTCTGTCAACATTACTAATAGCAGTGGCCAAGGGAGTACCCACAATAAACGCACTAGAAGAACATGTTTAACCCCAAATCCGCAGAAAGTAATCCTAAGAAGGCTTAGCTTTCGGAAATTTCTCTTTTTTTCGTCCACTCCGGATCGATCGTTTTGCACCCCTTACCGAATCATTGGTACGCCCATGGTATTGGTGGTAGAGCTAAAAATTAATTATTATTTGCTGCAAGGTACGATATTTTCTATATTGTAGTTTCCCAATTGTTTCAATTAAGATTTTTTTTCAAAATATATTATTGTATTTGAAAAATTTCATGAAGTCCTTGAATACAAAGATCGTTGCAGTCGTGATTGATTTTTTCCAAGGACAAGTTTGCATTAATTTCTAGTATTTCTACAAATTTAGGGTCAATTTCATATGCTAAATTATTGAATGGCAAAACTGGGTCGAGAACTAAAGGAATTTGTGAGAATACGTTTTGTGGAATATCCAGAATTGTGTAGTAATCTTTAAAATACACCTGAAGATTTTGGAAATTTCCTATATCCCGTAGAAATTTTTTAAAGGCCAAAAATAAATTTTTCTTTCCTCGTTTAGCACTTCTCGTCTGATTTTCCCTACGCGCTACATGAATAGCAATCAACTCAATTAAATAAGAACGTCCTTCATAAACTACAACTTCTGTTTTCTCCGAATTCTTTTCGGATTGGATAGGAATACGCTGATACCAAAGTTTGGCCAGGCGAACGACATTTCGTGCGAATTCACTTTGTCTCTTCACAAACAAAACCGATAGCTCACACAAACTGCTACGAAAATGTTTATATTGTTTTCCCGGATTAGGCAATGTCCTCATCCGGCACTTTACATTTTGCACTTGGTTTTTCAACGACGTTTCGTCGGTGACAGATTTGAGATTGTTTGCCACACAGTCGTTTTTGTTCTGAGGTATGAAGTTGGTTGCCAAAAAGATTGACACACTAATGTTGCGGAAAATTAATTTAAGGGAATTGTTTGTGGCAGAATTAACTTGAATATTTTCAAGCTCTCTATTCGATATAGCTTTTTCAAGAACATTTTGGATTGTCAAAATCACTTTCTTGTCGTAAGGTGGTTCCTCTTCATTGATAAAAAATGCACAATCAAAATTCGGTAGATAACGTTCACTCACAGCTGTATCTTCTCCAATGCTCCCAAATATTACAAATTTCTGCCAACTGTATTGTTTCTTCGTATCTCTTTGTATAATGCAAAAAATATTATTGATGAATTGGCAACCTTTTTCAATATATTCTTCACTGGGCTTTTCGGTCGACACTAGGTCTTCAAGAAAACGTAGAGTGTCAGTGTACATTTGTAACTAATTAAAATTAAATCACGTAGACTGATTATACATTTGAGATTTGAGAGTGCAATATTTTGTCCTTCAAAAAATAATTTTCCGACCAAAGTTGTTTTTACTGTAACAGATTAACAAAATCTTTTTCGCTGATATCGCGATTACAATATCGCAAATGAGACGAACACATGCCAACACCCATGAAAGGTAAACTGCAAACTAGACATAAGATTACCAAAATAGAGAACAATTATTGATTTTGTAATGGGCTCCTTCATGTAGTCACATATGACATACAGGAACATGTTAACTAGAACGAGAAGGTAAACTAAAGTAAGGATGTCTGCTCCTATATTATTAACGTCAAAATGCATGAAGACTCCAATTTAATTTAGAAATAGAAATAATGAAGCAAAATGAATTATTGTTTGTTAAGCTCATCAAGGGCGTAGCTACAATTCAGATGGGGGTTTGCGAGTTATCGACGGAGATCAGAGATAGTAATAAAACTTGGCTCCTTTAAAAAATTCCCAGTGAGTACTTGAGGTTCATAACAATGTGAATTAATTCAATTCAATTCAATAAGGGGTTTTATTCAAAGAACGGCACCAATAATTTCGTGAATTTACACTAGAGCTTTTAAGACAATAATGACTTAACTACTATAGTATAGTGCAACACAGAAATTGAAGAGAAATTTAGAGTTACATTTATGAAAAGATACTAATGATAAAAATTAACCTAGGTACTTATATTACGGATGTCACAATTTAGGGTAGAATACTGAGAATCAAAAGCTGAAAGTTGGATTCTGTAATATGTTTAGTATGGTATTTCTTGATTTGTCGTCATTGATGAAAATGTTATTTAAGAGTCGCACTATCGATGGAAGACACGACATGTAATATCTCTTTTTGATTGTGGGAATCCATTTAAAAAGCGCAGGTTCATGTCTGAAACTATAGTGTTGGTTTATAGTTGAGATCTGTGGCAGGAAGTTACGATATCGAACATTGTTGAGTGTTGCAAGCCCGAAATTTTTTAATGAGGACATGAGACGTTCTTTGATTGTACTGATTTTGTAAGTTGATAGGACGTCTTGATAGTTAGAGGAGGACACATATTTGCCAGCGATGATAGAGAGGCATCTTTTTTGAATTTTCTCGAGTTGATTGATTTGAGCGTTAGTTATTGACGAGACCCAAACAGGAGCACCATATTCTATGATTGACCTAATGAAAGCCTTATACGCAAGGATTAACTCGTTTTGTTGAAATCCGAGGGCTTTGAGGTTCTTAAGGGCGAAGGCACGTTTTCTAGTTTTTGTAATGATGTTATCGATGTGGAGAGTCCATTTAAGGTTGACATTGAGATAAACTCCTAAGAGTTTAGTATTTTTTACATAGTCGATTTGTTCTCCTCCTAATGAGAAGGAATCCGGGAATTTGTTTTTGGTGAAGTCAAATAATAAGGAGAAACACTTTTTGGGGTTAACGACCATTTTGAGATCTGAGAAACAATTAGAGATGAAATTTAACATTTGTTGACTATTACTAATGTTGGAACTAGTAACTCTCTCTGCTATGGTAATGTCGTCAACAAAGGCACTTAAGAAATTAGAGTTGGATTGTAAACAAAACTTTTCTTGAAATTTGTGTAGTAACGGGTCTAATAGTAGTAGGAACAGGAGAGGAGCCAGTTTTGTTCCTTGAGGTACTCCACATGTAATTAAATTGCTTTTGGATTGATATGCGGAGGTTTTGGTAATTTGTTTGCGATTGGAGAGGAAGTTCTGTATCCACAGGATGTCAGATTCACAGATGTTTTTGTTAATGAGGTTGTCGATAAGCGTCTCATGATCGACGAGGTCAAAAGCCTTCTTGAGGTCAATCGTATGGACTATGACCTTATTTCCAGGTGACTCAAGAGATTTGGTTATGAAGTCCAGAAGTTTGGTTAAATAGTGAACGGTGGACGAATTTTTGAGAGAACCATACTGGTTGATGTTTATTTTGTTTTCCACTTGTTTATATATTTTATTGTACACGATACCTTCTAGTAATTTAGGTACGATGTCGGTGCCTGTGATTGGACGTAGGTTATTAAGATCAAAGGGTTCATCTTTTTTCTCAATGGGTGTAACATATCCAATTTTCCATTTGTTAGGGATGATGAATTCATTAAGTGATTGGTTGAATATATTCGTTATTATAGGGGCAATTTCATTTCCTATGTCGGCCATTAGTGAGGATGGGATGTTTCCTGGTATATTAGATTTATTGGTTTTAATTTTACTGATTAATTTGTGTGTTTCAGCACAGTCAATTTGGAGCGGTAGACGGTCACACTGTAAGGGAGCTAATCTTCTTAAGGGAGCTTCATTGTAAGAGCGGTTTATGGATGAGAAATGATCATTAATTAAATCTAAGATTTCAATGTTGTTTTTCATTTTGGACTTAATATTTTCGGGAATTTTATCCAGTAGGCTAATGTTGTTGTGGTTGGTGTTACAAATACTATTCACGATACTGTACCAGTTTTTGGAGCCTATTTTTTCTAATTTTTTACTGTTGTTCTCCCGAAATTTTACTTTGGCACTACTAATTTTAGATTTGATAGTTGAGTTGAAACTGTTCCATTCAGCTGAGTGGTAGGGAATGTATTTTCTTTTACGTAATAGTTTTCTGATTTCGCTGGTCATCCAGACAGGGTCATTAATGTAGGTTATTTTATTTTCGGTGGGGAAGACTTCGTTGAATATCGAGTTAAGTGTGTTGTTGAACAATTTAGTTTTCTTGTTGATGCTTTTGATTGACATTATACTATCCCAGTCAACTTCAGCTAAACGACACTTGTAGGCGGCACGTAATTTGTGTTTCAGATGTCTGGATCTGGGCAAAGTTAAAGCTGTAGCAAGTAAAAAGTTTTCATGGATCCTTCCATTTAATATACAATAAACCACTGCAAACCAGTGGAATGTAGTAGCGAAGAAGCCTGTCTGATAATTGATATATTTCCACCATTACTAACCACATCTATGCTCACCACTACTTGTTTAAATACCGTTTA
>JABASD010000024.1:0-171485 GCA_019776165.1 Pogonognathellus flavescens | reverse complement strand
ACTTAAAAAGTAACTTCGTTACTTAATAACTTCGTTACTTAAAAAGTAACTTCGTTACTTAATAAAGGAACACACGCCCCATATTAGAGGAAGCTATGAAGCTACATAGGTAATTGAATTTAGTAGCTACTGGTTTTAGTACAAGTAGCAGTGTAGTAGGAGGATATGTTCATTTATAATAAATGTTTCATTTCAGGTCGATTTCATGTTTGTCCTTGTGTATCTACTAATTTATCATTTAAACTCAACATTCCGTCTGCACTATCCCATCACTCTTAAAAGATACCTTACTGAATACTCACGTAGGTACTGCATAGTGCTGCATCATTAATTAAAGGGCATTAGGTATTTATGTGTATACAGACAGATAGACATTTATCCTTTTCCCTTCCGATTCTCAACCTGTCTTCCTGTCTTCTTTTATTTCATTATAATATACCTATACGACCTACATGAGACGACCTGTGTACTTTGCAAACAACTATTAAACCAGGTCGACCAAGGTCACTATACGGATACCTATACTCTAAAATTCAAACTCCAATCTTTTTCTCAACACATTTACTGTTAAAGGGTAATACTAGACAGAAAATTCTCCTTCGAGGGAACCAAGGGCGTATTTAGAGGAAACTCTAGAAATTGGATCAGGATTCTCAAAGGAGTTCAGAAAAAGGAATTATTAGTAAGTAAATAGTAAGGAGCCTAAATACGCTAAGACAAGTGGGCTCCTTTCACATTTATTGGATCCCTACCGTTGCGAAATCCTGATACATCCATGATGGAAAGAATAATATTGTTTTTTAATGCATAATGCACAGGCTGACTTTTCTAATACAGATACACCTACCGAATCTCAGTGTTTTAAACGAAAGATCTGTTTTGGCCGGAGTTTTTCAAGTTTCGAAAAAATCCCATTCTGTGAATTTAACGAAATTGTATGTACAAAGCTAAGTTAAATATTCGTTGCCAAAATGTCCCATTCCCAAATTCCCAAAGCATGGAAAAATGCTATGCTATGCTGTTGACGAGTATGTAACTTAACCTAAATCTCAAGTTACAGGGAAGATTACTGTTTAGAAGGCTAATAACATTTTGTAGGTACAAGGCTTGAAGCCATTATAGAAGACAAAGTGTCTATTGCTATGTAATAGTATGCCATGATGTTCTGTACAACACAAAAGTCCTAGACTTATATCACTACTTCATTACTATCTCTTTCCTCTTCCAAGGATTCCTGAATTATTGCTTTTTGTTCAATATTCCATTTTCCTTAGCGTACTTCCCCAATGCCCATTCTAATCTAAACGAATACACTGCGGGTGTTATGTTCAATCGTTTGCCAGTATAGCCTGAGTTAGTATACTATACCATTATTAAAGTATATATAGTTAGTACACAAAGCCAAAGCTGAATCTACCTGTATAATTTGAGGTATATGAAGAGAGTGGAGAGATAAACAGTAACAAAAAATTTATGGATGGTCTTTGCATGAGATTATTATGAGCTGCCGTTGCCTAATTGACTATTCACTGACATAATAGCACGATAAATTTCATTGCTCAAAGGAAAGCCCAATAATACTCCCGAAGAAGAATAAATTCTGAAGGTTTTGTGCGGAAATTCTGCTGCTGCCCCTACACTCACCTTATAGACGCGTCTTTTGCTTCTATCATGCTTGTCAACCATTCTCCCATTGTATAAAGTATAAACTATCTGAATGTGGTGTGTTGAATAAATGAACCCAGCTAAAGCTTCCAAACCCATATACACGGAAAGAGTGGCTATATATGTATATTTCATATACACCTGCACTATAAATATCATATGCGAGTCTTATGTACACACACAGTCCCGTGTAGAAGGTAGACTGTTATATAAGGTTATAATATATTTCTGACAACGTCTGTTCTGGTTCCACTTTGATGGATTTCAAATGAAAGTGTTAATATTTAGTATTTGTGTGTGTGTACACAGACAAGAATTAAGAGTAAGTGGGTGTAGAGTATAAAAGCTTGTTCTTACAGCATGGAATAGTTTCATGTTGATGGCAAAACCGGCCATGTCCACAGGGAATTTCCTCAAACCGTTCCACCCATCGTAGAAGCCCACGACTTTCCCGTTTTTCACGATGGGACTACTCACTCCAAGATCTGTCACCAGTCCCACTGGCCACATAGAAACTTTCTTTGTACGCTGCATCTGCAAAGTCACACAAACACAAAATTTACTTTCTCGTATTAATTACTCTCAGTCATTTCCTTCCCTCGTGGAATAACCACACTAATGAAATACGCAGCGAGTCTCCATGTTTTCTCTACATTACTAACACATGCATAAATAATTTACAGGGAAGGCCGGAAGAGAATGTATGGTATCCTTACTGAAACCTCCACATGAGGTGAAAACATTACTGTGTGTAATTACTCTAATGTCCCTAGTTAACTACAAGAGTACTTTAAATATGAATTATTAACCCCAATTAATTTTTGTTTACAGTTTTACAAATTCAAACTTTCTTCTGTGTAAATTGTCCAGAGAGAGAGAGAGGGTTTTCTCTGTGCTTTGATCAATATTGAAGGGTTGTTATACGCAGACGAATGTTGAAACATGCAAATAAGCTGTAAAGAAAGTAATTACAGCAATTTTCATCACAAAATCACAATAAAGGCTTTTATATAGCTATAGACTGTAGTATTAGTGTAAGGTCAGGCTTTGTTGTGTGTTATGTGTGGAAATGGAATAACACATCGAGAAACATCCCCCTTTTCTTCGGTTGACTTTTTGTAAAGTAATTTTGAAAGTTTGCAGAGTAATAATCATTCTCACTATGTGGAACCATCAGTCAAAACCGACAGGAGAGTGAGGTTATCGAAATATAGCGTGTGTCCATGTCATATCACTCACTACTGGCAATAATAATATCCGTGTGTGTCATGCACGCTTCAAAATCAATACAGCTCCGTTTTCCACAACGGGAGAGTAAGAAGAGAATATAGAAATATGCCCCTCTAGATGTTATACCTCTTTGTGTTTTGCATTAAAATCATTGTAGGCAGTAAAAGGCACATGCCTTGCCGTGGTAGGTGAAGAAAGCAGGTAAGGCATTAATTTGCAAACGAGAAACAGTTTGGTTTTATGTGGATACTGTAATAATGTGTAGTGACTATGCCTGGGCACAATTTCGTGCTTTATTGCCGCACTTAAAATTACAGGACTGTGCAATACACTGTTGTGTACAATGAGAATGAACATTGGCTACGTCACTTTTATTATATGCTATTGTAAACCCATTCTATCACTAACTGCATACGCCAACTCCCATTTTCAACCCACCCTGCAATGCAATATGCAAGCTGTAACGTTAGGTTAGGTCCAGTACAATCTGAATGCTAAAAGTATGAAACATCTGCAGCTTTCAAAAATAGCACTATCTAATGCTCATTTTTTATTTTCAGTAATACTACAGCAGAAATAAAAGAAAACGCCGAAAAATGGATTAAAACGGATTATCCACTATCCACATACGTTACAAAGTGAAATGAGCTGTTCCAATCTATTAAAACATTTACAAAGAAAAATCTGTATTTCATTTTTATTTTTAAATGGAATGTTTGCTCTTTCTGTCACATTGCAGCATATTTCGACATGTTTGATGTGAAAAGTATGAAAAATGTCAAATATCTTTGTTCATTTTTAATTTTGCATAATGTTACAGCAGATATAAGCGAAAATGACTAAAACATTTGATTCAAACTTCTATAATCTGTAAAACATCATGTCTTCAATGGCTTTAAACGAACCATTTGACTGAAAAAAGTTGTATTTGCATTTTTATTTTTAAATGGAATAATTCCTCTTTCTGTTACATTGCAATATTTTGGCAAATTATTTCTTTCATATCTTTACCGTTATTCTCCTTGAATCCTTGAGACATGGCAAATGTAAATCAAAACTCCTGCAATTTGCTGTAACAGAACAGATATTATATACATCTGTGTAAATTACATTTACTATACCAGTATTATTTAATATTAATTTTTGTGGAGAATTTTGATCAAAAAATCCTGGATTGCAATGCTTGGGTTAAAAAAGTGTGGTTTAAACTAGACTCATGATTGTAATTATGATTCCCACACACAACACACAAAAGTAAATGTGTTATTGTGCCTATGCTTATTGTTTGCTTTGTTGCAGCGAAACAAACTGCTAATTAATGTGCATACATTACGTTATTGTCTCACATAACCTCTACCCCTATGATTACACATTTATAAAATGTTTGCACATTCAAAACACATTTATTAGTAACAGACTAGTAGTTCTGTGCATCCCGTGCCACACGCCACGACCCTACTGTCACCACATACATGCACGCACAATTTTTCTTCCTAAATAACTAACAACTTCCACATAGGTAGGTATATACCTTGTTATTTGTGCTGTGCTAACATAATACCTATTTTTTACACACAAAGAAATGTAGACTGATGCACATAGCACGCTCGGACACATTACACAAAAAATAAACACTTTGGGTTTTGCATTGCATATGGAAAAATGTAAAGAACTATATACAGTACGATCTTGTAGACCACAAAGGTACACTTAAATAGTTTGCCGAGATAAAAAACGTAACATGAGACAAATGCCTGCTGAGACGTTCCCCCATTTTCCTTTGACTTTGTAAATACACAATAAGTATATTTAGTTGCTCTCTTTAAAGTCATTGCGTCTTCACCGCAAACCTACAGACTTAATTTTTACTCACACATCTTTTTTCTTTAACTCAAGAAATCTATTTCTAATTTTACAATGCAGAGTACAGTCTGGTAGTACTGCTACCGTATTTCTTGCACATAAAAGATATTACGTAATTTAAACGTGTACATGTATATATACCTTGATAATGTTTTCTAACCCATGTCTAATTTACACACAGCTGTACATCTTCAATTTTAGCTGTAACTAACGTGCAATGGTTAATTTTGTACCTATGGTATAATATAAACCTCTTTTAGGTACAATGTCTGTATATAGTGTAAGTGTTATTTCTTCTTTGTATAGATAGATCTCACATGTACTTGGAGAATCTTTAGGAATTTATTAATCTTTGTGTATAAATGAAGAATGTTTTACTTATTAATATTTTACACACTGGTCGAGTCTGATTTTTTCTTGTGGGTTACACACAGAAGAAGAGAGACGATTATGTATATAGCATAGCATGACTATCTCGGTTATCTTGTAGCTTGAGGTAGTAGTAACGGATTACATGAATGAAACACTTTTGAACTATGTTTCACCTATACACACAAAGATAAAATATGATGAACATGGCATAAATCCAAATCAGATTATTTCCCGTGATTTTTATTGCACGTATTTATTTATACATAGATTGCGCATCTATATCTACATCTTCCTATAAAAAGGTATTATCTCTCCATAAATCACAACTAAAGGCGATTTTTATTGGTAACAGTGGCCAATTATATACTTCTACAGAAGAAAAATCAATAATGAGATTTTCTTCCTTCTGCTTTGTGTGTTAAAAGCAAATAGGCAATTCTAGACGAGAAAAATGTTTGCAAAACTCATCTGCTCTCGGATTTTCCAGATTTATCTGTTTAATTTTTACAGGGTGGGTATAGAAAAATAAAAAAACTGTTTTTTACCTGTCGGAAGATACTTGAATCGTAAGTATTATCATCATCAGCAAAATAGACGACTCCATCGTGAGCATTTTTTCTGAGCCACTCGATGGCTGCCCTTCTTCCTCCGACCCCACGGGGTTTTCCCACAATCCTCGTGTGAGACTTGGGAGGCAGAGATTTCAAGAGAGTGTAAGTCAATGGAAATTTCCTAATGAAATTCTTCAGGTCGATTAAACTGGCTTCAGTCCCTTGACTCACATCGTCAATCACAATCCAATGAACAAAATTACTAACAGGAAGAAGAGCTTGAGCGACCCGGGTCAATTCCGGTTTTTGCTCGGGTCTGTAATAAGTCGGAGTGACAACATACACAATTACACTATCAGTCGCTGAAGAATCACCCGCAGAAGAAGAAAGTAGTACTGTGGTTTTCGTTAATCCACTATTGACATTATTACTATTAATATTATTATTTTCACTGTTAGTTTGTTGCAGATGCTTGTTAAGACTATTTAATCTTTCACTATTTGTCTCCACACTGCCTCCCGTTCTTCGTCCTTCGGCCACCAACTGTAAATTATCCCCGTATGTGTAAGAACTTTCGGAGTTCTTATTAGTTCTCCCTTCCCGATTCAAATTATTACTGCTAGAGTGAACATTATAATTATTATTAGTGTTTGTGTTTGTGACACTCGCTTCGCTGCAAGGTTTGTTTGAATATTCTTGCTGGAGGAGCTGTAGACTCTGTTGCTGCAGAAATTCCTGTTGAGGATTATGATGTGTGAGAACAAAAGGGGATGAGTCAAATCCGCGACCTGAAGACGTTGACGTGATTTGTAAACAAATCAAACAAGTCATCACTCCCAGCCCGAAGAGAATAAAATTTAAAAGAAGGGACCGGACCCGGGTCCGCCACATTTTCGTACCCATCGATCCGAACAGCGTGCCAAGACTGAGCTCTTCAACTGAAATGAAAGAAAACCAAACCAACCCGTAGTAGTAGTCGTTTCATTCTCTTCCTACCGTCTCTATCCCTACTGTATTCTTCCCAGTTCACATAGTAAAACGGAATTGAGCCAACCAAACTCATTTCTACGTCTCTCACAGTCTGAGAGCTTCACATATAGCCAAAGCACATTTCCTACACAAAACTCTAAAGAAAACAACCCAATACTCTGCAGCTTAGCTTTTAAGCTTGGCTTTTTATATAACCCGAATGCACACAGACTATTCTCTCTCTCACTCTCCTTTAGCTTTGCAACACTCCACGTAGTAAAACTCTCGGCATATCGTATGAAATACACTCAGTCACTCACACAACCAGACTCAAGTCACTCAACACACTAACACTAACACCGAAATGAAAATAAAGCAACCATACGCATTCTATAACACTAAATACGCTACGTACAACACACGGTAGCCGTATCCAAAGCTATACACGCTGGTAGAAAAACCTCAACTTCCAACATACCGGGAAATTATCCGAAAAGCTGAAAATACCCTTATGGGTCAAAATAATCCGGGAAAAAATTCAGAGAAAACCTGGTTGCATATTTTTGCTATTGGAATTTGTAATCAATAAACCGGGAAATGCCATGCTTTAAGATTCTCATCGGGAAATTTGTATAGGATACCAAGAAGAAACGTTTTTTCCCCAGTAGTAGCTAAAGAAGCAATATATACAGAATATATACAATAAAAGGGATAGATAGATGCACATTATTATTACCAAGCGTATAAAAGTCAAGTCAGTTGGACAGCGGCAAATGTTGGTTGAGTATATACAACTCTGCTCTCTCTCATGCTCCTGCTGCTGCTACTTACTTTGTACTCGTATTCCTGTGGTACTCAGCGTTTTGTCTGTAGTCAAAATGCTCTCTGAAATGCTGCAGTCAACTTAAGTTTACAACTGCTGCAGAAGGACGCATTCACAGAGAATCCCATGCATTCCATACCAAACACTAAAATACATACTCGAGGAACTCTTAGTATTCTATATGAACTTAGGTAAGTATAAGGTATATAATATAAGGGAACTTAAAAGTTTATATATTATGGGAGTGCAAGTGTGAGCATGTGAGTGTATGTGTATACAAAACGTAAAAACATAACGGTGAGTTATATTACAGACTCTCAGAGAGCCGAAATAGATTCTCTGTACCTTTAAACTCACATAAGTAGAGGATAAGCACCGCAAGTACAGACTACTACACCTATATATGTCTCCCATACTATACAGACGTGTTTTGTACAGAAGAAGAAACTGAAATGTACAGACAATTACAAATACCACTTACACAGTCCCAGTAGTCCTCCTATTATTACACAACGAGCTATTAAGCGATGAATTTCAAAGGTAAATGTTACTCTCGTCAAGTCATTATGCCTGCAAAGCTATGTACAGCGCTTTCTCTATATACATACCAACGCTTTTCCTATAGTCTCTTTTGGTATACAGAGAAAGATATATAACTAATTCTAGTAGTAATGTGTACTACCTTTCGTTTTGTATCGTAAAAGGAAATTAGTAATCCTGTAGGTTGTGTGTGTTGAGAATTCTTCTCTCTGAATTCCAAGAACTACCTAAAAATAGAAGTTCATAGAATTTTTGTGTATATACAGAGATGTAAGTTGGAGTGGAGCATTTATAAGTTTATGCTATATACAGTACATAAAATTATTTAGATACACAAACAAAGAAACTTCGAAAAAATATTTCCATAAAAAAGTATTTTAGTATGCTTCCAGAAATACACAAGGTTCTTGAGCGCATAGACGAAAAGAACAGAAGCACAGACGGTGGAAGAAAAACTTCAGAATTTTAATGTAACTTGCCTCTGCTGAGTTTAAGTAAAGTTAGTAAACTTCTTTTAGCTGAAGTAAGTTTTCCTTCTGCAAGAATGACATTTTTATCGTTTCACTGTTTCAGACACATTTACTTTTAACATTATTAATGTTCCTTATGGACAATAGCAAAATAATTACGCTAATATACAAATGAAACACACAACTAGGGCAATGCAGTAAAGAGAATTACGCTAAAGGTACATAGTAAAAGTACTTTAACCAAGAATAATATTATTATGCCTCAAAGTTAACTTTAAATACAACAATTGGATTATGCAATCTGCATTGTAAAATTGTTAATATATTATTTGATGCAGAAATTATTTACTTGGTATATTAAATACATACAATAATGCCTATATTTATTGTTAGAGTTAGAAATGTTAGAAAAAGTTTTTGTTTGATATAGTTTGAATATAATATATGTGAGTTGCATTGCATGATAAGACTGCAGATGAAGAGTTGAGCGCACGAAAGGAAAACTTGTTTAGAAGAAAATTTTCTCTGTGTAGGAATATTAATGCTGATGATGTATGAAATGATAAGATGAACTAGAACTGTGAGTCTGTTTGTGTGGAAAAGGCAATGGAAAGATAATTCCTTACATCTTTGTATGTGTTTATAATGCGTCTTGCAATTTCGCAACCAAAAATAATATTCTGTACGTACTAATACTTACTATATGTAATGTGCATTAAGTACATAGTGTCTATAACATAACACGATGTAGTAGTACATAAAGATAATACTGTACGTGCATATAGTTTCGTATGTGTTAAATTATGATTTTGGCTACTTCTTCCCTGCTGCTGCTTTCTTTTCATCTGTGGGTGTGCTGTTGTGATGTGATGTGACTATGGACGATGGAAGTTGCACTTAAATGCAAAAAACTATTAAGGCGGTTCTTTGGCAAGACAGGCGGTAGGATTTTGCCGCATTGATATCCATAAGACTCTCTTCTTCCCTTTCCTACCATTTCCAGTTGTAGTACCACAGTAGTAGGTCATGTAATACATGCTCTGCCATGTCATGCATTCATACTACCTAAAACACTCTCACACAGACAATATAAACACAGAAGGATTCTCCATACTATATATTCAGGGCACCAAGTACACATATATAGGAAATAGTAAATTATGTCGAAATAAATACTATAAAAGGAAGTTCACGAGCCAAGAAGAGAACGAGACGTTCTTTGTGTACTAAAATGAACATAAAATACAATATGGCAACAACACACATGCTAAACTCAATAAGGTAGACTTTTCTCCGTATACGTTTTTATAGCACAATTTTAATCAACATTTATTTTCGGTTCAGTCTTCCGGTGAAAAAGTCAAGAAGACCTATCATTATAATTTGCAGGGGAAAAGTTTCAAAAAAGGAATTCGGTAATTAACACTATAGTAGAGAATTTCTTTAATTTAGGAATTGTAATAATATATTGGTATGTAGATGGAGGCATAGCGTGCGCAGTAAATATACAAAGGGAAATAATTAAATGAAGGTGATGGGTATCTGTTAATGCATTTTGAACGAGTCTGTTATGAAAGGGCATATAGAAAGAGAAGAAAGTATAATGTGAATGTATAGTGAATATTTTATTTCTTCGAGACAGACTGACACTATCGACAGTTTCAGTCTCAGACTGACTTACTTAACTTAGTGTTTGTTTTTGGTAACTTTATTCGTTGTAGAGTAGCCTTCTCATGTGTCAAGTCAGTTAGTTAGACTTTTAGACAGGTCCGAGCATTTTCCTTCCTTTCATTCTCCTTCCTTATGCTCTCATTTCCGAAGTCCTGCCTTTCTGTTTTATCATTTATGCGACAAAGTCATGCGAGGATGACACAACAATGAAATATGCACTCTAAGTGGAGTCACATGCTCACTCAACCTTCTTATGTCAAATGTGCTCCATATTATATATTTCTCTAAATAACTCGAACTATATATATCAAAAAGTAACCTGCACTAACTAAAGCCTACCAAATGCTTTTTCCACATTTTTTGTTACAACAAAAATTTATTTCTGTAAACCTAATTTAAAAATGAAATAGAGAAATATTTTATTCAATTAAAAATATTTGCATGATGTGAAGAGTCGCTAATGATTTTTGTGCTTAAAATTGCCAGAACAAAGCAGGAAAAATAATGTGAGTGACAGTACTTGTATATATCTGTAATTATGTAATGTGTGTATAATACTTTAGGTACCTATAGACAAAAGCCCATTGTTTTATTTTGTACAGAATATTTCTCTCTAAAAGTATCACGTTACATTATTTTTTGTTTTAGCAATTGTTTGCAGTAGCGACATGTTTTACCTACTTAATAAATCTTGATTTAAAAACGACGATATTAAATTGAATACAGGACACGGTGAAATATTTACCCTGTAATGTATATAGATATGATATAGATAGATAATAGATACCTACGTATTTCGAATACAGTTTTCAATTCCATTGTGACTCTCTAGTTTGTACACAACATTCATAGTCAACAACACACAAAAATATGTTGTGACAATTTGTAGATGAAATTCTGTAGTGAATAATGTAATAAAAGGGCGTGGTGGTTGAAACCTGTATAGATGTAAAGCAAGATATGACTACTGAAATTACATGTTTGATGCTAATACACAGTTCAAAGCAAATTACATGGTTTTATGTCAGAATTTGGTTGAAAAAGCTTTACCTATCTTCTCCTGATCTATTTATTGTCTCTATACACACATAATACCCATACCATATACATACCTACCAATTAAATCCAATACAAACAATTCCTAACTATATCCAATTACTGTAATAAAGCAGAGAGTCAAGGTTTATCCCATCAAAACTGCCATGCAAAATTTAGTCTCTCCAAACTTATCTATCTACCAAATCCCCATGAAACATAGAAACTAAATCTACAATAGAAACGGTACATACACATTACATACAGAGAGAAACGGTAAAAAGCACTAATAAACGTGTCGGGTAGATTTAAGCAACAAAAAGCGTCGTAACCACAGCACAGAAGCAAAATGCAAAGAAAAGATAAACGCATAATAATATTGCAAAATTTCCTAACAATAAGCAGAGTCACATTGTGTCCCTATATACAAGACATGACATATTATAGGAAATAAAAGGTAAGTAAAGAAACTTCACCTGTGATTCCTCACAAGCATACAAGGCACAAGGCAGGTGTACATCAACACACACACGTACATACATACAGTTGTATAAAATATTGAACATTGTACCTTTCTTTCTTCTTGTCATCACCAAATCATCGCTGTCTGCTGGCACACCAAACACGCATCACACATTACGCCACACCGCTATCATAATAAAAATAATCACACACGAAGAAAAGGGTGAACACGGATGGTTAAGTTCCCTATGTTATAATGTTACAATGATGTTTTACGATAAACTCTGTGTGAAACGAGACATGCAACGATATATTCTACTTCTGGTAAAAAAATCCCGCTGAATCACTCAATGACATGACACAGAATTATACCAGAAGCCAACACAAGACTTGTCAAAGGCCTCTATACTTAAAAATGACTTGTGTAAGGAAAATTCGCTACGAAGAAGACCAAAACAACATTCATCACTTTTTACAAGCACATGTTTTCATATAACAGAGTTAACACGATTCCCAAGTTAAAAATAATGGGCAAGTACACGTAAAGAGCTTCTGGAGGAATATAAGACTAAGAATGTTGTGTGTCAAGGAAGAAGGGACAACGACGGACATGAACTACCAGACAACGTACACCACTCAAGTTTTTAACTGACAGGTCATTTCCGACTCTTATTATTCATCTGTGCCTGTCTTGCCTTGCACAACAACACAAGAACTATAACGCAGTAGTTGCCCTGGTGTAAGGGCTGAGAATTTCTCAAGTTGTGTCAAGTCCGTCTCGTCAAATATGGAAACACTCCAGAAGAATACCAATTGATAAGTATTAGCCTCTAGAAGACTTTTTTACCGCAGCAATCGCGAACATAATGATGAATAGTAAAAGGAACACACACACAAACACACACGACACATAAACTCATCGTCTTTCCATGTGCATACTAAATATTATGATTGATGTTTTACAGAATGCCTGTCTCAATTCACATCAAGCAGAAGGGTTAGGCACACGGATGAATGAAAATGAACTTTTGTAGTATGTATGTAGCAGGAAATTATTTTTCAGACGAAAAACACCAACCTTTTGCAATTGCGGTGTATGAAAATAAAATAATCTAAAATTTCTAGCCACAGTGATAATAAAATTAAACTTGAGAACGTCCTTTATTGTGGTTTAAGCGTGACTGTGTGATGAGTGTCTTTATATATAGAGATGAGCTGTATGACAGTGGAATTGCAGAATTGAAACTGAGAAATCAACTAGGAGCTCTCTGCTGTCAAGTTGGCTTTGAATTACTCTTATATATAAATGAAGTCACGGCTAAACCATGATTCTCATGTATAAATATATAAATCGTACCTTCCCTGTGTAGTAAACCCTCAAAACACTAAAAGCTCCTACACACGAGTATGTACATACATACATATAATATGTACAATGAACAGTTCAGTGTAAATATACCTACCTACATGTAGAAAGAAATACATAGAAATATATATAGAGCAGATATATAATCTATATATGTATGAATGTATGCGATTTAACGTGTTCTTATGAAGCATCCATAAGCCAAGGTATGGGTTCTTGGGTTATGGTTTTCTTATCTTGGCTTATATACTTCTGCAGCATTGGAGGCTGCAATTGCAAAGTGTATTATACTCGCTGAGCTTGTTTCGCAATTTTTCTGTGGTTCAGGTCCAGAGAAATGTTATGAATGCATAAAATAAGCGCACAGAGTGATTTCATAATACAAAACAAGAGCAATATGTACATAAACCTTCCCCCATATGCTGGAAACGTATAAAATGATCCTGTAAGAAGAAACTCTCTGTACGTTATGCCTTATACAAGTTATAGGTACGTACCTTTACTATCGGACCATCTAAATCACTAGCGAAGGCAAACCGGAAATAACATAAACCCCTTTTTATTATGAATTTTCCATCAGAATTCACCTGAGAGTTTATAATAATTGTTATCATCAGCTATACTTCACAGTCAGACTGCTTTTTACACACAAACACGTACACAAGCACATACATTACCTCACCTCTATACAAACTACAAACATAATATGTACTAATACACATACATAAGAGGTTATAATACACTTATTCAATCTATTAGTGTATTTAATACAGTAGTAGTGCAAAATTCATTTTTAAATGCACAGTGTGCATGGAACAGCGTTAAATAAACACAAAGCCTTATGTAATACCTTACTATGTACAAGTTGAACATGTAGTGTCTCAGACTCACACATATATAATAATGTACTGCGTATATGTCTCATTGTAAAGAAGAGAATAAGATTACCAAGCATTTTATATAGATTCCAGTAGTATGGTAGACATAGAATTGTGTAGGTATTAGTTAGACACACTGCAAATAGTGCAAGGATAATAAGAATGACGACAGGGATGGTGTAGGAGGTAGTGTTAAAAGAATAGTAGTATAGACTTGTCTAAAAAAGAAAAAAAGTTTGCAGCTTTTTTGCATTTCTTCTTGTCCAAGAGAGAGAATAAGACTAAGGTGGTAGAGAGGTACTTTTCTCTGTTTCAATCTTGACTCTCGACGGTATCAATTGCATTAGAGCTCTGACTAATGTTAGATTAATGCAATCTGTTCGAGTATAGAAGAAGTAGAACCTGCAGAGCCATGTGCATTGCATATTTTATTCTGCCTGATACACAATAAGGTATTCATGTACTGTAATTGAGTTTTTGTGCATCTGTCTGTGCAGGATTATTTCATTAGTGTATAGAAATATATTATGTGCTGGTCATTTTTGCAAGAGAGTACTTACACATGTACTTAAGTGTTTCAAGTACTATAGTAGAGTACAGGAATAATATGTGCTAGTAAAATTTTATGAACGTATATGAAACCTTGAATTCTTAGAAATCCTGTTGTGCACAAACTTACATTAGTGTAGTAGTAAACTAAAAAATCATTGCTTTTGCAGTGCATTAAGGACAGTTAGGTACGAGGAGAGTGGAGATAAGACTATGTGGTATAGCTACTTTGTGTGGTATAGTGGTGGTGGTGGATATATGTACAGCAGATTATGCAGGAGGAATGTGCAAACTTGTATATTTGTAAAAGTAAAAACTGCTGTGAATTATAAGTGGAGACTTATTTGTGTATAAATGTTCTTTTCAGTGTAATGGATGGCAAAATCTCTTTATTTAACGATGAATGATGTTTGCTTTGAGGATGAGGGCAATACAGGCAAAAATCTATGGGAATGTTAACAAGAATAATATTTCTTTGTTTATGCAGTAGTTGCTTTTACATTTACTTACTGGCAGTTCTCAAAGGCTGGATGAAATTGTAGCTTATTGTTGATTGATAACTCTCAAAGCTATGTTTAATTTTCAATGAATCTGCGATGATTCTGCAAATGGAAACAATAAATCAAACATCGTGACAGGGTTAGAGTAGCAGCAATGATAAAAAGATCAGGTTTAAATAGACTTTTTGCCTTTTTAGTGCTTTATTTTCAAGATTCGCATTTTTACCGTGCTGTGACATTTTCTGTGCTTGAATTATACACAGCATCATCCATTATATAATGTGCTATTACAAGTGTGACCCTTAAGTAAAAGTGGTAATTATGAAAACACACATATACCCAAAAGCAATGCTTACAATTTGATGCTGATACAGTTAATGACCGTTTCACAACAATTGTCTACTACTATTATTACCAGACTACATAGCTATAACCTATCTGTTTAAATAGCTTTAACATACAGAAAAATTGATATTCCTTATAATATCCTGCATGGAAGAGCAATTGGCAAACTTTTTTATAAAATTGCACTTTAGTGTTTAAATTTCATATTCCGTGAGACAGTGTGTTAACTTTATAAGTACTAGAATAATCATTTACCTAAGTATCTTATTTTACAAACATTGCATATCCATAATAAATTGCATAGAATAGTAATACTGACAGTTTTGTACAATAGTGTTGTGAATAGCATGTTCTTGCATGTCTATTCATAATACTTACAGAGAGGAACCTCCAGTGTGCTTTACTTATACCTTTTAAGTATTCCATACTCGTACCATAATTACCATATTATACGTATACTTAATGTACTTACACTATTTACATATACATATACAAATACAATGATGGATGTATTAAATCTAATTATTCTTCTCTAATGTAGTAATTTAATTCTTTCCCATTAAAAATGTACACGATTCACCCATTAGCAATATACTAGGAGACATTTTCTTATAAAAAACGAAAACTTATATTTACGTCTACATTCCTTATTTCCAAAGTCCCAAAAGACAATTAAGTTAAGTAGCAAAATGGATTAAGTTTGAAAGCTGCAAAATGAAGCTGCCAATATTTTTTGTGACAATGCTGCCTTTGATTTGTACAAGAAGTAAAAAGCTGCTGCTAACTAAAGTTTAGAAAATCTGCCTTAGTCTTGTAATATACATACTCATAATTCTGAAAACATTGGCACATTCATTTTTAATAAGAAAGAGCGTTATGTCATAATTTTTCCCTGAATGAATTTTATTGCTGTGACACTTGAATGTACTTAAGGTAATGCATTTACCCGTCTGATACTCGTCTGTGCATTAAAAGAGTTATTTGCTAATGTTACTCACACCATTTGGGAACAGATCGATATTCTATTGATACGCTTCTCACATACTCTCTCTCTCTATTCTTCTCTGCCATAGACTGCTACACTTTCTCCAGCAAATAATATTTCAAAGCTTTGTGTTAATATTAGTTTGTTGTAGCAAAGAAGTGGCAGTAGTAAAGTTGCTGCTATTTAATGTGGCACAAGGATAAAAACACTCCATCCCATTTTTTCTACTAACTAGAGTAACTACATATATATATGGTATATTGACCGTCTGTGTTGTTACTTGAAGAAATGTGAAATCGATAGATTAATAAGAGTAAGAAAGAATGTAGCAGGAGGAAGAGTAGGTGGTGGTCTTCCCGGTGTGTAGTATATAAAAGAATAAGTGCACCTCTGACCTCCCAATTCATTCCCATAACTACTTTTACTATATTATAGTCAATTGGCACACAAAAATGCTCCAGGACCATTTCCCGTGTCCCAAACCTTATATGAAACATGTTCTCGTATAATTACTACACTAAAATCCACTTTATGCATAGAGCTGCAGAAGTTTTATAACTGTACACATTGCACACAACAATTCCAAATAATAGGCAACTCACTAAGAGAAAGAAGAGAAAACAATTTCGATGTAATTTGCTCCTTGTAGTATTTGGAGAGAACTATATAGGAATTTTATAGCACTTTGCATTTCCATATGAAAGTGTGAGTCTGAGTCTATATCCGTGTAGTAGGTCAGTCCTAATCAGAAGAAGTAATGAATTCCTGCATTTGGAACACGAAGAAATTCTTTCTCATCTTTCTTTCTTTTTCTTTACATTTTCTATTGCTACTATTCTACCTTATTGCATAATTTTCATTCCTTCTTTTTCGGCTTCTTCGGATTTCGGGAACGAGACTTCGCTTTGCACAACGGACAGATAGGAGCGTTACGATGAATCTGCTGGTGACACGACAAACATGACTTCATGGGTGGCGGCTGCTGCCTGTAAATTCACAAATTAAAATATACACGTACATTATAAACAATAGTAAATAAATAAATAGTTCCGTTAATTTTTCAAGTCTTCATATACATGAAGCTAAATATTTCAAAGATAATTCTATAATTATTATAATTAAAGCTGTATTTATCGTTTTTAAATATTATCAACATTTATTGTATCCAGTGAGGAAAAATTGTCGAAACTGATATACTATCCGACATTTTTTGCACTGAATAATATTATTATGCAGTTTAAATGCCCCAGAGACCTAACTATATCCACTGTTAAGCTTAACTTATTTTACAAGAATTACAAACAAACGGCTCTTAAAATAAAATGTGTAAAATCTGTTCTCATAAGAATATGAAGCATTTTAAGACGCAACCACACAGTGTATAGATATGATAAAATATTTTCCTTGCTTAATATGTCTGGACTTCTGTCTAGGATTATATAATGAAGCTACTTCACCTACTGCTAACATAACCGTAAGGATAATTGTGAGTAATTTAAAATTAGATTTTTATCTATCTAGTCCATTGAAAGACAGACGCATAATATATCATTTTCATTTAGCTGATTGTCTGTTGACATTTGCAAAGGATTTATTGTACATATATAATTTACCGTACTTGATCCTTTTATGTATACAGTTAATGTATACATAGACATACATTGTACATTGTACATACATTGTACATATAGACGGGTTTTCTTTGATAAACGCATTTAGCACAAAATCACATTAAGTTTAAATGTATGGATATAATAATATCTGTATAATAATAGTGGTGACATAAGATGGAAACGAATGTAAAGCAAATTTCAAGCTGGGAGAGCAATTCATGCACAAATACAGTAAGTTCTCGTCAATCTGTTAAGGAATTTGTTTTTATTCTTCTTAAAGCTTCAAAAGCATTCGTTAAAAGTTTTAACTGCGACTCTTGAAGGGAAAGGAAGCATAACGCAGTAAATTAATACGACACACTGTCTGATGTCTCTGACGGCAGCAGGGTGCAATTACTGTGACATAAGATCGGAGCAGAGCGATACAGACTTATACAAAGGAAGGATGATTGCAAAATAGAGTTGCATAATTGTTATTATAACTCTTGCAGTTTACGGAAAGAGGAAAAACAAATAAAATTTTATTTACGACATGCTAAATTATTATTACAGACTTAAGCCGGCTATTTTGTCGCAATGAGGTTGCTGCTGCTGCTGTTGACGCAGCAGAAAATTGTAACCATGTATAATTTTTATTACGCTATGGATCTGGCTCTGCACTTAAACACCATCAGCCCCTACTTCTTTTTATAGTAGTTGACTTAATGGAGCAAATTAACCCATTATAAACACATTAAGATGAAGAAAGTTCGTCATTTTTCTTTCTTACCGTTACTAACAACTAACGATAAACATTTCTCCCTAAAGACCGTTATTTACGTCATTATTAACGTTTTTCACCGCAATTCTTATATAACACAAACTGATACTATCCTATTAAAATACTCACGTCTATTTATAAGCAGTCGATAAAATCTCTTCTTGGGTACTGCAACTGCAGTAACTAATACGGTAGTAATCAATGATACATTGCTACAAAATATACAGAAATAGATTTCCGGTTTAGTATAGCATAGGCAATTACAATTAGGTCCTTTGTACATTCAAAGTGACACTTTGAGCTGAAAATTCATAACACAGCATCAAAAATATATGACTCAAATACAAAATCCCTCGATTTTCTCCTGAAAACAAAATTCGGTAACTTGAGAAAAAAATTCATGCTGACTCCGTTGTGATATTTTGATACATGGTGAATTATAACATTCACATACATTTCTAACAGATAGGAAGTCGTTACATGCATGTTGATTTCAACACGGCCTATAAGCTGTGTTTAACTTTTGAAACCGTGTTTTTCATAATTATGACCCTTTGTGTTTTCTTTGATCGCGTCATTCAAAGGAGTGCTAACAAAGATGCTTACGAAAAGTAAAACTAGAAATAGCAAAATTGTATTTCTCTGCAGAAATAAACGAGGAAGCTTGTTTTTGCTGATATATGAAAGTTATAGTTGTAATTGTGTTTCAGAAAGACATTAGGGACAACGAGAAAGCTATAGTGGAGCTGTATCAACGAAGAAACGATAATGACTGTTAAATTGTTTAAGAGGAGAGAGGAAATTGAGTGAGTCGTATGGGAAAGTTGACGTAGACTCAACGAGGAAGCAATTTTCTTCAATAAAAGAATTAATCAGAGGCACCATTGTGTTTTTGCCTGTCATTTTGTCATTTGTGTGGGGATGAATGATTTAGTTGCGTATTTAGACTGACCTGAAAGAAGGAGTAGGTCCTGATGGATGAGACGGCATGTGAGGAGCGGGTCTCTCCTGTTTCGGTGCGCTTTGCATCAGTGCCAATGGACTTTGACTCATAATAAATGCAGCCGCTGCGGCTTGAGTTGCTGTCGGTGGCTGGGGATAAGAAATCCCCGGAATCACTTGATCTTCTCGTTGTGGATTCGTTGGATGAGTCCATGTTGGCAACTGATCAAAAATTCTAAGCAAAAAAAGTGACAAAGTCAATCAGAAATTATTTTTTAATGCAAAGATGAGTTTTCTGTATAGGAAAAAAGATTTTTTGTATTACTCTGAAGAAATAAGTGACGGTTCTTCCTCGTGTAGCTCTGGAAGACGTTCTAATCCTAAACAACTTTGTCTTAAACGATCCACTTCGTTTTTAACAGGACCGAATTCAGCATGCAGTCTCTTAGCTGACTCAATTGAACGATTACGAGCTTGTTCCGCTTGTTTAATAACAGCTTCCATCTATACAAACATAAAACACCAGCATTAAAGTTAAGACGGTTTGCATCTGGTGAATTTTAATTGAATATTATTTTCGCAAATCACTACGAAAGAATAACCGGATTTGTAAATAATATTTTTGCATTATTATTTCTTCGAGGCTCGTTTTATTTTATTTCGCACTTACTGCATTTATGTCTGCGTGAATTTGCCGAAGTTCTTCAACATGTGCCATTTTCTCTTGCATAAGCATTTCCATTTCGGATCTGTAGTCAGCAATACATCTTTCCTCCTTTCGGGACAATTCCACTTCATCTAACAACTTCTCTTTCAACTTGAACATTTTCAATGTCTTCGTCCTGTTGACAAATATATTCACCAAATGTTAATAATTCATCTCTCTCAACAATCTCTTCATTAAAATACATACAGGTGAAATTGACGTAATAATTAATGTCCAGGATTAGAAGTAGTTAATAAAATAATTATTATAGGAATAAGTATATGATTAATTTTACTTGATTTCATTGACTAATTCCAATTTAGCCAGGGCAGACGCTGTACGATCTTCCACTTCCATTCTGAGTCCTTTTCTTTACCTATAATCATAAAACGAATTTCATATCTCTCATTAAAACACACAAGCTGTATACGCATTTAATTTAGAAACTCAATCAATTAATGCAATCAAAACCCTTCTTGACAGAACTTAAAGTTTATTTCTTACATAAAATATGTAACTACATTTACTGAATCAAAAGGCATGTCATTTTCAGGTTACAAGTAATAATGTAGCAAATTTTTAGTGTATCGTGTCTTTATAAAAATATTGTCATTTACTATATTATTTTTAAACCACAAAATACAGTAAACTTTTTCTACCTGTGCAATAATTTATTAGTATTTTTCAATTACAGTGTAAATAGAAAATCGTCGTGTAAAATGACACACAGCGAGAATGACAATAAAAGCCTGGTTGATACATTCATTGGGTATATCTTTGTTAAACGTTAATGATGACTTAAGCGAATTAGTTGTTTACAAACTTGCATGTATTCTGATTGCTTGTGGTTGTAATGAGTTTGTTTAATCATTGACGTTATCTTCACGGCAGGTAGTTTAACAAACTCGCTACAAACGGTGTGATAGCCATAAAGTACATCTCTGTGTGTAGTTTACACACTGCACCTTAATGCACTTGTATATAGATACGATACAAGAACAACAATTTGTTACAATTAACAATGTTTACCTGAGAGAGTTGATGTCTGTATTTTATTTTCTGTATATCTCTGTGTGTGTGTTCCTCTTCACTTCCTCTTTGATTAGGCTAAACTGAGTTTTTTAATCCAATTCCCTTTAGCTGTGTGTTTGGTTGCAATTGTATAGTGAACTTAAGTGAATCCTGCACTTAGCACTTCATTTACACGATATAAATGCAAATAGCCCACTCATCTCGCACTCAACAGACACAAACTGCTTCCGACCCTCTTCTTGTGTGTTTTCTCGTATATAAGTATGTAAAAATAAGTATATCTTGCAAAAGCAACTTCAGTGTGTATACAATTCCAGTGTTATGATGCCACACTGTCTTGTGTGTGTGGTTCACACAAATATTTCTTTTCGCTACAACTACAACTACTACCACTACAATGGAAAATACCCTTTTCCACAGTAAACGGATATTTTGGTCGATTCTAAAGAAATTCCCTAGAACTGTAGTTCTATATGTACCAGATAGATACAAGATATATGTTTATATAGGAAAATAATACATGTGATGTGGGTGCATAGAAGAATCTCACAAATTTACACTCACATAATATATACAAGCTAAGTACACTATAACATTGTATACAAAAGCGATTCATATATATACAGAAGCAAAAGGAGCAGTTGGTCGTAGATAAACAGAGAAACCGAAATCCCAAAACGAGAGAGACTTTTACAGCGTATCAACTCCACGTAGCTCCATCTTCAACTTTTCTGTAGTGGGAACCAAGTCAAGAGTGAAATTGCACTTTTCAGAGGACATTCACGGTGTACTTCTCAATTCCACAGAATTCAGTCCCACAATAAATGGACACACATATTTGGCTATTGCCTACTACGACTATAAAGGCACATGTAGATTTATATGACAGGTATACTACACCTGGAATGCTACCGTGCATTCTATTATTGTTAATCTTTTATGAAGCATATTAAATTTACATACTACAAACAACAAGGAGGATATTTTATTCATGATAGAAATGTTCATGTGACTGCCCTTTGACTACGTATGTGGTCCTTGTAGGAATGTCCTACTCAAAAGCTCCGGAAAACCAAATCACATTTATTCGTGTGCATATTGTACTTGCTACAACGCAATTTGTTGACTTCCACACTACAAAGGCTTCGTGTGATCCTCAGTCTCAATTCTCAACTCCTAAATTCCACAAGTTATAGCATTTAGTGACTAAATGCACTTCGCATTTACAAGGTAAGCTTTTCTGAAACGAATTTCCCAAATGACCTTTGTTTCATTCGTCTCATTTATAAACTGAGATAGCTTACTTGCTTATTTATACTGTACTTATATAATTCTGCACCCTTTATTCTACTTGCTACACGTTTACATATATTATTGTCTCAAATAATTTTTCTACAGTATAGTTTTTCTATATAATATTACAGGCATACTTAATTTACACTATGTATACTATATACATGGATTACATGATTATAAAATAACTAATGGTCATGTGAATGTGAATTGGAAACTTTTCTTTTGCGTTGTATACCTGTCTATATGCTTATAGCGACTGATCAGCTATAGAGAATCCCAGTTCAGTTGTATTAACCATAGGCATATAAAATATTACATCTACACGTAATAAGGTACACTGCATGGTAAATAGAAAATTTATTTGTGCAGAGGACATGACCTACGTTCATTTTATACACACAAACTGCTGTGGTACCCACAATAATGCATTTGCTGCAGTCGTACACTCTCGCAGTACAACCCTACAATAATTTCAATCACAACGTGAAGCAAACAGTTGCTACATAGAAGTGGCTGTGTGATGTTAAAGGCAATAATCCCAATATACTTTTACTTACACACACTCTATCTGTATATACATCATCATCGCTAACATTTCTATTCATATTCCCATCGAGCATTAATGCAGGTAAGTGCAACTCCATTTATTAACATATACACAACTGTTTAACGCATTTGCATTTTGGGAAAGCACACAACACATAATAAAATAAATATACCTATGCAACATACCAACTACTATAGAAAGATATATTATTTTTCCAGCAGGGTATAATATCTTCTTATAGGGAACTAGCACTATAATATTTTTTCTATATATATTCTTTGCGTTCAACAACCACAGGATGAATTAGCATGAATCTATCTACCAAATCTACATAGAACAGTGTGCTCTTGACGTTTATGTGTATTGTAGATGAATACTAATCGTGTTAGAGCAAAAAGGAGGCATGACATGATAACTTCAACTTGTTAAAACCATTCATACAAATACAACAGTCGTCTATATACTTTTAGAACACACAAAACACATTCGTATACACTTGCACGTATAAAATACAAAATATTCTTTTGCCTACACCTATATACACACACAAACAGATACATTTATATGTATAAAGTGTCGTGTGGAGTGTGTAGTAACAGAGTGACTGATGTTGATGTGGAAGGACTACTCGACTCGAACAATAAGGCAAACTCCACTAACAACGTTCACGTCACATTCACATCACATTACACACAGAGAGAGATAAAGTGTGTTCATAGGACGGAGTATATACAAATACAAGTACAATGTGGACTTTTATACAATAGCTAGCTGACTGAGGCATTGAACGACGAATCTAGTATACGGCAAAGTAAATGCTTTTCTATCTCTGGTAATAGTCCAGTGCTACTACTCCTTACTATTTCGTTATACACTTCATTAGATTAACTTTGCACTTGCCTTCTTACTGTCTCTCTCAATGTACTAACTGCATTATAACTATAAAATCTTCTCATCATATTGTATAGGGAGTGTATCTGTACACGTAGCAGTTGTTCTTGTTCTACTGTATACGTGTGTATGTGTGTGTGTGATAATAGTCAGAATCAGACAGTCACAGAGAGAGAGAGAGGAAAGAGAGAGAGAGAATTGAAATTGAAACTCAAATCAGCGTTTGTAGTAGTATTATACAACTTTCGCTGCAATAGCAAACAACCTCCTTTTTCTCCGCACATTTTTACTGAATATTTAATATAACAGTCGTATATCGCATTCACAGTCTCTCCACGACAGTCCACTCTCTCATACGTGAGTCAATACACACAATACACATTCTCGTGCAGCACCAGACAACTTAAAATATTTGCAAACAATTCTAATCTGGTTAGCTCCAAAGTGCACACAGAATTCAATACTACGATACTACTACGTAGAAAATCCCAATTTGCACACTTACGCCGAATACAGGGCACGTAAATAAACAAGTAAGTTTTTCGATAATTTGTGTCCAATTCTTTGGAATTACTATTCTTTTCCGGATTTCAAGCAATTCACATCTAATAAGTTAGTGATACAAGAAATATTAATGTGAATTCATATAAAATATAAGGCAGTTTACTTATAAGTAGGCCTGTCGATGTGTATTTTTTACTTATAAATTTTAATCAGTTGAGTTAACACGTAAAATGCATTGCATGGTACTTACTAAGTAAAACAGTTACGAGTTAAAGGTACCTTATGACTATATTTACATGGTATTGTTTCCAAAGAAGTTTTTATTACCTATACATTACTTACATTGATTCGCAAATGGAAGGCAGTGTGTTATGTAGAAGTAAAGTAAAGGTGAAGAATATAATACAGGCGTGTAGTATACTATACGGTTTGTTTGTATAGAACAAGACGTATTGTCACACACACGTCAGCTTAAGTATCTCTTAACTAACAAGAAAACTTTTCTTAAGCAGTATAGGCATTTTCATGTGGTGGATAAAAGGTCGGCTATATAGTGGCTTTGCATACTGAGAAATAATTGAATGATTTTTTCACTAATTTTTTCCGCCGAATTAATAATTCATTTACTTCCAGCGAATGTCAATCTTTGTCGCTGTTGAAAAAGCCAAGGTCTCTTTCTCTCTTTCTATTCAAGTGTTTGGCTTGCTGCTTTATTGTAACTAACAGTTAGGGAATGCAAACTTTTTTACAGGCTTGTTTGCATCATCATCATCTTCACCATCATCGACATATTTCGTATGACTATAATATTCATGAAGAATACAAATAGTACAACTTATAGCTGTTCTTCTTCTGTCTGTCTGTTTTTATTCTGTATGTGTTTAGTGTGCTGTGAATTGAAAATCCTTTCCTAAGGGTAATCTCAAATCTCAAGGTGTTTATTCCCTGTGGAACATTCTTCAGTATATCATTATAGCTTTATAACAATACAAAATACAATCCATGTTAAAATGATCATACTTAAAAAAATATTACAGAAACAAATCAATGTTGCCACATATAGAGATAATTACCTACTACTACCTTAGTATCATTTACCATCCCATTGTATACAAGCGTATAGGTTAAATGGATATACACGTGTAATTTTTATTTTCCTTATTATTAAAGGATTATCATTATTTGTGTGTGTGTGTGTGTGTGTTGTACGAAAGATAAGATCAGTAGAGAGAGTATGGTTGACGAGTGTTATGTATTAAGACGACAATTTTTTATCCGGATGACACACAGTAGTGTTATTGTTATCAGCAGAATTCTTAAGCACAGTCATACATTTATTTTCCCCTGGACAATCTATATAGACTTATATTATTAGAGCACTAGTAAAGTCTATATAATTATAAAGATAAAAAAAATATGCGCGCATGTGTCTCCAGAAGAAGATTCATCATTATGTTATATGTCTGTTACCTCTTTCTACATACAAAGGATTATCATCCATTTCTCCATAAAACACTTCCACACAACTACCATTAGCCGTAATTCTTTCAACACGCATTTAGACTTTACTACTACAAATAGATTTCTGTGAACGAGTACAAAGGGAAAATCAATACTCAGTTATCCTATCACATTTCTACCTCTAACCAAGCAACGTTTCATTTTTATATACAAGGCAAATTGACAGCTACTACGTTTAAATAGTCTTTTCTGGAACACACACGTAATACTTCCATTTTCATTTGTACAAAGAGAACAATCATATGCATTTTAGATACTCTTTGTATATTTATGTTCGATCACATTGCAATCGCAGTGTATCTTTTTAGTAGTAGTGGGATACATTTATATAAAATATATAAAATAGAAAATAATATTATTGGATTATTGCATGTCTATAGTGTATAGCTTGATATATGTGGAAGAACTGACTTGACATGGAGAATATGTGTGTGGATTTTGTGTGAGAGCTTTTGTATAAAGTTGGCGTTGTAAGAAATACACGGGGATTTTTATAGTGAATGAACCGGCTAGTTCTGTGTGTGGACTTGGACTTTTGACTGGAGGCGTTTTATAGTGATATTTTATTCTCTTTTGAGCTTAAGACTGTTTCTGCCGCTTGGAATACGGTTTCTGGATTTGGAATAATAACAGACATGTGTATAGCTGAGTGAAGTGGTGGTCGTAACCGTAGAAGTCTATATATGTAGAGTACTAAAATATCGAACGTTTACTTAGAACTACGTTACATTACTGTGTACGTAAGTGGATTGCATTTATATACGTGTGGCGTGAGCAGATTCTTGAGCCCAGTATTAACTTTCTATGTGGGGCAGTTGCATTTTCCGTGGTGGAGAGAGAGAGTCCATGTGCAAAAAACTTTTCCAGAAGTCCAGACTGCTTTTTTGACATAGAGGAAGCGAGAACACAGTCAGTAAGTGTGTCTTAAAAGGGATTGCGTAGTATTTACATGACTAATGGAATAAAACAATCCAACTTTCTTGGAAACGGAGGAGGGTTATTCTGATTGTGTTTCCAATTACAGTCACGTGTATACACAGCAAGACAGCCACAGACGTTTTTGGAGTAGAATTTCATGTCCCATTAGGAGAGTCAGGTGCTAGGAGCATGTACTTTGTACACAAGTGACATATAAACAACTTATAAATAGTCCAAGGCGAAGTTCGTATGATTTGACGTAAGGTTACACAGTTACAAGTTACACTCTAAGAGCGAAAGAGGAATAAACTCATAAGGTAGCCTTTTCGTATAGTTTCTCACTTATCTCTCCTGTGTATTGGCCATGTAGTTTATTACGTGTGATCTACAACGCTAACACTATCCTTAATGTCACATTACACCGTGTCCGTACAAATTTAATACAAACGATTTCATGTATATAAAACCAACGCATCAGAAGTTTTCTTACATCTTACACCTACTTTGTATTGTAGTAAAATATAATTCTTGAATATTTCATTTTTAGATTGCTGCGTTTAAAATCTACAACGGAAGTAGTCTGGTCATTGGGAGAAAAAGGACTTCAATCAAATAATTGTCAATTTGGGGGCGTCTTCGATTATTCCTACTGTGTCGGTAAGTTTCATTTTGCTTATTGTACCTTTCTAGTGTTTAGTTTCAATTTTCTTACTTCTAATTTTCAATTCGGGCAAATACAGGGACCGACATTACCTACAGCAAATGGTTCTAAAAAAATGATTTTATATTAAATAAAAAATGTACAAGCGCTAGTATTGTGCTTTGGAAAGCAATAATATCATGTGCCATTATTGCCATGTGCTTTCATTATCCTAAGAGTAATAAAACATTGCAAATGGACAATGTAGTATATAAATAAACTAACTGCATGCTGAGCTGTTAGTTGCTTAAAGCACAACTAAATGCTATTGTTATGCAATTACCAATTTTTAAAGTCTACCCCTATGAAAACTAAAACCCAAATATTTTTTCTTGCTACAATGTAATGACATAATAATAATTTTGTTCAAAGTTCAGGATGTTTAATGTTGAGAGTAAGGAAATAAAATTTGCAATAAGATTGTGGTAGATATAGGAAGAAACAAGCATACCTAATACATATTACTACTTGATATACCATACAGATACACTGTATGAAATATCAAATAGATAATTTTTAGTTATGCTGTTACAAATTTTGGATTTCTAATGATTTTTTATTCTAATCAATCAAACAATTAATTTATACGATAAACTCTCCAGATTGGTACTGTAATAGATATTAAAACTTTTATGTACTGATAGTAAAATAGTAATATTGGTCATAGGCAATCGTTAGGAAATATGAGACAATATTTCTCAAAATGACTTCCTGTTGAGACACAATCTTCTTAAGATATAGTCTATGGGCTTTGCAAAGAAACTTAATTTTAATAATAATAAAAGCAGAATTGCATTGTTATTTATGGTTACGACTGACTGTGTAAAAACGCTGTAGGTTTTGCTCTATTAAAACTAAGGATCGATGTTTTACATTGTTTGCTAATGTATCTTTGTGCAACAAACTTTATTGGGAGCAAATAAATATTTAATACTGTTGGAGTTATTTTATGCTTTAGTCATATCTGCTACAGGTAGACTTAGCAGGTGACAGGATGAAATAAATTTTAATGCATCATAATTTATATTGAGTCAGGTATTATGATCGCTTTAGTTCATTTGACAGCTCGGCAAAACACAATACATTTCCAGTCCAATTGTGTAGAAACTTTATATTCATGTAGGAATTGTTGCGTATAGTAGAATAAAGCGACAAAGGCATTTCTACAGCGTACAGTAGAGGAGGAATACGTTTCACAAAAATATTCAAGTGTCTCATGCATTTAAGGACGATCGTTTGTGTGACTGACTATTCAATTTGAGTGTCTGTAAAATTTATTTTGTCATGTACTTATGCAGTTTACATTTACAAAGCTACTAAATATTTTATTTTGCATGCAAATACACCATACACCTTCAATATACATTTTAGTCAGCTTTATACTATGTAAGCCTGTAACTAGTACATGGAACTACTAGTTAGTTAACTATATTGTGTATTTGTATCTACACAAAACAATTTCGTTGTATTCTCTGTCTGTATTCCGAAACTGTTCATATTTTTATGATGTACATTTATATGAGATTATTTTTGCTGTACACGTACATAGTAGATAGTAGATGTGTTGTACCATGTAAAGTATTGGCAGTCAGTTATGAGATTGAAATTTCAGTAATTACTATTTCCTAATAGTATTATTGTGCTTGTATTAAATGTTCTGCATTAAACGTAATGTTTGAAGCGTAGGATATTAAACATAATATAGTAAAAAGAGTCATATTAATATCGTAGAACGACATCGTGTAACATGACACTTGCTTTTGACAGGAAATGTTTATCTTTATCGTGCAGATGGCAAAATTGAGTTACATATATTAAGTACAGTAAGTATTACAGATATATAAGGCTCGTACACGCTTTAGTTACTTTAAAGTGTACAGACACGGAAAAAATTGGCAAGTCATATATCCCCTGGAAAATCAAAGTCATGAGAAATAATAACAATATTTGCAATACTCTCCACATAGAGAAGCACACGTATTTAAATAAATAAGATGTATAATGTATTTTTATGTCGGATTTAAAAAATCCTGTGTATATGTTTCAATTACAAAGAGGGGGTGGAAAACATAATCTTAAACTGCAATTAAAGCAAGTGATTATTATTAGAGCAATTAAATTAGAGCTGTTCACTATCTAGAATATTATCAAGCCAAAGTTCAAACTGGAGAATTATTTTTAGAACGGAAATTGCTCCTTAAGGTGAACAGGGCGAATATTGAAAAAGAATTTAAAGACGATTCTAAACTAAGTAGGCAATTAAATTTGTAAAGAATAAGTTTAAAATGCTTGAGACTTTTCTGAGACTGCGTTTGAATAACATGAATTTAATATAACGGATATGATGTATTGAGTGCATTGAGTAAGACTTTTTTGCTGAGGATGTCTGATTATTTTACTAGTAAGACATGAAATGAACTCTCAATGTCAATGATTGCGACTTTACTATACGAACTATGAATATATTCATACAAATGTAAATTAGTAAATGTGACAGTTGGGGTTGTCAAAAGGATTTCCACATTCAATCCACATAATATAAAGAATATAATATAAACGAACTATCACAATATGCATCGCTTACATTATAATCCATATACAGCCATATCGTTTTACAAGTTGCTTTATCTCTCAAATTCACATCCGTCAAAGAAGAGCGGTTGGTTAACAATTATATGGTCCCTCACGTTTCAATACTCGTATAATAATTATTCTTTAATATTTTACATCACAGGCCATAATATAATATTATGTAACGTAACTTAATACTCAATTTGAATTTTCGAAACTGTTAAAGTCAGCTTGGCTAATAAATCTATATGAATGCATATAAAAATAGAAAATTGAAGCTTCGTCTGGAGTTTCAATATTTTTTGCAGGGATTTACCACAGATTTTTTAACAAACCGGTAGCACAAGCTATCAAAATGTAATTTATTCACAAAACTCATGTCTCTGTCTGTACATACCTATACGTTACTCTTATGTATACGTATGGTGTACCATGCAACACATGATTAAGCTTATCTAACACTGAAATGATAAATGACATACAAAAATTAAAAACAATTATTTTGGACCTTAAGCCAGTTCATTTTTATCTTGGTTGATTTTACTGCGTAAGAATTTTAAGCAGTACAGAGTAGAACTGCTGACGCAGATTTACAGCGTAAGGATAAAGGACTGCTTATAAAATGCTGATGATGGTGTTGCTTGGTGTGTAATTGAAGACTTTGTTGTTAAGAGTCAACTCTGGAGGAGTCAAGTTCATTTGAATGATTCATACAGGACTTTTTTTACATTGGCACTATAGAAGTACTTGCTAAAGTCCTCGAGCAAAAATCTTGTTGTATCTGTACACACGTAATTTGCAGGTGATGGAACTTTTTGCTAAGTTCACTCTTCATCTTACTCTTATCTCTCTCTCTCTCTTTATTTGTCTATACGTTGTAGCTTTTTGTTGTTAGCTCCAAGCTGTTTGTTCACTCTCTCACTAATACCAATAATATTGTTGCAATTCTCTACGTGAATTGCTATTGTGATGGGTAATGTACCAATGCCAATGCCTTTCTAGTATGTGCATTCACGTTGGTAATAAACAGTAGTGTAATTTTCAGTTGACTCTTACTTTTTCCTTACTGACTCGGTACACAGAGCAATAAAATCATGTAAATTATTATTTACAGACCATTTATTATCGTATGGTTTTGTTTCGTTCGATTTCCAATCTACTTTCATGACTTCTACTACTAGTGAGGATTCATATTATATCCCTTAGATAAAAATTAAGCTGTTGATAGCAGAATTGACAACATTTTCTATAGACAGGACATAAATCCGTTTTTATACGCTCCAAAGTCTCTTTTTCTCTTTTAACAAACTCAAGCAACACTCAAAATCTTCCGGAGGGCTCTGATTTACGATTTTCCTCTCTCTCTCTTTAGAATTTTTGATTTCTTTCTTTGTTTACTTACCAGTACCATATGAAACCTCCCCTTCGTCTTGTCTTTTGCACTTGAAATTATTTTGTGGCAAGTTTTTACTCTTTGCACACATTTGTAAGCGTATGTCAGTATGCCACACATACAGCTGTATACATAGGCTGTATGTAAAATGCATGTGTAATACAAACAGAGAGATGAGGAGATGATAGAGGGATAAAGTAAAATATGCAGACACAGACAGAAGAGAGACTTTCATGAAGCATTAATAAAATATATAACATGAGTTATAGTATAGTAAGGTTCTATTATTATAGCTATGTGTAATATTATATTTAGTATGTGAATGAGTTTATGTGTGGAGAATCTGTCTGAGGTTTCCTCTCAGTCAGATGACGTCAATCGTGAAAATGTCCATTAAACTGGAATAGGATGCCTGTAGTCAAAACAAATCTCGTGTTGCTGTGATTCCCCTGTGTGTGCAATAAATAAACGCAACTTAACGTAATCAGCATGGGTAAATCTGCTAATGCTCGCATTCAGACCCCAAAATACCATAATAGCAGTTTCAAACACAAAATCCACATACAAAGCATATTTTATTTTATTATTATCATACTTTATAACTATGTTAATAAGAATATACCTATAGAAGCTTGCGTGTAGCTAAAAGAAGTACCTATAGGGATTTTATACTTCCCATATTCACGTTATGCGATGTTCGTATACTTATTATGCAGATTTTCCTGGCAGAAATCCCTGTGTATTGTATAATGAGATTTCATGAATAAAGCACAGTGTAAAACATCCTGATTAGAAATTATAGCCTACTTACGATTTGTTTTAATGTGATGCAATTATGCAAGTGCAGCGTGTAAGGACATAAACAAAAATAACAACAAGGGAAGTCAAAGCTATAATTATGCAATAATTTCGCTATTTCCCCTTTTAATTGCTCGAATTCCCTAAAATAATTAGCATTTCATTACTTGTGCTTGTAAAGCTTAAAGTTGTAAGTATAAATGGTTAATATTATGTATGTAGGTTGTATAGGGCATTTCTGCTTCACCAGTTTCAAAGCAATATTGCTTGTTTACCAATTGTATACTGTATACTTTAGTATTATTGTCATTGACATTCATTTGTAAGTGTTTTGTTTATACATTGATAATAATATTGATCAGGGGAAGTAAATGGATGTAATTGGTTTTGTTCTATGTGGGTTTCATTCTTCCACTTATACGGCAAAAGGAGATTAGTCATGTAAATAGTATTAATACCTATACATTCGGCTATTACTTTATATTAACAATAAATATTTACGATTTGAGTGTATGTAAAGAAAATATGCAAATACAACTCTTGTGGTTAAGTGAAATTATATTATATAAATGCGTTTGCAATTCACTCACACAGAGTATAAATATAACTTCAATTTATTTGCTAAAATGCAGGCTAGACAATTTCATGTGAAGCTGAAGAGTTATAAGCGAGTGAAGCGTGAAATATTGAGGTTAGTATGGCTATGGTAGTTTGTTGATTGGTTAGCTAATGTTGACAATAACATTGTGTACTTCTGCCCGAGTTAATACGACTAAGCCACGGGAGGTTAGTCAGGTTAGTATTTTATTATGCATCGATTTATTGATTCATTTCTTGTACCTCGTTCGTTCTGCAAATATTGGACTCATTTCATACAAACATTATTATATATATTTTCAGTCTCAACCGTGTAGTGGGTAAATTAGTTAGTTTGTTTAACAAAACATGTTGCTATCATTTATTTTCATTGAATGCATAGACGGTGAAGTTGAAACTGCTTGCAACAGTGAGACAAAAATGTTTTGTTAATTTAAGACCATCTATCATCTATCTGTATTATCTACATTTTCGAACCTTATTGTATGCAACCACTGAACCGATTTAACGTTAAGTTTCGATTGGAATTTTGGAAACAATCCGTGTGTAAAGAAATACTTTCAAAAGTGGTATACAAACTGAAAATATATTTTAGGGGAATTTGGTGAGGGGGGCGGTATTTTTTGTCAAAGGGAAAATAATTTAAGAATAATTTAATTAATTTAAATAATTTTTGATTGTTGATTGTTTTTGTGGTGATTAATTTTTTTCTGACATTTCTTTTTCCAGATTCAGCGAAATAACTAAATCATTGTCGTCTCAAGAGGAAGAGGAAGTTTGAATCTGAAAGTTAACTAAAGAGAAATTCAAAGAATTGCTGTCTGAAATGGCAATATCAACATCTCGAGTCTTTGGAGCTTTAGCTCTTATCATCGCTTCTGGATTTGTTCTTACCCCAAGTAAATCAACCCACTTTCATATAATTTGTACCTGATAGCGGATACCGCATGTTACTCAAATAATGATTACTGATAATAATTTAATTGCTCGAATTACATCAAATTGTACTAAATAATGGTTATTTAATAGCGATGTAATCAGTTGTCGGAATTTGTAAATATATATATAACATTTAATTAACTTTTTAAATTAATAGTCACTTCAACCTCTGCTGCTGGAGCTGAAGATCCGTGCTTTACATACAATGCATCGTGTAAAGAGTGTCTGGATTTGAAATCGCATCCAAACGTAACCAACTGTACGTATTATTACTCCGATTCGAATAACCGATGCTCTGCTACCCCTCCAGCCGTTGAAATAGTCACCCCAGTCAATGTGTCAACTGAATGTAATTTTGTGAAATTATTTTACAAATATTTATGTTTATAGCTTAAGTTCATTAAAAATAAACTTGTTCAATTTAGGCAAAGATGACCCCCCGACACCGCCAACAACACCAGCGCCCGCAAACACCACCACTGTTCCTACCACTACAACTTCTACATCAACTACAGTCGCCCCATCAACAAATGGAACTACTGTACCAACTACAACAGCCCCACCACCAACAAATGGAACTACTGTACCAACTACGACTGGTCCAACTACAACTGCTGCCCCATCAAATTCGACGACGACAACTACCGCACCACCTACAACAGCTGCACCTTCACACGGAGGAGGAGGAATGAGCTGGACATCTTTCTTTGGTATGGATATGTCCCATAGTCCCATTTCATAAATCTAACAGACTTATTTAATTTTTAAATAGTTTGAAGCATGAATCCGGGTAAAATATAATTCTGTTCACCTTTTCGGTTTATTTGTCTACAGGAGGAATAGTATTTACTGCTGCAATCTCTGCAGTCGCTTATTTGGTCTGGCGTTTCTACAGAGCTCGGCAGGAAAGAAACTACCACACTTTGTAAGCTTTGATTATAAATATAATTATATGAATTGGACATATATATAAAATTATATAAAGCCTGTTTTCTATATTATTATTACTATTCAATACTACAATTTTGAGTCAGTACTAACTAATTACAAAGATCTTTGTAACTTAATTACGTTTAAAGCTTTTTGTTTCGTATTTTTGTTGTCCCTTTATAAAATTAACCTTCTAATTTGGTTTTGATTTATATTCAATTGAATGATTATAAAAATTTCAGTTCTAATCCATCAACATTTTAAGCCCACTGAACCCCTTAACGGAAAATCTCATCGCTTACAATCGAAAACAAACATTTAACCTTGACCTCGATCTGTTAGAATTTAGTGAATTAAATACATCTTATAGTCATAGTCATAGCTAAAAGTACCAAGTCGGTATTTATTATTCTAAATAATTTTGTAGCATAGAGACTTACTAACTGAAGTAATAATTAATTAATTATTCATTTTGTTAACTAATTCGTTTATTTTACAAGTGAGTGTTCCAAAAATTGAATGTAGGTGTATGATGTTGCATCACCAGTCGTAGACAAATAGAATATGGATACTAATTTAAAATGTAATTAAAGTCCGTGTATGTACATGATGTTAATATTTTCGTTACAAACACACAATAAATTAAATTAAACAATTAGCTCAATGTTAAATATATTTAAATGTCGTGTTATAGCAGTTCTGCAGTGTCAGTGTAGTAGTCTCGTATAAAAATTACTTAGTATAGCGAGTAGAATTGCAAGAATCATCATTTTTAATGTTTGTATGTGCTCTGTGTTATTTCATGAGTTCCTCTAACTAACAAAACTGTTTAGTAAGCCAGCCTTATGCTTTTTAATGCTGACAAGCTAAACTTTTCTATATGTACTGTGAAAAATCCATAAAAACTTTAATCCGTGTTAGAAAGAATTTAATTTCTCGCTGTTGTGTATTTGAAAGGTAATTTCTGAAATGACTTTGTGTGTCTAATGTTTATTTGTTCTGCAAGTTTAATGTGACTTGTATTTTTCTAGTTGTAAAGGAACTAACTGTCTCACTCTATACTCTGTCCTTGTGTTTAAAACATTAATTGTGATTGTTTTTTGCTATTGTTTGCATTTCAATGAGCTTTTGGCTGTCTTTTATGATTATTATATTAGTTTGTGTATGAATTTTGGAAATTGACATTATTAGTGTCTTTCTCAGCATTTCAGCTTTTTCTTATTGTTGACTTGAACTTATAAAACTTTGTTATTTTTCTTTAATTTACTTTGTTTATGCAAACAGGAGCAAAATTTTTGTTTTTTCTCGGAGTTTTGTAATTTGTAATTGTATGTCTTGTATGATTTGTATTGTACATAAATAATGTAAATGCTACATCATGGCTATTTGCACGTGAGTTGATTTGCACAAATTCGCTCCACTCTGGTTTGATGAGAGAAGATGTGAGAAAACAGGAGGACATCCCCCCTAGACCTCTTAACTCGACTACTTCTATATTGACCACAGCAATTATTCATTATTCTACACAAAAGGAAGAATTGTGTCCACTTTCTGTTCGCATGTTGATTGCAGGACGACGAACTTGATCTGAAATTGAGAATGGAGCCTGTGGCAAGACAAACAAGGCGGAATCCCTTCTACTATACTCCTTCTTCTACACACGTTTGCATTGTATTTGCAGTTGTTCTACTCTCTAAATATGCGAATTTCCGCAATGTGCTGCATTATCTGCTTATAACTTTAAACACCGCATCTTATTATCGATAAGCGTCGCTCGTGTGATTTCTCTGCTTCAGTTCCGTAACTTTTTTGCGTATAGAAAGACAATCTCAATGTCTTACATGGAAAAAGATTGTCTATTCTTATTAAAAGAAGTCAAAAATCATTTTCATAACAGAAACTCGCGAAAAGTCAATTAAAAGCAGAAAAATTAAATGAAATCGTATTTAATTAGTGTCTATACACACAATTACTGCGCGAAAAATGTAAACAGGTGTTTTTAAGATTTTGCCATTACTCATCGTCACGTAAATGAGAAAATTGCCATATTATACGAATTACATAACAAAGTATCGGTGTGTTGTATTTGTATTACACACAGACAGAGAATGCTCCATAGAGAAGCAGCTTTTGTATTTGTGTGTGTAAACGTTTTGCCAGATTGCCAGCCGAAAATGAAATTATGACGTGCAGACATTAAATTGTATTTAATGGGACAATATAGGTATTTTCGTTTTCTCCATTAAAAAAGATTGAGTAAAATCAATTGAATCAAACGAATCGAATATTTGGGATCAATATCTTAAACCATTGATAAAAGAAATTAGAGCTGGCTACTATAAAGTAAATAAAATACGTGTACCACCACCATATAGAAAAACAATTTTTAATTTCTCTTGTTTTTTGAAGAATAAAATGAAAAATGGATTTTTAAAGCAGAGCAGGTGTATTTAGTAAAAAGATGTCATAAACTGAATGGCAGAGCCACACACAAAACGCAGAAGAGAATGCGAATGTTTAAGGTAAATGGAGCAGCAGGCAGTTGTGTTTGTACTAAACAAGAGTTTATTTTTAAGAGATGGATTTTTGCGAATAATTCAAGTACACTACTAATAATAAATATGAGAGAGTGGTACTTAAAGCTAAAAAGGATTGTATTGTGATAGTATTGATTAAATACTTCAAACTGAATTCAAAGTGTAAATAATATTATAACTACAAGTAGAATACAATATCATCATTAATTAAATTACAATTAATTATGCCTATATAAATGTATAAGCATATATAGATATAAAATATACGTACCTATAGATATATCTACTGTTCGTTTAGCACTATACTTTAGTAAAAATACTACAAAGAATTATTATACTTACAGTTAGATTGATAATTGAATTATTACTATTTCATTTACACAGTTAAATAAATTTAAGGTGTCTACTACGAGAATTTGCCATTTCCTTATATATATACAATAGTTATAGTAATATTATTACTATTATTCTATTCTATATATACACAATCAATACGTTTACTGTTTGTGATTGCTTTGTTGTTAATAATATGAATTTATTGTACTATTACTATATCCAAATACTATGTGTAAGCGTTTATAACTTAAGTAAACAATTATAGTCGTCAGTGCATAAAAAATAAAAATTTATTTGCCTTCTTGTCCGCTACTTATTTCTTCATAACGTCTTTCTGCTTATTGATTCCTAAGCAAATGACAATTAAAAAAGTTCCACGTTAAATTAAATGCATACAAAAGCAGAAATATTTCTTATAGGTATAAATATTTCTTATAACAAGGTTAAAACGTTTTAAGAGCATTTTAGGTATGTACAACTTACCTATTTGTTAACATAGTTTCTATCGCCTTTAGTGCCGCACTTGAATAAAGCGTGTTAAATCATTGTCACAAGACAAAATAATTAGGACGAGCTGAACATTTAATTTTTACTGATCTCCCATATACATCCTACACAGCAACAACCTTCTTAGACTGATTAAAAGTAATTAACAAAACAGGCTTTGGCTCTCTTCGTGCATTTAATTAATTAACTCGTTATTAACAGTTTACTAACATGGGGAAAGCTAGTTTATGATTTGTTGTATGCAAATTGTAATTTAAACAAAGAAATAAACACTTGCACTTGTGAAATATTAGCATAGGAATTATCTATGTGGTATAAGACACACCTATTCATTAATACCACGATTCCATTATATTTTAGTGTTAAGTATGGCTATAGGGCCTTCATGTAATTCTGTCCTTGCTCTGCTTTGATATAGAAAGCTAAACACACATTTTTTATGTACAAAGCAATGAAAAAAATGTTGAAGAGGTACTTAAGGTCTTATTAACTAAATACATTACTTATTTATCTTTCTCGCTTATTAAAGTCATTTCCTATTTGCGAGTAAGAAGATTAATGCTTACTGCCGCACTAACCAGATATTATCTGTTCTGTAGAATATCTGTATCATTTAATATATACACGTACTCAGTTGGGCAAATTATTTGTGTGGTTATGTGAAGACATTCTATTGAATTTGATTCCGAGAGACACACCCAACATTTATTACGTATTGAACGATAGCTGTGTAGGTGGATACTCAATATAATATGAATTTGTTTTGCACTACGTTTGTTATAACAGCAATTATGATGCGGAATAAGAAAAGTTTAACTTATTAAAGGAACAGTCGTGCTCAGCTTATCAAAAATATACCATGCCTTATATGCACAGGAATGTTTACTATCGTTAGCACTAATTGTTACTTAAAACAAAATTATATACCATACTTGCATACCTTTATGAGAATAAAAAGTGATAAAGAAAGGATATACAATGACAAGTGGTAATCTGCTTTTTTTATAGAAAATTATTTTATTAATCATATCAAAAATGCATTATAGGTATTCATTCTTCTCTTCAAAAAAGAGCAGACATTAAAAATTAATATTTTGGTGCACGTGTGTATTTACGCAATGTATTTAGCCAATTACAAAATTACTTAATCTATAGTTTGCAATAATGACTAAAGGTAAGCATCTATCTAATCGTAGATTTGTAATAATATCTACCTCGTTCATATTAGGTTAATAATGAAACTACATGACGAATTTACATTATAGCAAGTGAATTACTATAGGTGTCTAGTATCTAATAAAATGGTAATCTTTGCAAGAAATTAAAATTAACATTTATTATAATGCTATTTATAAAATTCGTCATTAAAAAATAATATGGTATACCACGAAAATCCTATAGATATCGGATTGACCAGCATAATTTGTGAATTGTATTTTTTTTATTACATTGGAATTTTAAAGGTTAATAAGTTACTACACAGAAACACAAATGGTTTAATGGAATGTTTAAGTTGCATGAAGCTTGGGAACGTCATCGCAAGTCTGAATGGTCTGTTTGGTTTGATTTATGTGTAATTTCGTTGTAAAATCAGCACGCGATACAATTTGCAGTGTATATTATAAGAGGAGACCATATCGTGTAGAGATGGATGTATTATGTCTTGCTTTGTTACATGCCTCTTTGTGTCTGTCTCTTTCTTCATTTCTTTACTCGGCCACTGTGGTTTACCATTTTACCTGAAATCATAATAGCAAGTGTGTTTATGTAGGTACTCACAATTTATGGCTTAACATTTACTTTAGTAAAATCTCATCTTTACTTTTTGTGTAGTTACTAAGAGAGAAAGATTGTATGTGATAAATTGCCTCTGCTCAATGAAGAATCGTTGCTAATTAATTTGCTGTATGGAAAAGTTCCTACTTGAAAAAGGCGACTAAACAAGTAGGAATTGAGGTGGACTGTCTATCATTTCAATATTCCTCGCAAAAACAAACTCTCTGGGGAAATGCACAAAACAGTCATTAACAACACGCGTATTCAATAATATGATTTGAATACGAAAGAGGATTTTACACACAAAAACAGAAATTGTAAAGTTTTGTGTGTAAATATACAGCGATAGAGGTTGTCCTGAATAGAGGAGATCGTGGTCAGAGTTTATATAAAAGATGAGAAGAATATTATTGCACGAAAAGCTTTCATTGTGTTGATGACACACAACTAACAATTTTATTTGTTAACGTCGGTTGTTGTGCTATCAAAGACTGCTTTGGCTATAAACTGACTTTCAATGTAACTGAAACGAACCACAGTGCATTGAACATTGAACAATCATCATTATCATCCCTTAAAGCGATTCTACGTTTAGATTTTTGTATTTCTATATTTGTACAACAGTAGCATTAATTTATTTGCATGTCGGAATGTAAAGTACACGTTTCCACAAAGAGACTCGCAATTTTTGTGGGTAATAAAAGAGTGAAAAATCCTAATGGTAATAAAATCGTGTCTAGATTTGGAATCATTTTGTCTCACTCATCTTCAGTTTTGTATTTTTCAGCCTTGAGTGAGTTCTTGGCAGTTATCTGTACAAGTAAACTCTATTATAGCTTCAATGTGCACTCATTTGCGGCCTACTAACTAAACACACTAAACTTCTCAGTCTCTCTCTGTCTGTGTCTATATAAAATGAACAAATACACAATACTACAAGGATAACAGACCCAAATAGTTACATACAGAAACGAAATTGACAAATATTAGTAAATAAAACTTGTGAAGTACCAAGAAAAAATTGTAAACATGAAAAAGATTCTTTTTTCCTTACTTGTTCTCATGTTCTGCTTGACCTTCATACAAAATGGTACAGAATCTTTACACACCTTATACAAAACAGCACCCTTCTCTATATCTATGCACAACTATAATTCTGAATGCACTAAAGGCGATAATTTATCTCAAAAGATTTTTCTATGTGCCACTACTAAAAATACAGTTACACCACCACCATTACCACTATATACAGTAGTTGTAGTAGTATAGAAATAAATAATCTAAAAAATACGCTTGTATAGGTAAAGAGGAATAATAATTCATTTTTTTAAGTTCTTGATTATTCATATTCTTCTTCTTCTTCCTTCTTTTTCTTCGTCTAGTCTTTTTAGCCCAGGGATTCGCAATCCCATCAGTGCAGAAGGATGAAGTATCCAACAGGGAATTTTCATCTGGGGATTCTACTGATTCTTCTGGTGTAAAAGTGGACGAGGATTTATCATCTTTACTATCTGGTCTATCATCATCATCTTCTTCATCCTCAGCATCATTAACTTCTTCTGTAGCTCGGGTTGTTGTGGCTTATTTCTCGTCAAGATATTTTCCTGTTGGAGATGACAAGGAAAAAGGATTTAGTACTGCAAGGGCCGAAGCTGTGGAATCCCTTTCTACGGCTGAGGATTCTTCTACTGCTGATGAGGAGGACGAGGATGAGAAGATGAAGATCAAGTCCGTTAGTCGACCAACTTTAAATCCTCAAGCACCAAATGATTTTAGAGACTTCTTGTTACTTCGTAATCTAACAGCAACAACACCTCCTTTAGCTTGGACCGATCAAAATAATGAGCAAGCACAAAACAAGGAAAAAGAAAAGGAAGAAAGAGAAGAAGAAGAAGAAGAAGAAGAAGAAGAAGGAGCAGGGGATGGGGATTTCATTCTTGTAGTTCAAGTTCAAAGTTTTTACACTTCGGAAAATAATAACGATGAGAATAATGAAAACAACCGTGAAAATTCTCTTGTTGGTTTATCTAAAGATGCTGAAATAGATACTACCACCATTCCTCCGTCTACTACGACTATACCTCCGTCTACTACGACTATGCCTCCGTCTACTACGACTACATATATGACTCCATCTAATACGACTGCACGTCCGACTAATGGGACTACTACGCTTAGGCCAGGTAAGGAAAATGATTATGCAGGTGACATAAATACTTTTGTTAAGGAAGCTGTGTGACACGTTTAGTCTATAAGGAAAGAAATTGAGTAGGAAAAATGCGTTAGCTATTTCTAAGGTTTATGCTGTGATACTACATTTAATTGTCATTTTTCAACTTGACGATTACTGTGTCACACTTTGTCTTTAAATACTTAAACACTTTCTTAAACGTATAAGATGATTGTATAGCATTATGTTGGAATTCTGCGTAGATTTGCAAGATATGGCTAATGAGACAACAGAATGGAGCTTGATGAATACTACTACAGAATCTTCTTATGGAGCAAATAAAACAAACGGGCTAAGCACAATGAGGATCTTTAGAAAGATGTTCGATCCCCGGAAAATGGATGTGATGTACTTTTTTGGTAAATACCACAGAGGAACAAATTATATTATGCTGTTTTATTTTACAGGGATGTTTTGTTAAAAATAGATTTTGCTAAAGGATTTTCCAGGATTTTTTCTATATAGGGAAAAAATGGCATTTGGTATATCGTATTCATTTTCGATTTTTGATACAGGTGGAGTCGCTTCAATGCTAGCTGTTGTTGGAGCGTTGCTTTTGACTCGGAAATTGTTGTACAGACCAGTTAGCAATTAGAATCAGCTTTAAACCAAAATTATTTGTCAATTTGTTTTTCAATGTCATTCTGTATTCAACTGGAATAAAAATTATTGTTACTGCATCACTTAAGAGCTCTAGATATTTTCCATCAATATACCCATTTACAACTGTTAACTTATGTCCATTAGATTTAGTGCGAGTCCATGCTTCAAAATACAATAAAATGCGAAGAAATGTTTTTCAAATAAATATTTTATTTTTTGTATCTGCGATTACATGGTAGCTGTAACAGGCTTTTACGTATTAGAATTACACGAACATATTATTACTCAGCTTTCAGCTACCAAATAAGGAAGTTTCCTTAGGCAATCTGCAACAACAAGATTAGTAAATATCTTAAGCATTATGGATTTCCTAACTCTAGAAATCATATCTATCATTTATTTATGTAGGTACTAAATCTTTACTAACTAACCACTTCCATCACTTTTCAAACTCAAATAACACATTTGAACTAAAGAGATGAGATAAAACAAAATTTGCAGATTATCAAAAGAAAAATGCGAAATTACGCTTTTTGCAAACTACCATATTACGTGTACGTTACTTTTAATTTAAAAAACAATTTACACTGCTTATATGTAAGAACAAATTTTACATCAAACTGAAAAAATCAAACAAAAAGGAAGAAGTTTGAAGAAGTTAAGATTCATGCGGAAATACTTTGATGGGAAACGACTTACATTGAGTGTATAAATACTAAAGCGATTTCTTTACAGCGATATAGGTATGTACTGACTAAAAATTATGGTTTGATCATAATTCATAGCTAGAGTCACTCACTTTCTTGAATTTTCTCACAGCAGTTACACCCTTCGAGCTGAAGGTAGTTGTCATTTCGTCACCGTTAAACTCCCGGACAGTCGTGGCTTCGATGTCTCCATCCTTTTGCTTATGGATCAGCTTATTTCCATCAAAGGAAATTGTTGCCTGCAAAAATTACATTTCATTAGGTTCAAACAGATAGCTTTTTAATTATTTCCGTCGTGGTTAAACTTTCTAGCGTAAGATTTTGTAAGAATTTTTTAAATTAATTAATGGAGCAATAAAAATTGTTTTAATGAATTCGTTTTGGATTTACCTTGACGGTACGTCCATCAGCAGTTTCCTCATTGAATTCCACTCCGGGAGTGAAAGTAATCTCGAAGGTTTTGATAGCAGTTGTTGTTTTTTGAGTCCACTTTCCGTTGTTTTCACTGAAGGTCATGGTGGGCTTTGCAGTTTTTGCAAGACCTCTCTTAATGGCACCAACACCTAAGTAAATTCAATCAAAAATGCATTTCTTACACCATATGTTGTAAAAACACCTCTTAAAAGAACACTGTGAATAAAAATTGTATTCTTACCAACAGCCTTTAAGTATTCGTCATAGTTGTCCGAAGACACCATTTCGTAACTTCCTACGGTGGCCATAGCGAAAAATGGAACGGGATGTGGGAATGTGGTTGACTGTAAAGCAGTAAAGGAACAAGTGACAAAATTTCTGCTGGAAATCGCTGCTTTAATATGTTTAACCCAAATTACATGATGTCATTTTTAAGTGGTTACATTTTAAACGTCATCGTGAATCAATAACCAATTTCCAAGATACCATGCCCTTTGATTTTGTTACAAAGCCAAAGTACATTGTTTCTGTCCTTGTGTCTTTATCACTTTTGACTTTGTCTGCATCTGCTTGCACAATACGTAATCATATTCATATATAACTATTAACTATATGAAACGCAAATTGTTTCATTGTGTGCACCTTGGAGTGGACAAAACATAGACATAGACCTTTAGGACGAATTCTATATCGCACGTACACTCATACAACAATAATGTATATAGGTAAATGTGCAAGTAATGAAATGTCCATTCATGCTTGTAATGTCATATCATATCATGCAGATAAGGAAAGGAAATGTGTAACAGGGAACACGAAAACCATATACTAACTCAATTAGGCAAATATTATAATATTATTATTGCTATCTCTTACAACCTACATTGCTCACGCCCACAAAAATAAACACGCCGTGACAAAAGACGCTTTCAATCTCAATCACTCTACTTCAAACAGACTACAAGTAAATCAGAACAACATAACTATGTTAAGTGAGAATTGAAGCTTGTACCATATTGTAAAGTGTATTGCTTAAAAATAAACGTACCTATATATGCAAAATGCAACGCATTTTTAGAATTCGACTGTGTAAACTCATATGAACATGTAAATAATTAGTTATAGAAATATCACACTTATCGGGATACACAATTAAAAGCTTTCCCAAATGCTTGTGATTTTGTTCTTTTATTTATTAAAGAACATTAATTTGAATTTCACTTATTTCCATGAAATCGAACCAAATTTCAATCTAAAAATTATACTTTAGGATGAATAATAATTTAGTGTTACAAAAATAATAATCAATTGTATTGCCAAACAAAAGTGATTGTGCATATAGCGAACAAACGAACAAGCGAACATATAGCGAAGTAAAGAACAAACGGGAGCGACATTAAAATATTATGCATTAACAATAACAGACTTTCAGAAGGTTCTTCTGCGAGTAAATAGATTAAAGTTTGGGAGCACATCTTAGTAGGGGTAAATGTAAAAAGATAATGGAAACGGTTAATATGAATTCTAGGTTGTAATGCAAAGTGTCATAGCTGAAAGAACAGTCTGTTTGTAGAAATCGACTGTTAACTGCATGAAATGAACAATTAAATTAGCTACAGAAATAACGCTTAACTGCATACACAATTAAAATGAGAATTTTTGATCGTTTGCATCATTGATCGGTAGTTGTTGTTGTTTATATTTATTAAAGAACAGTAATTTGAGCTCTGACATTCTCCTGTTTTTATGGGAGCCTTCTGAACATCTACAGATTTTACTATAGGAAAATAATATTTTAGTCTTACAAAAATAATAATCAATTTTATTACCAAACAAGCATAATGTGTATGTGTAGCATAATAACAATAACTGTGATAACAGATTTTCTTTCTTCAACTGGTGTATCAATATTATTGACTATACGTTAGAAGCAGGAGCACTTCTTGTATATAAAGAAGTTTAAAAAAATAATTAAGCTCATAAGTTATTACGTAATAATTTTAAGAAATTCATAAAATAGTCATAAAAAATTGTACGCTTTTATATGATTTACGGCTTAATAAGAATGTTTGCATACAAAAATGTAAAATGCATTGGGTGGGTTATATAAAGGTAAGAATTGATTGTTGTATAATAAACGCAACCAAAGGCAAGGCTGATTTTGGTATAGTATAATATTAGTGGAATGCCTGTTTATTATTAGTAGAATGTGAAATAGCAGTACATTATGCAGTGACATACAGAGAATTAAATTCATATTGCACACAGAGCCCTAGCACTTCACACAAAAATACTTTCTAAACACGCTGCGGGAAGGGAACAAGCGTCGTATTTTACTTGTTATCAATAAAGTCAATACTTGAATTGTAACCGTTTCGTCATGCACTTCTGCATTGTCAGCAACATTATCAGTTTGTCCATTAGCACTCATTTGTGAGCTAACAGCTCAGTTTAACTGAACCAATGATTCAACTGTGTCATGAAATTCCCAATCATTCTTCGTCAGCATTACCACCCCATCCTGCATTACACTAAACGTATACGTATTAAGACACGATATTTCATCGATATAATATTTCATATCTCCCTTTAGATATTTTTTATTCTATTAATGCAGCCTACTTTAAATCATTTGCCTATGCTGATAGTACAATTTGCTCTTGCAGCTGCCCTGACATATTGGGGTTGAGTTGAGATTATCTCACTGTCAAAATTATGCACTCTAATTTTTAGTGTCTCTAATCTCTCCCTCTTTGTAATATAATACTACACAATGTACACAACTGTATTTATAACCTGCAGCTTTATTTTATTCCATAAATATATCAGTGCCATGTCAAATTCGATTTTCTTGCTTTAAATTCATTCAGTTTAATGTTAGCGCAAAAAATTTCGCACAAATTTTGTTAAAATTATTTGTAATTTGCTAAAATTCTTTGGAATTTGCTAAAATTCTTTGGAGTTTGCTAAAATTCTTTGGAATTTGCTAAAATTCTTTGGAATTTGCTAAAATTCTTTGGAATTTGCTAAAATTCTTTGGAATTTGCTAAAATTATTTGAAATTTGCTAAAATTCTTTGGAATTTGCTAAAATTATTTGTAATCTGCTAAAATCTTTGTAATCATCTGAAATGACATCATTTAAATTTAATTGTTTGTTGTAGACCAAAGTGCATTTAAGAAAAGTCGAATTTGGTATATATGAAAAAGCTTTAATGAAAGCAAATGAGAGTTTACAAATCAATCGCCTTGTAATAATGTCAGTACGTTTGTTCCTGTATAAACGATACAGGTGATTAGTTATTTAGGTAGCGAAAGTGGTTTCACAATGATGCAATTTCAATTAGCTGATTAATTACATAATTAATTACAACTACTTGAATTTTACACAGTGATGGGACATGAGACCGTATTTGGCAGATGTTCATATGAATGTTTTCTATTTTTTATCTCTGCTGTCTCCTGTCACACAACTATAATGCATCTTCACATCCAATGCCCCAACACTGCGCTATACTGCGCATTTATTATTATCATTATCTTTTAGATCTATTCACCCTGCAGTATTAAAAATCGCTTGTAAAACAGAAGTGACAGTACAATGTGCGAGTGCAGCCGCATTTTTACATTCGAGTCCTCATTTCATTCAAATATAAAAAAGCTTTACAGTATTCTCTTTTAAATAAAAATAATAACACAATAAATATTACTACTGCCATTTATTTGGTTTACCACAACACATAAATATTTCTGACTAGCCTTATTTTTCTACTACACACTACTGTGTATCTGTATCTGTGTACTAGGGCACAAATCTCGTCTAACACCTTTTACGCCACAATAATCCACACAAAATAACAAGAATCTGTTTACTAACACTAAAAACCATCCAGGTACATATACGCGCAGTTTTACCAATCTTTATAGCTTATTAAGCTTATACGATAGAAATAAGACATACTTATATATCTAAACAAGATAGGAAATATTATTATTATTGTATCACTCTAAAATCTAGGCTAGTTATTATTTCACTCGTATAAAAGTGTTAAAGTAAATAAAAGGAATTACTTAAAGCTTTGCACTGTGTTAATAAAGTATTGCATTATGTAAAAGGTATTTTGCCCCGAGTCTATACAGATATACAAAAAGTGTGTGTAGTACATAGTAAATCTTAAATAGATGGTAGTTAGTAAAGTAAACACACACACACATATTCTCATAAGTACTTGTTAGCGTTTTTATGATTTCCCTTTCTATAAGTTTACCCACAGAGCAGAGACACACTCAAAAGAAAAGAGAGAGAGAGAGAGAGAGGATGAGTGAATTGAATGAGATCGCAAGCCTTGCCGCATAAATAGTAAATAAAGCTATACAAACACACATTGTAATTTTCTATAGGTACCTATACAGTGTACTTTATGCATGTGCAATACTTTCTGAATACTTAACTTCGTTAGTGGAATTGTTTGCTGCAAAAATTGTACCCTGCAAAATAAGACGGACGTATGGATGATGATGGATGCTAAAGATAACTCTTGACTCACATAAAGTAAAAATACATTGAATGAGAAATATTGAGGATAGTAAGATATAGAGGCTTGGTTTTAATAAGAGTGTATGTGAGTACACAAGTTAAGTGTGTGAGAGATGTACGCACCTTGAATGCCCACAGAGCAACATGTCATTCAAAAGAGACGACGAAAAGTAATAGTAATATGTAACTCACAAGCCAGAGCAGCCGTAATAATGCCATAACAATAATGCGAACTGTATGGGTTGATTGAGGAGGCTATAGGTAAAGGCAATGGGATTGGGACTTTGTTGTGAAAGTGATTAGCATATAATACACAACTAATACCTATGCAGAAAAAACATTATTATTACTCCCTTACCTACCTAAATACGAATTGTCATGTGAAGGTTGACTCCATTTTTCAGTCGTGTGCATTTAACAGACTCTTTTGTACACAAAGAGCTGTTCTCGCTGTTCGATAACGTAATTATTGCAAGTGGGTGGCTAGTCATGTTAGTTATGACGATGTTCCTCTGTAGAATTTAAGTATAAAAGCACCAGAGTGTGTATATAGGCAATATAAATGTATTTATACAGTGGGAGATTTATATGGATGTGTTTATATAGTTTATAGAAGTCATGAATGAATTGTTGAAAATGAATTACTCAATATGTAAAGAAAAACGTCAACTGTTACTGCTTGGACAGATTTGTGTGATGTTGGACGAGAGGAATAGGAAAGACATGAAATTAAAAATAGCACAGTCATTATTAGTTTATCTGTCCCGTATCTATCTGCAGACTTGCTACTATTATAAGTAGGCAGAGTGCTTTATGGCATTGTAATTATGTACGAGATGGTTTCACGAGTGTGTCATCTCGTCTTTGCCTTTTCATTTTCTCCATTTGCCGCTTTCAGTTCTGCAACTATACAAGTTTGTCTTTTCTCAAAACGACAAGAAGATGACGATGTGTCATCCCTTTAATATAAATACAATAACTTATGTAAAGTTGTGTCACGAGTGTGTACTGGCATTTCTTTTCATTTAATTACTTGTGTAAATATGCCATGTGCCTATATACATATAATTTGTCATCAGCTTGTACAAAGTTGCTATACTTAATATGTTCACTTGCTTCTAACAATAACGATCACATTTACTTTTACTACTTCCACTACTCTACTATACCGATCATCATGATTTGTTATCCGGGGATATTTCGTTTATGAATTAAATTAAGTTACATAGATAATAATGTTGTTATTGCATTAAAATCAACTGAACCTGCAATTTTCAGAATAACTTTACATTGTTTTTCTACACTTACATTAATTATACTATACACACTTACATTTTTAGCCATGCAAGACATTACAACAGGATATCTACATATTAAATCAGTACAGAAAATGTAAACTTGAAACTGTAATTTACAAATGGGTATTGAGACAGAACATCAGTTTAGTTTTGTTCTGTACAAAATAAGTATAACACTATACAATGCATAAGTGTAAATAAGGTTGCAGTGAGCAATTTCTTTACTACAGGATAATCCAGGAATTTTGAACGAATTATAATATTATAAGAGCAAAGCAAAGTACATGTATTAATGGGGCATGTACATTTTGTGACAAACTGAGCTTATAGGTACATCTTTTCTTATTTTGCTCGCACGTGAGCCATACTTACATATCTGTAGTATTCCTATAGTACTATAGTAATAGTGTGGTGTTATAAACACAGAATATCCTGTTACTTACTTACTTATCTTTGTAAGAATAAATATACCTACAAATTTGCAATGTCAAAGTATTATATAGCCATTTATCTTATTTTAACGATATGTACACAGCAGTAAATAAACTATGCTCTTTAATACATCGCAGATCGCACATGACACAAAAGGAGCACTGCCCAAAGCCAAATCTTTTATACTTATGTCACCTTACGTTACTAAACTACTTACGAACTACAACACATGTTATAAAATACAATTACAAGTACGTCCATACAATAATGACTTAAAATTCCCTTCCTTCTTCCTAGTATACCTAAACACACTGTCTTTTAAAATACACAGAGCACTTCATGCTGTGAGTAAAGAATACGCTCATTATCATCCATATATATAACAAATACACTTCATACCCCATGGAAAACAAGAATTGATAATCATCATTCTTCACCAAGTGTAAATTCTCTTATAGTTAGTAAAATAAATACAGCGCAATGATTTGGACGCAACCAACCCCAACTATGCCCACACAGACACAAAATCTCTTCAGATAACTTTTTTAACCATCAATAATTCTTTATTGTCATTTTACTAGTAGATATCTCTATAGTCACTTTGTAAGTGAACGAGTGCAAATATCCTCCCATTTACTAATTTATCTCTCGTTTATTCCTTTGCTGTACTCTGCTTGTAAAATTCCCTGCGCGTAAGTTCTACGTGCACAGTTCAAAATCAGAATTTGCCCTCCTGACGTAGAAAGAAGAAAAAAAAATGTGAAAAGGAGCGATGAATGTCTCTATTAAAGTTATCCTGTACTCCTTTGACCAATTCAGATGCTACGCTTCGCCTTGAGGATTTTATCTCAACATTCTATTTACAGTAGTCCTTTCAACACACAACTAACTAACGAGAAGTATCTTAATGCTTTTATAAGAACATACCAGCAAAGTCATCCTTCAATAAGTTCAGTAATGAATTACCTTTAAGTTAAGCCTACTTGCTTTTCGCATTCCTTATCTTTCAGACCATCCTCGACCATCCTTCTTAAGATACAACTCAAAATATCACTTCATAATTCTGCAACAATTCACAAGAAGATTCTAAACTGCTTGGCAGGGCTGTAGGTGTATCTTTATTTCTTTTTTACTGCTGCAGTTTGGGTTCGCAAATAATTGTAGAGTAGAGCATTAGTACAAAATCAAAGCATAACTTGAATTTACACAATGAGAGCGATATTATCGTAAAGAAATGTTCTAATGAATTATTTAAACTATAGAATTTCAGGTTAAAAATTGAAATTTTGGAATGCAAAATTTTTCGGAAGGAGCATGCACACATTCGACCTGAATATAGTTTAGGAAAAACAATTTCAGGGTAAATAAAAACACATGCGAGGTCGTTAATCTTAGAAATAAAAACTTGGTCGAGTCAATTAATTTCTCTCGTAAAAGTTGATAATGTGCCTATTGCAATAATTATAATTGTAAGTTGTAGCAGAAGTCTAGGTACATAATACACGATCCACGTATTGAAATTGATGTCCACCTGCTGCGAATGCGAAGTGCGAATGAGTTGAATTGTTTTTAAACAATAGGAAATATACTACTGCATTGATAATTATGAGGATTGGTCGATGCTTTTGGTATTTAATGGTCTATTGCACTTATCTCACCCTAATTATTCTCCCATTGCGTCTCACCTCGCCTTTTCTTTTCTTCTGCTCCAAATCTTTCATAAAAGCAGAGACATTCCTCTCCTCTCCATGTCTCTGCAATGCATTACACTTGTAAAAACATTTTTAATGACTGCATGACTCCATTTTGTGAAGTAATTGCAATTTATGACAACAAAAAGATTCCGACTTAAAACATAATGGGAGATAATCATCAACAATGACGATGCGACCAAGATTTACGTATATATGCGCCGTAACATGTAAAAGCGCATTATATCACTCTGTATAGGTATTCTATAATGTAACAGAAGCAAATTAAATAACAGGAGAAATTAACTATGGCGAGGTCCTCGTGTCTTTTCGTCTTGGACGAATATATGGACAGCTTACAGATGAACGCCTTCGTTTTTACACATTAGCATTCAGTGTAAGATAAAAACAATTAGACAAGCCTCCACTTCTACTGCTACAACTACATTGAGCAAATTCTGTCACATGTACATTCATTCTTGTTACAACGTGCAGAAGCATTCTTAGGAGACGTAAAAAAGACAGAAGAGACAAGACAGTTACATAAAGTATTACGTTACCTTTAGCTTTTAGTAACTCTGTAGCTTTATAATAGTAAACTCCTCCGCGTGTGGATATGCATTTAATTACTTTTCGTGATTACTCCAGCAGCAGTCCTACTACTGTTCCCTCCCAATTCTTTCAAGTCAAATTGACTGACAATGCAAAAATCCTACACACAGACAGAGATAGAGACAAAAAACTCACACACACAAACTCACCACATTCATACTCAACTAACACAACCCATCATCCTCTAAAATTTCTTTGCACAATGAGAAAAAACTCTCAAGATGCCTTTTCAGACCCACAACAGTTTATCATTACATAATATATGTGCACTTTGTACCTTGCGGATTTTGCTTTGAACTTATTATTGCTGTTATAAGTCTTCCGATCCATTTCACTTCTTTGTTATCAATTTTTGCCGCAATAATTCCATTAACAGCGATATACAGCTATATAAAATATCATTTGTACATATTATATAATATAGCTATACCTATATAGTGAAGAAACTAGCTTTGTGTGCCATCCTATGTAATGTTATGTGAAAATCCACGTGAGGATTTCCATCCTTCAAATCAGAAATACAGAATAATAAAAGTGCAACGGGAAAAATGTATTTGCAAATTGATTTAATGTTTCCATACAGACTCCTGCACGATATGCCTATAAGTATGTGAAGTGTAAATTGTATCACGATCACATTAGACGCAGAAAAGTCTTGTATAAGACGCAACAGGTTAAAGCTTACACTAAAAGGTGACAGGGTCTTTTCTTTCTTTTCTTGAATGCTATCGCAGTAATCGCAGTTATTTTATCGTCTTGTGTTCTATTATGTAGTAAGGTAACTTGTAACTGATGCAACCATTAAAAAATATCATATCTCAAAAATCTTTTCCTATATAATAAGAATATTATTGCCTTACAATGCTCACCGTCACTTCACTTCACTTGTACTTCTCTAAAAGCGAAGCACTATCTCTTCCATTATTATTAAGTGGGTAATCACTTTAATGACGATATTATTACACTCCTACTGCATTTATATATAATGGAAAAGATACCTGCTATAGACACTCATCGCAATGGCAAGTATGATATTAGTGTAATCACAAAGCATCTGTGCACAACACAGTTGTCAAATACTGTTAAATTATTGAGTGCTTTCAGAAGAAAGAAAGAATGCGAGTGCAGTAGTTTTAAACCAAGAAAATCCTCTTGTATATGTGCCACTACTGTAGTTTACTATCATCACCTTTTTATACCTATAATGCAATGAGTAATTACTACATACACGTTGTACACATCCAGCCACATGTCTTTTTCAGCATCAACCGCACAAAATCAGCTTTAATACGGTACAAACACAAAGTTCACTTCAAAGAACTACGAAAATACTTCAGAAGTGCGCTTCCATACAGATATAATCAACAAACGGGGATTTGCACAGCTTATAGTGTGCAAATTTCATACGAAGAATTTTATACAGCCCAATTATACCCATAATATAAAAATTAGGTTGAAAAATGATCTACAGGTAAATAAAATGGGAATTATATACGCATTGAAATAAATTTCAGTTTGGCGTGTTTGTAATTTTATATGGAAATAAATATTTATTTTGATATTATACTAAAAGAAGTCTGCTATTTATTATACTCCTTGCAGTTTTGAAAGAAAGACTTGAGTTATATTTTGTGTGTGTGTGGTATGTGTGGTTGAATTGCAGTTATATGGCATAAGAGAGAGTATTAGTGAAGCCTACTGGGAATTACATGATTTAACATAGAAGGTAGAATAAAGGAAGATTATACGCGCTTGAGAAGGACAGGTTAAGGAACACAACAAAGCTTCTTACACTACACAGAGTGTGTGTTACTGTGTGTGCGTATGTACTAACATTATCGTCATTATTATTATTTATCAACGCAATAGTGCAGGGAGTAATATTCTCCGAATGCAGAATTCCAAATGAGAGAATGCATAATACACGTAGCTACCTACTTATATAATACCTGTATACCCAGATAGTAGTAAATAGAGACACACACACACGAGGATGTGTAGGCTTCACATAGAGAGTGGAGAGAATTGACTTTGGGATGAGAGAGAACGTGAAGCGAGCCCAAGAACAGGCCTGCCAACAAAAGTAAATGTGGTTTGGCTTCTTTGTTACTTACTACTTCTTCTCCTACCACCAAATAACGTAACACCACATTATTATATCATCCAGCCACTACCAAACAGACTTACCTATAGCCTTTAATACAAATGCACCTCTTCTCTCTCTCTCTCTCCATGTGTGTAGTAAACACGACTTGATTTTGTATTAGCAGGCTGTCTCTAGTTTTTAGCTTCAAGGGAAAAGGTTCATTGGAGAATTACATTACATAAAGCAAACCTATATACGCTTCTATCAGTATAATACACGTTATAGTACATTATATATAACGTTAAGGAGGATTTTTGTTGTATATACCTGAAAAAGTTTTAAGGATGTGTCTACGACAACTACAGGCAATAATGTTGCAGGAGTGCATCTATACGGAGGAATATGGTGTGATGATGACGAGGATGATGAGAATGATGATGAGAATGATAAAAGTTCATATAGAAGAGATATAAGCAACAACATAGGAAAAATTACACGGGAGATGATAGTACAATGTTAATATGCTAAAACGCAGATTTGTTGCATGGAATTATTAGTAAGTGGAGTTGTTTAATGGACGATGCCATATATAGAGGAAAGGAACTGAAACATTAAAATCCGACGAACATTACTATACTAAAAAACAACAACCTTTGAAAAATCTCCTCTGTGTGTGTTTGGAGATGTAGATTTTTCCCTAATGTGTTTTCTTTTGTTTGCACATCCTTTTCTTTTCATTTTCACTATATAAGAAGTTAACATGCATATTACATACATCCTGATTGTACTTTATAGATTTCATTATGTAATACGCATCATGGAAAAGAGATACGATTAAGATTACACTTATATACACGATTATGCTTTAACTTTTAACATGAACTATTTTTCCATTAAGCATAATAGGAGTAGTAACGTAGTAGTAGGAGTAGAAGAGGGATAGATTCTCGTCAATCTTGTCTAACTTCTACTTTTACTAATAGCAATAAGAATACTATTTAGGATTATGACTCTATAGACTCAAAAACCATAACAGAATTTAATATCTTATATAGGAAACTTTTAAAGCTACCACCTACAATGTATACAGGTAATGTATACAGCTAGTATGTGTACAAATGTTGTAGCGGTATGGGATGGTTTGAGATGTGGTTGGTGTAGTGTAAAGGTAAAGACCTGGCGAAGACAGGCGAGATGAGAAATCCCTTTACTACGAAAAGATGAAATGGACTGGATCCATGCAAGTGCAGTTGACTTCCCTTCAGAGTCAGAAGAGTAATAAGTAACTGCACAGAGAAGAATAATCCAGTGAGCAGGGTTTTTTAGGAAAAGGGTTGCCGCACCCTCAGGGGTAACCCCATACTCGTTTTCGTTTTGTACGTTCTTCTCGTAGACAGCTTGCTACTTTATTTTATACAGCCACGATCATGTACACAACATCATAAACAACACACCGTCTATATGCACGTCGTCGCCGGACAGTGTCCTTCAGACAATCAAATCTCGTAATATATACACAATCATTATTATACAATTGCAATAACCATCTATTTCTAATTAACCATCAAGGCGCTTTATCTCTAGCTATGGAAGAAATTGTCATTTAAACATTTAAAGCTGTAAAATTTCACTTTTCTTGGCAAAATGTTTTTCATGTTCATTCTGAAAGTGTGTAAAATATTGTAAATTGTAATTTGCACATGAAAAATTGCAGTAAAGTCTTCTATTCTTCAAATTACGTCTTAGCATTCATGTTTTTCTAAACGCTGAAAGATTTGCATGCGATGTCTCTGTGTGTGCGTGTGCATAAATTAGCTGAAATAATCTTCCTATATTTACAAAGTGCGAAACGTAGCGTTATAAAATGTTTGTACCTTCAAATAGTTCCAGTTTAGCAATTGCTGCATCACTATACTATAAAATTCTCCTTCATACAATTTACATTACCTTCCCACTTAGAGTATCTACTAGTAAATAGCATTGATACTTTTAGAAGGTAAATTAACAATGTTCTGTGTATCTGTACTTAATAATTGTATATAATTCTTTTTATAATAAGTAAGTAAGAGTCTCAAGTGTCAAGTTGACTTGATTCCACGTTATTTTCAATCATAAAAATGTTTCCACTATTCACTCATATATATAGCGTGTATAGCATTATCAATCCCAATTGTATGTCTACCCCTTCCACGTAATTCTAATTGGCAATGCTATTGATTCACCATACAAAAAGGATACTCCACGAGCGATGAATATAAAATCTCCTTAACAAAAGTTCTGTATACATCTATACTATATAGCTATAGTATAGAAAACCAAAGTGTTATAGTACACTTTTAGGTTCTTGTTCTTCTTCACCACGCTTTGTTGTAAAATGAAGGCTATGTGATTCTCGTCCACGAAGTATTCAGTGTAATATTATTTCTTTAAAGGATCTCCTTCTCTTATTGTATATCTTTGGGCTTCCCTTAAGTAACACATGGATAATATAATATTATTGGTATCTTGGCCATTACGAATTGCTCCTTGCTTATGTCTAGTATTGCATTAGCCTATACACTTCGTCTGAGCTTCATACAAAGCTAAGGCTTTAAGCAAAGGAGCAGTGTGCATTAGATTGTTGTTTTGGTTACCTGAGTGTGTATCTGAGTCGTATTGCAGCAGACTCTCTGTAAAGGTACTTCTCTATATACTTTATAGCTCTCTGTACACCTTTTATGTCGTTTGTTGTATCCCTGTGGCTATCTCACTCTCCTGTATGCATTGCAACGAGTGTAGAGAATATTCTACGACTACTACCACACGATCGCCGTGTGATGTCTTGAATGTTTTGCCTTTACTTTTCGTAGGTCTGTGTGTGTGTGAGTTGCTCTGTAAGATTTGGTTTCTTGGCCGTGTTGTGTACAGATTGCACTTCATTTGCTTTTTGCTATGCTCACGTTCGGACATCGCATTGCTAAACACAACATCCTCTATAGTAAAACATCTCACAAGATTCATTCTCTGTAGAAAAGATACACATAGGGAGATACAGACACTAAACACTACCTGGAATATCTGTACTTTTACACAACAATACACAATGCTACGGCAGAAGGTACTCGTTCTCAAACTTAAGACTACAACGGAGTCAAAGTACAAGAAGAAGAACATCTTTTCTTCCTACAGGTAGTAGTGGTAGTAGTAGAAAGATTACTTACACACATAAGCATTGCCTCTGGTACGTATACCTCCGTGTAGTGGTACCTGTCTACTAGCTTTTAGAGATACACACACACACAGAGAGAATTTTGAAACTCAAGACGAGTCCGAACGAGAGATCGAGCAGTTTTAGAGTTTTAGTCGGTTCAGTTCAGTTCAACGGCTGCAGTATAAATTTCTTTCACGTATTACTCATCCTTCTGTCTGCCTTATCATCTTATTTGCACACAAACAAAAGTTTTTCGTCAAAAAGTCAAGTGCTTTTCTCCTGGAAGAGAATTCAACTTAACTTCTGTGCTTCTATAGCTTTGTACTATACAAGAGTCAGACTGGAGTGAGAAATTCTGTAGAAAATGCAGGAGGGGACGAATTCCTTGAGCAGGTACGTTTTCCTTTTCTATGTGTCTTCTTCTATAATCTTATATACTTACAACGTGTACAAGCAAACAAGCATTGTCTTTTTATAGTACACTTGGACTTAAAAATTATTTTAAAGACATACATAGGTTTATTAGGTGCAAATGAAGTGGTGAAGTAAAGTCAATGTTTAAAATTGATTGAGCAACGATAATAATGACGGGAATCAATATTTATAGCACAAAGAAAAAATTGGAACGCTTGTGGTTGGTGATTCATGTTGGTGATTGTTATTATGTATTTGTATTATTCTATTGTGATGAATTAGTTTAGTAGTACCGATAATTCACTAATATTATTAGACATTGTGGAGAGTTATTGTTATTTTATTTAGCCTGTTGTTTATTGGAAAGAGATACACGGAAAGATACAAGAGAGAGGGAACCTAAAGAGATTGTTTCTATTGTACTCCTTTATTAGTTATTATTAGACAGAATAATGTGTAGAATATTATAGCAACGTTGAATGGTAGGTGTGTGTGTACCTATGTGATATACATGAATATTGATAGCATTGTTAATTGAAATTGTTATTGGATAACGTATTAGAAGAGTTATTGGGAAAGAATGGAGCAAAACGACGATGATGACAAAAGAGATCGATAGAATTGTTTAGGGATTACTAATGGAGCTGCTAATAGCAAATTTAACTACGGGAGAATGCCAACACACACGAGAGAGAGTCTCTCTCTGTCTCAGGACAAGTCAAATCCAAATGGGAAAACAATTATTGTCAATTGTTGTCATTCTATTCTCTTATTGGTTTGCTTGCATGGAAATGTCAAGCTTGACGATTTGTTAAACTAACTACGTCGTCCATAAAGGAAATTCGTCGTATAGAAAGGAAACATGACACACCATGTGATTACGAGTAAAGCTAAAGAAATCAAAGAAGAGACAGAAGAATATCCAAAAAAATTGTCTCTTCATACATTTTATTGCTGTTAGTGTTATTTTATTACTTATTATATACAAACTCATCTCGTGTGTGTAATTTAAAATTTACATGTGTATGTGTGTGTGTGGTATAGTAAATGATGATGCTGTGTCATGTTGTTTAGTTACAACAACTTCTTGTACTTAAAACGGCTAGTGGTAGTAACTCTTTCTCTTTAAGAATCACTGATTCACTTATAATTCAATTTTTTGCAATTCCTAAGTATAAACATGCTCCGTGTATATTTGAGTATGCATTTTATACGTAAAGGGCCGGATAAAGAGTTACACTTAAATTGTAATCTGTCATGTATGAATATGTGTGTGTGTGTGGTATAGGTAGACAGTTTGTATGTGTAGTATGTCCTTTGTATTTGTATTATGTAGTAATGTGGTAGAGAAACAGTTTTTTAGTTCATGCACGACGTATGCTCATTGCTTGCTTGCATTAAAAGCGAAAAGGAAGAAAGCACAGGGTAATTATTTGGCGTATGAATTTTTAGGACGATGAACATACAGAACGATGATGAAGGATGAAACGGACGGTAGTATAGAAACAGAAACGGCAAGACAAGGTGACAATCTTGTTCTTCTTCAGGGAATTTATAATGTGAAATGCAAATTACTCTTATTACTATTACAACTACTGCGAATTCATTCTAACTATCCATACAGCACACAACGTACACACACAAAACATCAAAATCCATTTAAGGAATTGAAAATCATGTCCATGTTCATTTCTTCATGTGTGTGTCTTTCCACACACAGGATGAAAGAATTTATAATGAATAGCGCTATGTGTTTTAGTAATGCAGCATGAATGGGACAGACGACGATAACAAGTGGCTTATTATATTTCATCTTCGTTTTTCCTGTATGTAACGTTTTTACTTTTGCTATACGAATATTAAGTGTACTATATGAATGCTTAACAATTTTACAATGCTAGGCTTGTGTCTTGTGGTATATGACAATATAGGAAATTTTATATGCCATTGATTCATATAAATAAGTCTGTACGTGTATTTGTACATGGAAGGGTGCCATCGTTCGTTGAGAATTAGTTATGGATTTTTTTCACAAAGATTTGATATAGGATTTGGTTAGAGGATTTATATTGATGAAAGAGACACTGTTTGTGTATATTTAGATTTAGCCGCTTAGAAAAGTATTTGCTTTGAGGTTTAGTTAAGTTCGAGAGTTAACCTTAATTGATGCACAATTATTTTACTGCCAACTATTAAGGTCCATCCAATGAATCCTCTTCATACACGACCAATGCAATGTGTATTTAACCTTCAAAAACAGATAAGGGTAAAATATTACACACAACTGTTCTTCATTCGAAGTATTCTATAAACTTACACAGATCTACTTCATTCAATCTGTAAAATTTACATGCAGCCGTTAGTTTAGGATTATAGCATGCAATATAAACGAACTCAAACTGATCTGTATATCATACTTCGTTTATATTAACCATGGAAGATAATTTTTGAATTGGCTGTTGAGTCGGATCATTTGAGAATTGATTAAAAAATAACATGCGTTTTGTAATGCGTTTTCCGTTTCTATGCTCAAACATTTGCGTTGATTTCCCATGAAACTTACAATATTAGATAAAAATACACATACCAAAATTTGCATTTTTAAAATTATGTGTTACATTGGTTAAAGACAGTATAGTAGAATAAACACACGTATTGTATAATGTATCTAATACAAATAATACCATTTAGTAAAGAATGCACAAAAAACAGAATTCCATATTCTTTTGTTTTCCTCGCACATGAACAAAGAATTTTTAAATCTGTCTATACTGTTATAGTACAAGATACAATTAAAAATATTTGTAAGTACGAAATATGACTAGAATTGGCTGTTGGGTCAGATGAGATGCTTGATCAGTATAGGAGAATGAATCTATAGGAAGATTATAGCTGTTGCAATTGTGAAGTATTTAGGATTTGCATTTGTATCCTTTTCCTTTCACTGTTAACGCCTGTGTGTGGGATGATAATGGCGAGTACTGCTTAAATTTTAACTGCACTAACAACTCACACACAACAGAAAAATGATTTTGGATTATAAACGTCTGTTGTTGTGTACGTGTGTATAGTCAATTGACTCGTGTGTGTGTAGTTGTAGTACTCTTACTTACTCACTCCCTTACACACACACGGCTTATGTTTTATTTCTTGTTTAAATTGCTTACCGAGGTCAATTCCATTTAGAATTGAATTCTCTGGTTTTACATGAGTTTGTGCCTGTTATCAACAACGTTGTAGTCGTTAGCCCTGCCAAAGATTTATTTGGTGTTGTATCTCTCTCTGTACTTGTTTTAGCAACAGTTCTCTATTTGTCAGTCTTGTATCATCATCCTCATCTTCAGTCTCACACACACTGCTACACATCTGCAACACCAGAAGAACAAATCTAAAACTAAACCGAAGCAATGCATCATCATTATTATTATTAACTTCAGTTCTGTCTTGGCACTTACTCCCTGTACTCCTATGTACTCCTTCTGAAATGTTAACAAACATTTTTCTCGTCTGTCGACCACAACTTGCACAAATGTACAAACAGTCCACTCTCAATTCACACACTCTCGTCCATTATACTTATACGATGCAGTCCGTTGAAAAAATATTCCCGTCTGCCACTAGTGCAAGTTAATTGTGTGAACAGGGAAGAGACAAAAACATTTCTTCTGCAACAACACTTTTCTCAAACATAAATCCTAATTAGAATTCTGTGTTTAAATTAGTGTCTCTTTCTCCAATAGAAGTTCCTCTTATTATTTCAACCTTGTGTGTGATTTTATTTTTTGTTTACCGAGACAATCCAAAGACACACACCGAAGAATTGTCTTTTCAAGAGGAAAGATTTTCAAAAGCGACCCAACGACACAAGAATTAATTTTTGGTCTGGTCTGACACATACATGACATGAAGAACAAACTTGACTTGATTCTATTTGACTTGGTTTGCTGGCCAGTCGTTAGTTTGGTGTGTCTTTACTTTACATGGTATACAACGCAATTACTACACTCACTCTCAGAAAAACAAAATCCCATCATATATAACTTACACACATAAAAGTGTGACAATATATTCTGCATGCCCGTATAGACTTCTCTAACGTTAAGTGACACATAGACTTACAAAAGTGTAACGCAATTCCTATATGTGTATATACAACTTTGCAAAGTCAATACGTTTAAATTTCAAGTGCATGTATGTTTCCTTGTGCTGTTTAATATTTTAAATGGTATTGTGTTGCATTTAATTTTCAACAGGCAAATCTTGTCTTGTTTGTCTTTTTCTGCTTTGTCCGTTTTTGTATGTTTCCATTGCCATCATCCTTTTCATCGCCATCCTTTTCTTCTTGCTCTTGCTCGTAAACCTAAATATGTAAAATATCATGTGTGCAAGCTTTTACATCAACATCCTCAGTCCAGACATTTGTTAAGTTAAGTTAGCCGTATGCAGAAGATTTCGAGAGTTGATTTTTGCATGCAAAGAGAAATACATGTTGGGAAAAGTGTGTGTGAGTCTAGAACTGCAGAGAGAAGAGGAACAGAGAAGAAAAATATTGTGGTAGAGGAATAAAAATCTCGGTGTGTTTTCTGTGAGATTTTTGCTTATGGTTTGTGTTTGTCTGGTGCTGCTGCATGTGTCTATGTTTATGTTGTAAGTGTGTTCGTGAGAAAGTGAGGATGTACTACAGTTACGAGTGCTGTGCCATTTGCAGGTCGGTTCAGTTTGACTTTAACTCATTCGGAGTTTTTAACTAACCTCTGTAGCTTGTAAGCGTATAAGTCTCTACTATATTACTTCATATATAATTTTATGATATATGATTATGTCTTTACTATATTATTCGCATATATACATAACTATTCAATTCATTTTACCGTGCATTCCCCTTTTTTATCTGAGTTACTTTATTATTCAGTGTATAAAATTTAAATGTGGGTTTATCTATATACGCCTTATGTACAGGCAGAAGTGACTTTTACATGGTTTTGTTGTATATTAGTAATTGTAGACTACAGAGTTATTTATTATGTATTGTTGCTTACTATTATCCCCATCATATTATCGAAGATTGTACTAATGAGACACGTAAAGCTTTACATGGGATATTGTATTGTATATAGAATAAGTAGAGCTGCACAATGTGGAAAAATGCATTTAAGATGATAGGATGAGTCAGTTGTGACCTTTATAGTGTGTTTAGCGATTTAATTCGCATTATGGTACTCGTACTAATATATTATTGTACTTGAGCAGTTGCATGTTATTTTTGTATTCTGTGCGTGGTCGTATTATAAGCATAAGGTATGCGGACAGAGTCAGCCACGACGAAGTTATAAGTGTTAAGGTTAAATAAAAGTTAGACAAAGAGTCTCAGTCGGGATTTAAGACTGTACGGTGCAACATAACTCAATATTAGCGTCTGCTTTAACACGGTTTGTTACTAAAGTGATTTATTAGCCAAGGTAGGCCACAGTTTTACATATTTGCACACAGAAGAGCAATTAAATTAGAGTTGTGTGTACAGGAATCTGATTTCTGTGTGTAATTATCTGTTATAACCTTCTTTAGGGTTTTAAACGCTTTTCAGAGCTATTAGTAAGGTATAAATTGAATTGTGTGTAGGGACAGGGTTGTAAAATGAAATAATTATGTTCTATAAGCAGCTTAGCACAATTAGAATTACACGGAGAGCGTGTAATTTACCTGAGAATGTGAATAAGAAAATTTGTTAAGGTTTACTAACTGTAACTGTATTAAGTAGGCATACAGTTGTGTAAATTCTCTGTGTATTATGTGCTTAAATGTGTATTATGTGAATTAATTGTGTGATTTACTTACGAATCAAGAGCACTTACAACGTTTAGGTGTATTATGGGCTTAATTCACACATTAAGTTGCATTTTTCATTTTATAGCTCAGTCTGTGTAGGTTTTGTGTGTAAAATAGTTATTGCCACCGCAGGAGTAGTTAGAAAAGTTGTGTGAAAATCTCTGTTAATGGTTATTAAAGTGTTTGTATGTTTTTTATAAGTTTATTACTTGTAGATAGTTTGTTTCTATACAACGTACAAGGAGATTATGTCATTGTCATGTCATGTCAACTGACTCAGTTAGTTATTAATTACTATATAAGCCAAAGAATTACTAAAACGCTCTGAGAGTTGAAGGATTGTTTTAGTTAGTTTAGCAGTCGATTCCCGTTAACGACCTCGTCAGTGTAAAAAATTGTTTCAGAAAGGAATTCGAATGGAAATATCTATTCCAAGTATTATAGAACGGAGAGACAAGAGGGAAAATATCTAATTTAGTGTTAGAATAATAAAATTGTTATACTAATCGTGTTCTGTGCATATCGTTTCTATATACATTCTATATAAGTGTATAAAAATACTACACAGCCTGTTTACGGTGAGGGCTGTATAGGAGATTGCTGCATTTGTATACCGTTATGTGCAGTTGTTTCAGGGGTTTGCAAAGAGATTCTGTTGTGACAGGTAATTTAAAAGTTGCATTATTCTTGTTTGTGTGTGAAATTGATCAGCGAGTGCAAATAAGATTGAACTTTGAGAGTTTGAAAGCATAAATTATTTCTCTATACAGCTTAAATACACATAACGTCCGTTTATGCATGTAAAATCTATTTTCCACATAGGCAACTGAAGCTTTCAACTTTTTCAGGTATCTTTCTGTTATAAGGTTGGATATTATAATATGACATATTATATTTATTTAGTTTACTATGTAATGTATGTGGTTGAGATTTATTCAGCTTTACTTTGTATTAGGTACAATTGTGATTATTTTTTAACACAAGGTGATTTATACATAGAATAATAAAATAATAGAGAGTTTGACCGAGTAAATTGTTATTAAGGTAGATATTGGAATATAAATGTGTTATGGATAATGATACAGATAGAAGGATTGTTTTTCTATACGAATCCAACCTCAGGAAAACGCAAAGGTGACGACGACGATGAAGAGAGTGAGAAAATTAGCTTAGAAGGCTAACAAGGTTGAAAGATTTTAAAACACAAGTAAAGAGAGAAAAGTGAAAGAAGTGTTTTTGATTTGCATACAGAGCATGATGCAGTTCTGTATTATAATTTACAATACAGATCAGTTGAGTTTCTGATCTGAAATCAATTAGAGTGTAAAAATGCAATTTATTGGATTTGCATAAGAAAACAAATAAATCACGCACATTTATCTACTTCAGGTCAAAAAATCAAGGATTTAATTAAATGTGAAATGAATGCGTTCTAGTAAATAGTAATACTCCTTCTTAGTCTTCTCAGCTCCATGCATGCAACACAACTAACTTGTATTCAGAGATAATAAGATGTGTGCATTGCATTTACATATATACATAAATTATTCTAATGTAGCTCTATTTCATTTATACCAAATACACATTCATCATTTTTAGAGTAAAACACATAGATCTTTATTTACAAGAAAGTAAAGCACGAGAATTTCATCTTAAAATATAATTACCGACATTTTTTATCATTTGTTTGTTTGTTTAGGATTTTCTTACGTATTAGTGTACACTTTACTTACAATTAGCATACTAACCACAAAATGGAGACGTGTACTAATTTTAAAAGTAAGCTTGTATTTAAGTTTGACAATTATTAGTAGGTCCATTATAAACATCTCAATCTGTGACTATTCGAATTGTAAATCCTAGATTAAATCTTATGATTGGAATATTATAAATAATTTAATTAATTAATTCATGTATGCACAGCAATATTTTTTTAAACATAAGTAGGTACATACTTACATAGAAATCACATAATTATAGATCGAACCACAGACACTTTAAACATTTTAAAGTAACTGAATACTTCTTGTACTAGGAGTAAGTACCTATACTTATTATTAAACAAAGGAGAACAGTATATTATAATTATCTCCTATAAAAAGCTTATTTGCATGCTCTTAGCTGTTTTAATTATCCTTTTTGCCAAAAAAATCATTTTTTTAAATATATACAGAGAGGAAAGTCTTTACGGCTTGTTTTAAAGTTGAGGCTTAGCTCGAGTTGAGTTTTGCTGCATGTATTATGGTTGGATGGGTTGACTGGCCAATTGTGATTATGTGAATGTATTTAATCGTGTGCCTTATTATTATTTTGTTGTTTTCTGTTCTGCTGATCGAATCTGACAAGTGAGACAGACAGACAGATACTTTTACATTACCTGCATGTTAAGGCATACTACACAAGTACACATACATCGTGCATAGTTTGCTTTGACTTGTTCTTCTCTCTCGTAAAATAAAATGTAAAATCCAACTCATCTTCTTTTCTTTTCCATTAGATTCTCTTACTCTTTACCACATACGGTAGAATATTACATACATAGAAGATTATGCCGAATAATAAATACACACATTATTATAATGCAACGCAAATCGGTAGTACAAGTTCATCGTAACATAGAACTAACATAGAAGTTGTACACACAGAAATATATTTACTCGTCCAACAACGCAACGCACAATATTAAACTTTTCCTTGGCATTTTTCGTCAAAGAAAACCTGTTGGACGAGATGAGTAATAAAACGGGGATATATTTTTAGGATTTCATTGACTCGGTGCAATGTGCGATCTTCTCTCTCTCACTCTGTGGAAGCTTTTAATGCTAATCTCCACAAACCAACAACAACAACAACCTTACACTGTACTTAAATATACGTACGTGTAGGAAAAAAGGGAATTTTATGGAAATTATTTTTATCAGCTTGTATTATTAGGAAAAGGATTTTGCTACTAGTATTGTGGGGCTTATGACTTCAAACTTTTTCACGTCGTAATCAGCCCAGGAAAGGAAGTTACACATTGGGAGTGCATAGAATGGATGTTTAATGAAAGGGAATCTCAGGAGTAAAGTTACACTACGCTGATTGCGAGTTTTGGCTCAACTTCTACACAAAATAATATTATGCAAGGGGAAATGCAAACAAATAAACAAACACAACTACTACAACTTACACAAATAACAAGAAAACTCAATTTTCCCAAGTTTGCATTACTTTTTTAGTTTAGTTCGTATACTTGCTTCCTGTATTTATTTACTTACCTTTACTTTATTTCAACATGGGAGAGACTCCGTTCGTTATGCGTGTCGTGTAGCGTAGGTACTTACAAAAATACGCTTTAAAATAGCAAAGAATTTAAATAAACACTAAAATTAAATTTAACGAGTCTATTTATTTGTTATAATAGTGAACTACAATGAAGAGTACTGTAAATTGTGTAAATGAGCGTATAGAGGTTGTAAAAGTACAGTAGGAATCGTGGAGTCTCTGTGTGTCATAAATATACATGAAGATGTCTTCTAAGAGAATTTTATTATATGTGATGTTGTTTGCAGGAAACTGAAACGGGACTGGTGGAAGGCGAAATTGTGCACATCTTGTGTGTCTCCACTAGGAAGAATTATTTCCCGTGGTGGAATTTGTCCCCAGTGCGGCCTTAGAGTTTGTAAGAATTGTCGGAGTGAACAACAAAGCGCCTCCGCCAATTCTTCCACAGCTCCAACTTGGGTTTGTGTTCTTTGCAGCGGCGGAATGTAAGCAAAACCATTTCAACTTAAAATTCCACTTTTTTACAACTTATACAATCACAATCATCTCTTCTCTAAAGTTACCTATAACTAAACACAATGCAATTTGTATATAAAGGATAAAACTATAATATAACGTATTATAACGTATAAAATTCAAAGAATCTAAAGGTATAAGATTCTCTTCATCAAAAAAGCCGTCGTGTTTTTCATTATTATATTGCTCTTGACAAAATTACTTCTCGATTTAATTTCCCTTTACTTTTACATTTCGCTGTGTCACAACCATTAATTTATCCATGCTTAAAATTCACACAATTAAATTACTGCTCTTTTAGAGAGGCAGGGCCTGATGGTCTCATTATTGGATTCTTCTGCAGCAGGGTTATGGTTATAAATTATAACAGAATAATAAGTTAGCTTTACCTTTACCATTGGAAGTACCCTCGGGAAAGTAGGTCTGTTTAATAATTTCTTGTGCAGCTCATAATTTTAAAGCACAAATTCAAAGGAGACTTTAATAATAATGTGGTTGACTGAAATACATCCGCGATAATTTAACGCTCATAAAATTAGAAGAGAGTAAAAAGCACAAGGCTCTTTATAAGTGAAGAGAATAAAGAAGTGAGTGTAAGTATAATGGCAATCTACATAATGGAGTGTGTATTATATGATAGTGGTAGTTTTGAGTTTATAAGTGAATTGTACAACAATAGGAAACTAACTAATTCTTTTGAGCTGAGCTGATCCAATCAAGCCACTACTGTTGTTTTTCACTTCTCTCGTGTCAAGTCTGTCATTTTAATTTGACTGCAGCTTGCTCCAAGCACATAACAAATTATGCATAAAGCACAAAGATGAGATTTACGTGACAGAATTCAGTTCAGTCTCCCAGAGAATATTCCACAAACAAACTTCATCTCGGAATTCTACAGAGAGACAGATAGGAGCTGTAGCTACCTTATTGAGCTACTTTGCAAATGTGAAATCATAAATTACCGTTTAAGTAACTTTGGCTTTAATTCACATTAGGAGTTTTAGTTTTGTTGTTTGTGGGGGAGAATGACAGAAGAAAGTTGAGTATGTAGATCAAAGATGGGTGTTTGGCCACACAACCGTGTTATTAGTCTTCTCACACATCAACTTACACCAAATAAATATTCAGTCACTAAAACAGAACCACAAAGAGACGAGAGATGCTGGGCTTCTTATTCTTTCTATATACCTTTTATTTATGCAGATAAATATTCATGTCAAATTAAGGCTTTGTATTGTAGGAGCAGCATAGGCGTTTCATCTCTTTTGTATAGCGCAATCAGGAAATTTAGCGCTGCATTTGACATATTGACTGTTAAAATCAAGAAATAATTCAGATAACATGATTTACTATACTGTTAACATTTATTTTAGGGCATATTTTCTTTTCCTTACTTCAGTTTTTTGTTGTGTGCAATTTACAAGGTGATATGTTCAGGCCTATGATAAAATTCTGTTAAGAATCAAAAGAATGGTATATGAGAAGTTGTTTACAGATACCTCATTGTGTTGCAACACCTTTAGTATAAGTACATTACTGCAAGAAGTGACAAATACACTTAAGCAATAAAATATTATAATGTAAAGAGATATAGAATTTAATATGGCAGAAATGATTCATGTTGAATTGATGAAATGACTGATGTTTGTGTAGGGCTTCAGACGACTTGGCTAAAGGATCCAAAAGTCTTGGAAGAGATTCCCGCTCCATTAGGCGATCGTGGACGATTTCCAGTGAGTCAACCCTACAAGCGTATTGCATACGATTTTGTAATTCTCAATCAGTCATAACGTTTATACATCATTACATTTACAATTTTGCCAATTATCTTTATAACATTATTCCTTCTAATGAATCCACAGCTTCTTCACGATTTTTTATGAAATATCATACAGTATTGATAAAACATACTCATTTTTATTTGCCTTATTTATATAGTACTAAATCAACATGGATTTATAATGAAATATTGTTTAACTTTCTGCATATGAAATCTTTTATGAATTATAATGGAGTTCTATTACTCGAGAATTATTTTATTAGCTTTCAAAAAACTGTTGTTTCAAGTTACATAGATTAAAAGCGGTTTATATACTTGATTTTTTAGATAATTATTAATTAGCTCCACTACCTGCAACAGATTCATCTGCTCAATTAACCATAAATGTGGAATAATTATTTATAAATTTTAGTGTCTAATGGAATTAAACTGAAAAAGAAATTACCATTAAATCATGTAAAATTGGATATTAAGAAAACGTATACACTATAAAAGCGGAAATGGACGATGAAAAATATTTGAGACTGCAGATTTCGATTTTTAATGATAGTATGATTCATAGATATGTTTGTTGTAACGATTTAGACCCGCAGCGAGCCCAGACGAACTCGCCGGTTCTGAAGTCGTACACGATGCTTTATCCGGAGGAGACGAGTTTGAACTTTGAACAGCAACACCAGTCGTCGAATATGAACCTGTCCACAAGCAGACAATTCCACTCCTTGCCAAGAATGAGTTCTGGCTCGGAGCGCAGTAAAAAAACGAAGAGAAGCTTCAACTCAGATTTCGAGAAGGAGAGTAAGTTTACCTTTCCGCATTTACATCCACATCAAACAAAACAACAATCAAAAACAATTTTTTCATCTTGATCCTGGTTCTGTGCATTTCCTATACACACGAATCTCTCGAGTATATTTACAATCTTCAAAACATGTGGGCAGACCCATGTAAAATATTTTATCCCATTATACTCGTGCATATTTACAACTATAACTATTTTACCGTAGCATAGTCTGTTTTTTCTGTTTATTTGCTTTGCCTTGCATTTCTGGTGATAGTATTCCCATCTAAACGGTGGCAATAAACCTACAAGAGCTTTTTCAAGTATAAAAAACGCAAACACAGAGGAAAATACAAATCTCACGTTGAAATGAACATTAGCATCATTAAATCTCATCCAATTTTGTCCCGTTGTTATTATTTCCAAACAATTTCCAAGTCGAATTGATTTTGCTTGCGTAATTTTTGAATAGTAATTTCTTCCTGTGTATATACGAGAACGTCCTGAGAGTTGAAGAAAGAAATGACTGAGAGATGATGTGATCTGTTGTGTTTTGTGCACTTGAGGCGTAGTAATCCTCCTTTATGGTCTGGTTTGGGTGTGAAGCTCATTGAATATTTGGCCCGTAGTTATTTATTGTGTTTTTACCTCTAGGGTATATTTCTTCCACTTCTCTTGTGCAACTCCTATACTAGTACATACATAATAATAAGTAATTCCCACAACTATTCTGTACTACATAGGAAAATATCATGTAATGATTACTCTGCCTTGTGTACATCGTCCGATACTCATTCTGTATACGGAACATTCATTATATTGCTATTTCCTAAGTCTATTGACATGGAAATTGAACCGAACCAAAAAAGCAAGCGAGAGAATTATTGAACCCGTGTGGACGAAACCTATAAAGTAAAGACACCCATTGTATGTGTATAATAATCTTCTTCTTATGTCCTCCTATACATATATTGCATAACTATATACACTATAGTAAATAAATATATGAGGATTCATCTGTTTAGTATGTACAGATGAACATTATTGTATTTTATGATATACTTTTCCTAGACAGAGACTGGCAGGCCTTAGACAGAAAGATGGACTTTGAGAAATCCTCCATGGGTGTTGTATACAGCTTCTTGTGTATTAACGAAGTGTATAAGTATATTGTATAAGAAAGGCAAAATGAACGTAGGAGAGCAGAAATAATGACAGAGGAGGAGGAAAACGATTGGAGAACTTTTAAAGCTGAAGAATGGCTAACTAATCTACTAACTACTTGTGACGAGTAAACCCAAAGAAACGATTGCATATTACACCATGTGTTGTATAATAGGCCATATATATTGCTTATTAGAAGTATTACCAGTACAAGAGATTGCATAAAAGTTCACACAAAAAATTAAATCCTCCCAAAAGCAGAGTTTGGCCATGTGATGTGGTTATTTGGTTGTGCAACGGAAAATGTAATAACGAAACATTAAACAACATGGACAACTTCATATTTTTATAATCATAATCAACCTCCGTCCATCTCCATTGTACTTCTTGTAAGTAATATAAGTACACATAGAAATTTAATTCCTATATAGACTATAGGGAATATTATAGGAAAATAATAACAATGGTAAGATGTTGGTGGTATACAAAGAGTAGAACTATGAATGGATGATTGTTGTGTTGATAAAATGAGATGAGTGTGAGAGAGACTGAGATTCTTTTATGGAAATGAAGAATGGAGAATTGAGAATTTAATGAAAATTTATACAGGGCTAATTTACTGTTAAATGTGTTTAAGTGGGAGTTATATTGTACAGGAATAGCAATAACGTGTCGCCAAGAGTGTTTGCAGATAAACATCAAAAATCCCTTTGTTTAGGTCTTTACACTTAGCTGCATTTTAGGCACAGCTTATTTTTACATGTAGCACATTATGTAGGATCTTGCATACAGAGGAGGTGTGTAAGGATACAAGCAATGCAAATTAATAGCTCTAATTAACTCATACTGTTCTTTTTTCATTTTTGTGGTATAAATATGCATGCGGATATGCACAAAATTGCATTAATAGCTAGGGAAAAATTAAAAAGGGGAAATATAAAAGTTTCCTATAAATTGTGCTTGAAATGAAGTTAATTTGCTGTAAAATATCCATACAGATCAAAAAACCATACTTCCATCATTCAATAATAAGGAATATAAGTAATACTCATTTTGGTTGTTACAATAACTTGTAAAGTAATCCTTCTTTTAGTGTTGTATGGGACTTGTATTTGAATCGTTGTACATATAGAGTATTAATTGATTCGTTTAAGATTTAATTGTCTATATTTTTACTATTGAATTGAATAAGTCAAATGTTAGAACGAGACAAAGTAAAAATGTTAAAAAAGAAGTTGATGTAAGTAAAGTAGCGTCTATATGAAGATATATTGATAAAAGACTTGGTAGAATTTTTAGAAAGTGCGATATTTAGTGTTAAAAGGCATATTAAATTCCTTTATAGGCTTTCCTAATATAGAAGTGCAATCTAGTGACCTGCTTTTCTGTTCAGATCAAAAATTCTCTTACTTTTGCTCAAGAATCAAATGCTAAATATTTTCTCATCAATTTTTCTCTTTTAGTTAGATTTGCCCAGTTCTGTTGCATCATTTGTTGCAAGCAGTTTTATGTAAAATTACGATTAGAAAATATCCACAAAGAATGCTTTCCATTTACATGAAACCGAAGAATCTATATTAGAGTTTAATCTGAAATAATTTACAAAGGAATAATATTTCTAGTGCAACCTTGAAATATTATTTCTTCTCTTGAAGATTACAGTTGTGTGACAAGTGTATCAAAATTCACAATATCACAACGCAGAAATTCCACGTCTTTTAAGGGCGTGTCTCTCTTTGCCTCCCACTAAAAACGCCTTCTCACTCACTCCACTTTAATATATTCCTACAGAACTCTTTTTAACAAAATTTCCAATTCCAAACTAATTCAACTAGATAATTACAATGTATAAACAATAATATCTATACCTAATACCTATAGTAAACCTACTCTATATAGTACAGGAAGTCTCTCTGCAAAAAAATAACCAAAACATTCGCTGAAATATTGTTACTATTTTCATTTAACTTAAAATGTCAAATTGAAGAATATCATACAACGAAAAAACCTATAAAAGCTAAGAGAGTAAATATATACGAAGGCACAGATTAAATATAACGCGTCGTTTGTGTGAGTGTGTGTCTTTGCTGTACGTACATTGTAATGTTTGTAAATAACATGAATCTGGCTAATGTAGTTGTAATCAAAGTGTGTTATTACCTCTTTATCTTTTCTTCTGTTGTTGTATTTTATTCCTTTCATTTGCTTCTTTAGCCGTATGGCTCTGTGTGAGTCTGCCTGTGTGGTTTGGCACGGCAGAGTTGTTTTATTCAAAAAAGTTTTTTCATCAACAACAACCCACCCCACACAAACAAAGACAGACAAATCCCATTACAATCAAATGAGCTTATTTGGCACTTCCATATATATTCAATCTTGACAAAATCTATTCTAGAATCAAAACCACTACCGTTACTAAAAGATACGCAAATGCAAGTAAATAGCAAATAGCAAGTGTCTGCTACACTTCTACGTAGAGTAAAAGCGTTCTAAGAGCCAACACATCCACTCTCTCGTCACAGTCAAAGTTAAAATGTGACTACGTGCGGTTAGGTCAACTCTCAGAGCGGGTCAGGTCATGAACACTCCACACAATCTCACAGTTGATTGTCAGCTCAGTTCAACACAAGTTCATTTACAATTTCTTTTACTTTATATATATAAGTTCCTATATAGATAATCTTATATATATAGGTTTTACTTATATAAGGTATATACACCTCTTTCGCCTTCTTTCGTATATTACTTCGTCAGAGATTACAGAAATGTCATTGATAAGTATCTAATTCATTCTTCACAGATTTCAGATAGGCCTATATGAATTTGGCTGTGGTATAATAAGTATATATTAATTTTCTTGTATATTCCGTTTTGGCTTGCTTTAAACGGATATTTTGCATGCAAACGTTTATAAGTTCCATGTCTGCACTTGTCTGCCACTCCAGATGAGATTTAAGAGTTGACTAGCCCTGCCTACATAATTAATTGCTTGAATTTGTATTTTCTACATTCAATTTATCTCTGTATCTATATATCTTGTAGATACAAGCTTATATTGTATGTACATGTCTTAATGTACTGTTTGGTTTAATATCTGGTTTTGTTATTATTTCTATCATCGTGTTAGGCATTTGTCTTGCTATTACAACCACCAGCACCATCAGGCAGTCAAATCAACTAAGGCAAAGTGTATCTCTGTCTGTATTTTTATGGTCTAATAGACAAGCCCCGTCTTATTCCTTTTATTGTGGTTAATCTTCCTACTTATATTTTGATGCAGGCGTTTAAAACGCTTAAAAGATCTTTTCTAAACTGCCATTGTACAACTTTACTGTATCCAAATCACACACGCTTCGTTGAACGAACTTCTCCATCCAGACACAACAAATCAGGCTATCTCTGTTTAAATTTACTGTTTCCTATGCAATCCTCTTTTTCTTCTCAGCTATAAATATCTATTACAGTATCCCCTACAGTACCTATTGCCTAAAGACTGCAAATGGCTCTAGTATATTATTCTGTATAGGGTTTAGCAAAGATGTTTTATATTCTTCTGTATGTATATTGGATGCAATCATCTTTGTAATAAATCTGTGTGTGCGAAATGAAATTCGATATTTTCTACTTGGTTGCAAGTTGAGAGTAATTTGTAGATGTCTTGCTGTGTCACGTTTACAATTCGTATCAAGTGAATCTTAATCTTGCACTTCTTCTTTATCTGCCTCAAGACTTATGTGTAGGTATTTTAGAATTCATATATCCTCAAACATTTATGTATTTGTACAAGATGGGAAGGATTATTATTGTAGTATGTAATTTCAGAATGGGCGATGATGGGCAATTACCTGTTAGACTTAAAAGGAAGCAGATCAGCAAGCAGTAGTCAAATTTTGCATATCAGACTTATCTATAGACATCGCTCCCACCTTCGGGGCTAAAGTTACTCTGAAATTATTCCTTGCAGTAATTTTTTCTATAGACTGCTTTAACTTATTTTTTACATAAATAGTAACCATACTAACAAAAAGCTGATCTACAAAATATTACAATTTATAAATTGTATTGGTGTTCAGAAATATACAGGAAGTCTCTAAAGCACTAAAATGATGTATATTGGGTAAAAATGGATTTAACGAGAAAATGCAAGGAAGAAGGAGGGCAATAAAATACGAAGAATTCCACTTGAAGTTGAAATTGCTTTCTAATGCGGAACAGCTTTAAAAACGCATCTTCAATTAATTTGCACTGACTTTATTTAAATTTCTTATTACCACGCTACGCCTTAACAAAGAACATCTACGTGATTGCGAGAAATACTTAAGTGAAGTAAATTGCATTTGTTATTAGCGTAATTAATTATTGGCTCTTTAAAGCCATTGCTCATTCCTTTTCATCTTTCTATCTCATTATCTTTGTTTTAAGTGTTTTTCTCTCTGTTTTCGATTCTGCGTGAGTATAGTTAAAAGCGTAGTATACTTACTACTATATAGTACTACTGCATTGCATTATAAATGTTCCAGGTAGACACTTAGACACTTAAAGAAGTATGTAGATACATTTTGACGTTCAAAGTTGACTACAAACGACTTTTGTATGAAAATGCTGATTTGCAGGAGGATGAATGAGGATCGCATGCACAAAATGAACGCCTCCGCCAATCCTGTTGTGTTTACGTATGCAAAAACTTGTTTAGAGAAGCTTTGAGACTTTTGCCTTATACAGGACACCTGATTTTTACACGGAGTTACTTGCTCATGATTTCGTTCTTGCCCACAATGCGCTTTGTTTTTGTTTTCAATGTTATCGTGTGTGTGTACGTCTTGTATGTTTACTATTTACTTTGCATTCTCAAGTGCACTCTTTTGTACTTAGCAAGATAATAGTAATAATAATAACGTTGCTCTGTCTCAATTCTAATAATTAACTCTGAATATCATAGAAATTATTATAAATAAGGAGAAGAGCTTGTAGAGACATTCGATGCTTCAATATTTCACGTTCAAAGAGTTTATCAGAGTTGTTCTTTGCCTGCTGGACTGTGGACTCACTGCATTACTCTTCTGACAGACTGAAATTGTTTTTCGAGCCTTAATTGCTATTCTGTAATGTCATGTGGAAGTCAGTTATGTTCTTGCACGTAGTACACAATCCAAAATGCAATCGGTGCTTGTCTATGTGAATTGTGAACCATAAAGGAAGGCGACTCGCCTTATATTGTGGCACAAATGGAAATGATTTAAGAGAAAATATGCAGTAAGTATGTTACAGCCATAACAAATAATCTTTGCAGTTTATATGGTGGGAAATTAGTTAGAAAAACGTAGAATTTACTGTTTATTTTATAAGGGACAAGGGAAATTGAATATATTTCGCTGAAATAATCATTTACATAAGTAATAATCACCGTAGTGCACCTTTGAGGTTAATAAGAACAAAATTGACACGTTTTTCATTCACCGTATGTGTACAGAGTAGAAGTGTGTAGAAAAAAGCTGCAGAGTTAATAAGAGTGTAGAGTTGATGATTGCAAATGGTGTAATAACAATAATAATATTATGATTGTCATGATAGAAATTTATTACTTATATAAAGATTAAGCACACGTACTTCGTCGTGGGGTACGTACTTGGGAAAGATATATAAAGGTGTGGACGGTCGTCAATAATGATTATGTAGCCCGTGTGACCACAGTGGCCATCATAATTACTTATTCGACCATTGCAGCAGTGTATTGTACATGTGCAGTGTGTAGAATGAGGCAATTGTATGTAACTGTAAAGAAACGTATCGTCAGCCTTTGTCATTTGTTTATGTCGTATGTCAAGTGTCATGTAAAACATGACTGATAGCCAATTTGGAAGCAACCTTCAGGTCAAATGACATTGCAAACCGTATCTTGGGTGTGTGACCATATAAAATGATCCACATAATAAATTTTATACCTCTTGTCAACCATTTTAGTACAACTCACTCTTGTCCTGCCAATTTCTAACTCAATTTACCGTAAATCTCGACACATGCTCATCAAAATTAGCAATGACAGTGTTAAATGATCCGTAATTACTAATTACCACATTCATTAATTGTGACCATCATTTTAAGATGTCAGTGAATCTGTCATGTTTTTTATTTCTTTCATTTACTTTTTTAACTCAATTTAATTAATTTACTTTTTTAATTCAATTAAATTTATTTGTCTTTTCATTTACTTTTTTAACTCAGCTTATGTAATTAATTTACTTCTTTCATTTGCTTTTTCATTTCAGTTTTAATCCATGATCTAAGTAAATTATTAGTAATGATTTTACGGATATTAAATCGAATTTCCGTAAATGTCGTAGAAGAATATAAATCAGTATATTACAGGGAAATTGTTTGAAACACTTTATTGTTGTAAAGAAACAATGTTACTGTTACATAATATTAGTATACAGTACAGAAAATGCATTATAAAAATATACAGCTTATAATGCTGAGATTTAAATTAAATTTACGGAAAATTACAGTTTGGACGATGTGGTTGGGTTAGGTTGGTGAAATGTTATCGCCTGAATCTCGATGACAGTAATGTCGATTTAAATTATTTGCTAATAGATTTCCTCGCATGCTCTCTGCTCTGATTAGCATATTCCGTTTCTAACTAACAGAGATGGACCAAATACTTTGATTGAAAATACAAAATACAAAATACTTTCGAACCTCAAAATACAAAATACTCAAAATACATTTCTTTAAATGTATTTTCAAAATACTCAAAATACAAGGTATTTTGACGTATTTTCTTGTATTTTCCTGTATTTTGTTGTATTTTAAATACAGTTTTGACAGTGAAAATACAAAATACTCAAAATACATTTTGAAAATTTGTTCTCCAAAATACAAAATACAAAATACAATATGGCGATTTGGAAGTATTTAAATAGTATTTTGAGTATTTTGTCAATGTATTTGGTCCAACTCTGCTAACTAAGCAATTACCATAGTTAAGGTGAGAAAGGCATATGGAGCACTTTTCTTGTTCTTCTACTATGCTCGTTGATGTTGCACTTGACTTGAAGTGCATGTGTGTAGAAAAAAGGCACGACAATAACAAGACAAGTATAGAAATCAGTTGCAGCACGTAATGCACTTTTTACTCTTTACGTACACACGCCATTCAGAGTTATGTCATCAGCAACTTTATCTTTTTACCTTTAATGTTTCATATTATGCATTTACAACCAACTTGAATCATTATCTCAAATTATCTGCTTCGCTCTCGTCACTCTCTTAGCTAAGGCTCCTTGTTTACATATTGTACTTGTACCATGGCATAGGTTTATCGTATTTTCCATTATTATCTCCGCTCGCTTAAATGCGTCTTTGCTCCCAACACAAAGAAAATCCTACAGTAGTCTCTTTACAATTTTATCAAAATTATCTTTGGAATGAATTACTGTTAAAGATATTATATAACGATTACCTATATACTACAACTTTTCTGCAATCTGTCTGTGTGCGCGTGTTTTCTTATCGAAATGATTCTTTCACAGTATAAACATGATTTACTGTTGTTCTCTCAAACAGTTTTCCGAACTTTGTGTTTCACAGCTCAACACAAATTGTATGAATATGATTTATGTGATGTTTTCAAGAATCTGAAAAATTATGCTGTACTATTTGTTCTGTAATACTTTTATTACTACGTGTAAAGGTATTTCTTGTATTTTACCTTTGTTGGTTTACCATAAGTATGAATAAACATGGGAGTGTATTTATTTTTATCTTTAACTGTCATAATTCACATAAGTGAAATAATAATATTTACTTCTATAGCTGAATTGCCTTATAAGTACAGAAAGAGATTGACGCGAGAGACGCAGTTAGAATTCATGAGTTTGTAGTTACATACAGAATGGAATAATATAATAAAGTAAATAAACGTGTAGTGGAGAGAGACACTTTATCTTTTTTCCACAATTATTTTGCTTTAACAATGACACAGTTGCTTGAAATGACATTCTGACTTGTGTGTTGACTTTTTGACTTGTAAAGCGCTGAGTTGTGTACAGAATGTATGTAAGAAGAAATACGAAACCACAGAGCAGAGCACACTATATGGTAATGTTAAAAGCATGTGCTGTGTATTCTCAAAATGACACGGTATCATTTCATGTAAATGCATAGTTACTATATTATATTCTGCTGCAATTGCTATTATTCTCTTAGCTATATGCTTATTCTTAAATTATTATATTATTACAGTCACTTTCGTCATCATCTCTGCTCTCATTATCGTTCGCTTTTGTTTTGACGTTTCTTCAGGCATCTCTTCGTGCATTTGTAACTAATGTAAGGCTACGGTGGCTTAACTCGCTTATATAACAAGGGGTGACTCAGGTTTACTTGTATTTCTTCCATAGGGTGCTTATTGTTCTGCCGTTGCGAGTACAACTTGTAAAAATAATTAGTAAGCAGCAATAGTAATGTCATTTGTCATAGCAGAGTGCTTGGCTTATGGGAAAGATCTCAAGGCAGATAATACATGAAACTGAAATGAATGACAGTTGATACATTATTTTCTGACAGGAAATTAATCAGCTTAATAACTTGTTATTATAATATGATGTTGGTAAACGAGCATTTAAACGGGCAATCTGTCATTTACGTAACAAATTATAAAATTCACAGATTGTAAAAAAACGAATAAGAATTAAACATTACAAAATGCACAATAATTAATTTAAATTAATTTTTTGAGAATACAAGAATGCATTGTGATAATGAATTTCGTTTCTTTTTATGATTTTCAGATATAAAGCGTCACCGTTCATTTCAAACGACATTGCATCCGTATCTGACACAGAATCATCCGTCTCCATCCTCATCGATAAATTTTATTGAAGAAACATTTTGGGATTACTACGACTACGAAGTTGAAAATAGTTCCGGAGCTTCTACACTTGTGAGGAATATCGAGGCTGAATTGCAATCTCTGAATGAGAATAAGACTCCGTCTTCATCGGGAATAATTCACAAGGTGGTTCCCATCCGTGCCGACTCGAACCGCTCAAGTTGTGAAAGGAGTCTGGGAGAAACAATGGATTACGACTGTTCATTCCGCTTCACTAACTTCGCTTCATCACATTCCGACACAGATTTAAACGACAGTTCCAAGTATCAACATTCGCATCCTCACCACCAGCACAATCAGCGAGACTCACCACAAATCATCCGAATTCGCAAGAACAACAGTACGGGCGAAGTGAATATTTATAGCATCACTCCCACGATAATAATCCCAACAAATGGAATTTCAAATAGGAATAACAGTGGGATTCACGAAGTAGTAAATAATTCCGGGAGTACTCCGTCAAGTAATCAAAACAATCAGCCAGTGAAGCCCGAAAGAAGAAACAAAAGCAAAAGGTCGATTAGTTTGAATTCATACGATGGGAAAAAGCTTTTCTCACCTCTTAGAACTTATTGTGTGTTAATGAAAGAAAATGTAATGCCTAAGAGCAACCACAGTGCCATAATCATGAACAACACAGCAAATCATCACAATCCCTCGTCGCCAAACAATTATAGCAGTCTGCCAAGAGAAAGATATATCAAAATCGAACGCGAAGACTCCAAATTTGCAAAACCGTTGAAATCTGCGTTGAAACCAGAAAGAATCTCGGAATTCGAACGGAAGAATCAAGAATTGCTGAGGAAAAGTGCAGAAATATTGCGGACGCCTTCAAAAAACACAACGAAAGTGAATATCAATGGGAGCACAACCGACGCTCAAGTTGTCACACAGCCAAAAATATTTCGTTCTCAGTCCCACCGTGAAATCTCAAGTAGTTCGTCCCCTGCCTCTGTTAATTATGTCAATAAGACACCACATTTGTTTAGTACGCACTCCCATCATCATCAGCAAACTCCTCCAGTCCCCGCTTTTACTTTACAATCTATAAATAGCAATCAAGAACTCAAAAGTCAAAACCACAATGTAACTGCGAGCATTAACAACAATACAACGAGCACTTTGCAGAAGCAGTTTGTCAACTCTCAACTGGACAACAGTAATTTTGTAATAGAAAACTATTTCAAGAGTCAGAGTCAAGCGGAAGGCCGAAACGAGTTTCCGTATTCTAATGTGAACGACTTCCACAACGCATTCCAAGTGCAACAACAACAGAATCTCGATTCTCAACAGCAAAAGAAGATTTCGACATTTCCTCGTGTTAAGCAAAATAAAGATAATAATCCTTCCTCATACACTCAAAAGGATTTTAAGGATTTGGACGCATTTTTCCAGCCTTACGTTAAGCCCAGCTCTAATAGCAACAACAAAGAAGAGTCTCATCAACATAATACAGAGAGAATAGTTCCAATTGTTTTAACAACAACCAACGTTTGTGGCAGTGCCACATTACCACATCCTTACATACGTCGCAGTAAATCCGCAAAATCACCTCCGACGGAGAATTCTTCGGAAAATCCTGAAATTCCTCCCAGAAAACCGTCAGGAACACTTAGCCAAATAGAATTGGAAATTGAGAAAGATATTTTCCTTCAAAAAACGAAAAGTCTTGACAGACATCGTCTCGGGAAAAGCAAACCATCATCTCCTGGAAAACCAACTAATAATTATTTCCACATCCACGGACAAATTTCCCCTCCTCCTCCCAGTGACAGTTTGAATAACTCTTCCCCGAATAACATTTCTAGCAATTTAGACAGTTCTGTTACGGATTGCGGTGGTGGTATACCTCCAGTAGCGTCGCCACGTCTAAAGAGAATGGCAAGATTGGCATCTCACCCGAATATTCAAGCCAACCTCACGCATAGCCCCAATTCTTTTCCTGCAACTCCGAAAATAAATGCGGAAACAACGGAAGGGATAAATTATGTACCAGGACTACGCAAAAGTAGCAACAACTATCAAGAAGATCACCACTACCACCATCCGCATCTTCAGCAGGAGCAACAAGATCATCTTGGCAATTCCTTTTCCCTGGGACAGGAGCCAACAAAGCAGGACATTATGCGTGCAGATCACTCTGAGACGAAAATGAAGATGCCTCGTCAGAATAAACCAAATCAACATAATTTCATTTCTGCTTCATCTCCCAATAAGAACAGCAAGAATCTTAACAGTAACAACGTTACTCCTGCTACACTTACTGCTGCCTCTCCATCCACATCCTCCCTAACATCAACACCTAAAGAAACTCTAATTAAAATCGAAAGGGAAATTATGGATTCGACTCGGAAAACATCACTTAACAAGAACAACAACAATAGTGATAGTAACATTAACGTTATTTGTAAAAGCGATAAGAAAATTAATGGCAGTGGCTCGATAGGAGCAGAAACACCACAAACATCGCCACTTTCGCTAAATCAACAAATACAGCAACAAATACAAATGCAGCATCATCAACTTCAGCAAAAGTCCAAGCAAATTGAGCCAGCAGCGGGGTATCTGTGTACTTCTGTAAACGACTCCTTATCTAATCTCGAAAGTGTTAACGTTAACATTCAAGCTCAGGCTCAATATCATCAACATAATCATATTTTTAACCAAGGCACTCCTATATCTACAACAAATACAACAAATACCCCTTGTATGGATATTAATATTAGCGTCAGTCAAATGGAAAACGAAAGGGGCAATCATCAACATCCCAACAACTCCAATGTTAATCATGAACAGGAGACTCCTGCTGTTGGTCTGGCTGTCTGTAACGCAAATAATATTCTGAATCCTTCTTCTTCCCAATATACTCCAAGCTCCGCCACGAATAATAAGAGCCGGCAACACCTTGCATCGTCGAATAATAATTCCCCTGTTGTTTCATCACCGACAATACCGAAATACAATAGAAAAGGCAAAGGGAAGAATAAACGTTCTTCTGCAGATAAAAAATATTTAACTCAAACTCATGCACAGGCACACACACAATTTGTTCGACAACAGAAACACTCCAAACCGCATCCAGTGCCCAATATATTCACAGACAACAAGGATCAGTCTGTTTCTGAAGGAAAAGTGGTTGCTGAAGCAGTTGCAGCAGTTAACAGGCCGGATGACGTTTCTGCCATTACAAATAGTGCAAGTGTATCATCATCCTCGGACACGACAACTGGCAGATGTAGCCCTGGCCCTGTTATTAGTAGCCCTGTTAAAGATAAAAGTGTTATCAGTGGCAGTTCCATACCAACACCACCACCTGCATTAAAAACTTCAGGTTGTTCTGATCAAATCGTTGTGTCTACAGCTCCAGAACCGCAAACAGATTCTTTTATTGCCCAACAGCAGATTTCTGAAGTTAAAAATCCTATTCCCATACGGAAAAAACGAAAAGGAAATAAATTACCACCATCATCAAAAGAAAACCAAGAGAAAATCCATGTGGAAATTAGCACTGGGGAAATTGTTGTAGCACCATCATCATCTGCAGAAACTCATGATGCTCCTACAGATACAAATACAACAGTAAGAGCTGAGAAAAAACACATCTCATTCGCAACTGACCTCATATCTGGAAAATCAAAGAAAAAAGGCAATAAAAATAAAAGCAAAATAATGGATTCGCCAGAGGATCTTCACGATAGTGGCATTCCATTTTCCCTTGGTTTAAGTTCTGATCAAATCACTCCGAGTTCTTCATCCTCGTCAAGTTCATCGTATATGTCGAATTTACAGGAATCGTATGATTTCTATCACCACGTAGGAGGAGGAGATGATTCTACGGAGTATCACAGCATTAGCAACTTGTCTGACTCTGAAGGAAATGTTTCTAGCCGATGTGAAAAAATTCGCGACAGCGATTGCTGCAGCGAAGACGATGGATTTGAAGCGGACGCAGAGGATTTGGTATTTAAATCATTCGAAGATGACGACGATGACGATGATGAAGAGGATGGTGGCTGCGACTTTGTTTACTATTCAGCTTCGACTGCATCTTCCAACAGCAACAACTCGTCTCAAGCCATATCTCACAATTATCGTCCTCATCATCATCATCCGCCAACAACAAAAGCTACATATGCAAATGCAACAAGATCCTCGAGATATTTACATTCTTCATCATCTGCAGAATCTTCTTCTGTTGGTGGTGTAGGAAAAAAAGTGGCTGCAGCAAGAGCCAAACCAACGAAACCAAAACCAGTGCCAATCTATGGAATTATTAAAGGGACAGACGACGACGACTACGGAGAGTGTGGAACACAGACAGGAGTAACAGGAGGATTGACTGGGACTGCTAATAATATGAACGAAGAAGAACAAGTACAAGGGAAAGAAAAGTCTCGTGGTGGGGTAGGAGGAATGAATCGTAATACGACTCAGAGTAAGAACAACACGCAAGGGATGGGAAAACAGGTGGTTGTGCATGGAAACAATGGCACTACACAAGAAAGAGCAGGAGACTCTGAAGAACATGCCTATGGCACTCCACAACATTACGACGACGAAGGGGTTGCAACTTCTCCTCTCCTCTTTGAGAATACCTCTTCGAGTACTTCAGCAACTTCAGCTGCTGCTGCTGCATTTCCATCATCCACCACCACCACAACTCCTCCAACTCTAACTCATTCTAGTAAAACATCAGCAACAGGGAATAATAGGTTGAGTGACCTAAGCCAATGTGCAGGCAAAGCCATAGAAGACTCTGAAGACTGTAACTCTGCTCATATTATAACTCCTGTTGTACAACACAAATCTCATAAGCACCACGAACATACGTCTGCTGCTGCTGCGAGCAGTGCTAAGGAAAAGTACGTAGAATGGAACAAGAGCAAGAAGCACAGCAGCGTGAAGAATGTAAATTCTCATTGTCAGTCGAGTGTAGAAGAGCAGGTTGAAGAAATAGCTGGCGATGATGGTAGTGGTGGTGGTAGACGAAGTAGTTACAACAGTTCTTATACCACCAGTAATAATTCTGAACTGGTTTTGATTCCAACAACAGCCCAGAGTAGTTCCACTCTTGTTAATTACTCTTGTGAATGTGAATCTTCGCTCGTGGATCAATATGGGAAGACCAACACCGTTGGTTTGACATCAACCACCTGTCCTGCTTGTGCCAAACCAGTTTTTCCGTCCGAAACAACAAGAAATCACAAATCCCGGGAAGGGTTCCTGCAAGAAGACAAAGAGAAACAATTCCAATTGGAACAGCAATTGGGTCAACATCAAGAACAACATAAAAATCGCCCCACGTCGATTAGCAGTGCAAATAACAACAATACGCACATTGTGAGTGGTAGTGGTGGTGTTGGTGGTGTTGCTGTGGGTTCTTCTGTGTGTAGCAATAACAACGGTCGTCCTAGTGTTGGCCACAACTTGTTGCTTCCGTTGAATTCTCGTCACAACTCCACCCCTTCCGGCTCTGATTATATCAATTACAATTATAATTCGAATGAGTCTCACTTTTTCAATGAGTCTGATACTTGCAATAATCATCACTCGCAACACCCAAAGAACTCCGCGTACAAAGATCCAAGCAGGAGTGGTGATTTAGGCAACACGAGTCAGAATAATAACTTTGCGAGTGCAGATGTTGGCGTTGGCATGTGCAGTCAACCGAACGAAGGTAAATACAAGAGTAGGATTTTGGTCACCTCAGGGTCGAGTTCGAGCAGTGGCTCATCGAGTAGTGCAAATAATTCGCCTGTAATTCTCCCAAGGAGAAATAACAACAGTAGCAACAATGTTTTGCCATCATTCTCTCCCAGTATTTGCTACGGTGGTGGTGGTGGTGGCAGTGCAACAGCTACAGGGAACAATCATCACGCCACAATCAATAATGGAGATGGGCAGCAGCCTAATAAAAAGAGAAATGTGACGACAGTTGAAATCAGTGGGGATGTGGGAATTGTAACGAACAATGGAAATAGTACATTTGTGAGTGGGAAAAGTGGTAAAAATAGTTTCCATTCGCAATACGCACATAATTACCAACAGCATCTTTTACAGCAACATCAGCAATATAATACTTCCGGGTTGGCGCCTCTCCCTTCTACCAAAGGTGCAGCAGCTTCAGCGTTCAGAAGAAAATACGGTTGTGATGATGAGGATGAGGAAGATGTAGACAATTTTCTGCAGAATGAAGACAGACTGGATATTTTGTCGGATTCTAGTACGAATTTTGAGACGGACGTTGGGAGTAGCGTCAGTCACAACGGAAGTGGTGGCAGTGGAGGGAAAAGTGATGAGAGTGAAGACAATTGGCAGTCTGAGAGTGCCAGCACGGTTATATTCAGGGAGACTGTAAATACTGGTGGTGCTAATAATACAAGTGGTAATGGTGATAGTAGTAATATTTCCATAGCGTCCACAACTACTCCGAGTAATAGTAACGCTCCTACGTCCACTCCGACAAACAATACTCACCGAGGAAGTATTCCGAACTGTGCTAATAGTAGCTTAAATAATATTAGCTCTGATGACGGTTGTGCAATCAGCATTGATACAATTGCTATCAACGAGAGCGGAAACAGTGGCAGTGGTTTGAGTCTGTTCGGCGCAACGAGTTCTGCTGGTGATGTGGATGTCGCAACGAATTTAGGCTACGCAGCAGAACTAACTGTAAAGTCATCGAACGATAAAGATAGTGATATTAGCGTATGTGTTGAAGATAATAATGTTAGCACTGTTTCAAACGTAAATGGTGACGTTAAGCGAAAATCGTTACCTGATGAATGTGCGAGCAATTCGTCAGAATCATCGGATGATACTGGAAAATCCATCGAAACGCTAACAGGAATCGACGAGTCTCCAGAACATAGCATTGAGAGCAGCAATCAACATCAGGACATTTGTATTAGTGAAGGTGTGCAGGAAAAAGAAATTATTGAAATGGTTCAGGAAGAATTAGACGATGATGACCATCACCAAAGGGGTCTTTTGAAATCTTACCATCATCGTAGAGAAAGCCCTGAAGGACAAGAGCAAGAAGTTGCTCAGTCTTCGGAAAAAGGTACTCCGTCATCGTCTCCCCCGAATTCGACAGGAAAAGTGAAAAAAGACATGGAAGATTTAATCATGGACGAAGGAAATCAAAAAAGAACAATTAGTAAGAATAAAATTGCGCAGAATGTTTTAAGTCAAATTATTCAATCGCGATCTTCACCTGATGGAGCTGACGCTGAGAAATCGGAAGACACGGAGCCAGATTCGCCAACACCAATGGAGAGCTTTGATGTCACTTCCGATGAAGACAGTTGGGTGGAAGAAATTCTTTTTGAGGATGATGAAGAAACTCCGTCCTTAGAAGTTATTAAGAAACATCCTCCTCCGTTGGATTTGACTCTGCATACAATCGTGGAGGAATCTTGTGAGGAGTCTGAGGCTGAAAACAGTGGGACTTTTGAGCAACCTACGATGAATCAAAGGAGCACTCAAGCTCACAGCAGTACAGACAACGAATTAGAGAAATATTTCAATTTCGGTATTTATAACGACACAAACTCACAAGGAAGAGGCAGTTTCGCAAACGAGGATTCGGAATTCTCAGACACATTTAGCGAATCCAGTTTTTCCATTCAGGAAGGGGAGGAAACGGAAGGCGATGAAGTAGATCCCGCAGATTTGGCATCATCCCGCTTGGAAAAATATTTTTTCAATTTAGGACTTCCACAGTCAATGATGAATCCTATAAACACAATAAATCAAGCCGCAGATTCAGACTCGGTGGGATCAGAATCAGAGTCCGACAATAGTTTGTTAGAAAACCGTAAGAAAGTTTTAAAGCATCATCGTCGCTCTGCGGATTTCGATGAGGAATTTGGCGATAAGATTTCAGATGAGGAAGAAGAATTTGGCTTTGGTCAAGATGGATTCGACACAATTAAGAAGACTGCACGGAAAGTGAAAAGAGCAGGAAGTGAAGGTAACCTACTTGATGCACCCTCCAATTCTTCAACAGCAACTGTCTCAACAGCTTCAGCCAATGCAAATGAAACAAACAAAGTCAATGCACTTGCTTCGTCCCTTGGGGAAACGCTTACAAAAAATAGCGAAAGCTCCGCCGGAGGATCCATCGATAGTGGCAACTCCCCGAATGCATCCCCCAAACCAAAATCCGGAGACAAAATGAAACCTGAAATCAAAGTAAACAGAAGCAACAGTTTTACATGGAGTTCCGATGAAGAGGTGAATATCATGATGTCCAAATTACGCCAACTGATTAAAAACTTGGTGAAAACGAAAACTGACAATAGTGGCGCTAATTTAAATTCGGCACAAAACAAAGACAAAGACACGCAATTAGTTTACTTAGAAAATGAATTAATTCGTTTGATGAAAACAGACAATTTGAAAAATATCGTAGAATATTTTAGTTCGGAAGAAAGTGATGTGGATGATGTGTACAAATTCATTAAAGTTGTCAACGAAAAGGGAAGTGGGCACGCAGACTTAGGAGATTTAGCAGATTTAGATATAGACGATAAAGATCTTTTCGAAAATCTTCAAACAACAATTCAACTAGAGAGAAACTCACCCAATTCTCCAAAAAGTAGTCCAGCGTTACTTGCCAAAGTTATGCATCATATTGGTAATCGCCTTTCTGTTTGGATGAAAGATGAAAATATTCAAGACGATGACAATAATGATGACAATGTCACACTTAAATGTGCTCCAAGTGTTAGTTCCGATTTGAACGAAGATCGATTCAGCTGGAAAGGAAGCTTCGAGTCAGCTCTTGCTGCCAAAAGACAAAGCGTCGGCTCCACAGATTCCATCTCCAGCTCCGATTTTTGTCAAGACAGGTAAGAAAAAAAATCTCTTACATTTTCTCTCTTTAGAAACTGAAAAAATATCATTTACCGCAAGTTACCGCAAACAGCTACGAAATGTTTGTTGCTGCATAATATTTGCTTAGGCACAAAGGCGTATCTAGGATTCGGCAATGGGGGAGGTCCTCAGAAACAGAAAATGTGCAAATTTTATTTTAATCATTTTCAAATTTTTGCCAAATAATTACTTTCCCCGGAATCTGGGGAAGGGGCTCAAGCTCGAAGAGTCTATCCACGTAGAAATACGCCCTTGCTATAATGCATGGAGTCGGAGTGGCTTGTAGTGTTGTAGAAAGGAATAGTAAAAATTAAAGAATCTTTTCTTAAACCGCACTGTTAATCTTAACTTAACTATTGCCTGTGAGTATTTTGTTTGTGTAGGTACTTAGGGTTTTGCTTGAGTGATTTTCTTTTTAATGTCAACTTAATAAGATTTATTGCAAATAGTTTATTATTGGTATATTTCGCGTAAAATTTTCTTTCTAAGCTTCAAGGCTTATTATTACAGTTAAATATTACGTACCTACATAAACTGTACTATTTTACGTAGGATTAATTACCTGCAGCATAATACAACGAAAGCGATTATGACGTTTATTAATGTACGCGTGTTTGTTTTAATACTATCTTCTTATATGATACTTTACAAGTACAAGATTATACTAGAGTATAAGTATTAAGTATATAATATAGGTACTGTGAAAAATTCATTTGGAAAGTTATTACTTGTTACTAAAGCTAAAAACTAAGTCTCACTCATACAAGCGATCCATACAGCAAATAGTTTACATTATACATTTATTTTGCTGTGTTGTTAATAATTATAGAGTACAGAGTACCTATAATATCCGTCCTTATCAATTTGTAGCAATCTTTTAGTAATTCACTTATCTTTGTGATCTGGACATTGACATATAAAAATGTTACTATTTAATTTAGCAGAGGTACCTATCAAAAATGTCTACAGACTTTATTATGGTTGAAATTATTTCAATGCAATGATACAAATTACAGCTGCAGACACTCTGCACAGAGTTGTGTTGAAATGAATCATAATGGCAGTGTGTGGTCAATGTGTTTGGAGTACGTGTAATTTTCGAGCAAATGATATATATTGGCCTTAATTACAGAATTGTGAGTTTCAATTAAGAAAGTCTAAGAGCAAGTAAGGACTTATCTGAGTAAATATCAACGTATAGGGAATTATTATCAGTGCAATGCAGATTGTCATGTAATTTACTTCTACACAGACGTGTACACATGCACTTGCACTCATGACTCTATGGAAAGTCTCACATTTTACTTTGGTAAACGTAGAAAGATTTTCAGAATATATAAGAAAAAAGTGATTTGTGTGTGTGTACGGAATTCTGACCTTTAATTCTGTCGATGTAAATTGCCATTTCTTTATCCAATATAGATAATGCTGCAACATGCATAGCATATAGGGATATCTCTTAAAAGCTATGGGTATTCAGCTTATTCTACTGTGACAAAGAAATTGTAAAACCGCACTAAAATTATCAATCAAATGATAAAATGCATGTATTGCAATTTCCAAATAGGTTGTATCATGAATGAACATCTAAAAGTAACATACCACAGTGTTTCAAAAATAACGTGTGGTCTAGCAGCAGAGTTTGCAGTTAGAGATAATGTACTTTTGTGTAATCAATCAATCAATATTGTTAATGTTAATGTGTCTTATGTCTTAAAGTATGGTCATTTGTACCTATGCCTATATTGATGGAGATTTTGTGTATCAATCAAATCTGCAACTAATATCATGTTGTAGAAATTATGTGATTCGTCCGTAAACAAACAAATCGTCATAGTATAAATCAATGAACTATTTTTTAAAGATTTTTTTACTCAGTTTTAATTTTTGCTTGTAGTTTTATATGATTGTATATACTATAAAAACTTAATCCTCCATGTTTTTCTATACATTTTATGATTTGTTAATACTTTTATCATGTATCATGAACGCTTTAAGCCTATAGTTATCATCATGTAATTGAAGACATTAAAATTTAATAGAATTTTAAAGACATGAGAAATGTTGCAAGAACGTGGTTGGCAATTAAACTGATAGCTGTCATAAGCAATTAACCTACCTAACAGTATTACATAGAATGCAGAATTTTATGTTTCTATCTGTATTTACTTACAATTAGACAGATAATTTTGAAACATTTCAAGCATGATTACTGAAAACTTGTATGATTTCTTTAGATCAATATTGCGTTCATCTTCTCTTCACCACCTCGCGAATTCCCAACCGATAGAAGAAAACAAAGAAGAAGAAGAACCGACATCCCTTCCGCGAATGACTAATCTTTGCAATTCTTTACCCCGACTCAACCAGCCCACAAATCCCGCAATCTCCCGTGCCCACAGTTTAGTCATGTCGGGAAAGAATGAGGGAGAAATAGGTCCAGTCAAATCCGCCAGGTACAGACCGCCTGGTTTCCAGCCTGGAAAAAGCAAACGGATCGACTCCGAAGACAAAACAACGAGTCAGTCCACTCCCGTGTTAACGCAAGACCCTGCTAATCTTCGCGTAAGAAAAATTCTAACAGTTTTACTCAAACTCAGCAACATTAATTTATCTGTGAACATTTGTTCACTGTCAGCGCTGCTGCATATGCTCAAGTTATCTGTGTGGGATAGGAAAAATAAAAATTCCCAGTTGCATTACAAGAGCAGAAGGATCGTTTAAGAATTGCCTCTGTGTATAGAAAAGACATGCATTTATCTCGCACAGGAAGCATGATGAAATTGTTTTAATGCTGTAGCCAGCAGTTTAGTCAAGTGGAGACATGGCATTGTTAATGTGAATTAATGCGTTACATTTTTTTTCTTTTTCTCAAACACACCACAGGCTCGTAGTGATTCCCTTGCAAGTATTTTCCACGATTCCAAGTCGCAGATTAGTATAAGAGGACAAGTTGAGTTCGGTCTTCAGTACAACTACAAACTTGCGTGTTTGGAAGTCAGAGTCAAGCAGTGTCGTGACCTTGCTGCTGTAGACTCAAAAAGAAGTCGCTCCGACCCGTAAGCTCACAAAATTCAAATCTTTTTAACATCATTAAAGAAATGCTCCAACGAAACAACACAGTTTTTCTTACGTGTTCATGATTATACGAATATTATATAAGTATGATGATCATGTGTGATGCAAGATTTTACAAAAAGTTGCACAGTCGGTCCATTCCATGATTCATGAAGTGGGATTTTTTTCTTTGTGTGTTTTCAGATATGTAAAAGCTTACCTCCTACCTGACAAATCTAAAGGAGGAAAACGGAAAACAAAAACAAAAAAGAATACTTTAAATCCTATCTTCGAAGAAACCCTTAAGGTATGCATACACGTTAATTTTTATGTACAATTCTTTTAATTTACCCCAACATTTGTTTCATTTTATACACGTTACCTTCAACGGTCAAGTCACTGTCACCACCCACGTCGTGTTTTGACACGTCTACACCATAATCTTTCCCAAAAACATTTTCTTCTACGAATATTAATATCTTGAGCATGAATTATGAATAAAGCTCTTTGTATAAGAATTAGTAGTAAAACATTGTTAACAATAGTTAATCATAATGGTAATGTTATGTTTGTCTTATTTTTAGTTCCCTCTGACGCTTTCCGACCTTCAGAATAGAACGCTGTGGCTAAGTGTCTGGCACAGTGACATTTTTGGAAAAAATGAGTTCCTAGGTGAAGTTTTGGTCAGCTTGAAAGACCGTGTTTTTGATGATCCTAATGCAGAGTGGTGGGATTTACAAGAAATGGTAAGAATCCAAAAAAGTCAATGAATTCCTTCAACCTCTCTCTCTCTCTCTGTAATACTCTATGCCTATTGTCACGAAGTCTTTAAGTATTGTAGTAATAATATGGGTAGTGTAATAATTAAGTATACAGAGAATGTAAATGGAAAGACATGTCTGTTGTAGAATTAATAGCGGAGAGTTGAATGGAGTGGAAATCATATGGGAATTGTACGCGATAGCACAATGACATTTCCTTTTATTGTTCCATTATTAATCTACGAATGTTGTTTAACTTTTATAACTTTTACAGTCTGGTCAAATGGAGGACATGCCGCGTGGGGATGTAATAATTGCACTGAAATGGCAACCAAAGACTGAGAGTACAGGCAACTTGTCAATTCTCGTAAAAGAGGCAAAGAATTTAATACCAGCAAAGAATGGTAGTCCGTCTACTTTTATTAAATGGTAAGCTATTCCTTTTTTATTTCCACAAAAACCACTTCTTCTAGTATTTACCATAATGCAATAATAATTACAATCCAAAATACAACACCTGTAGACTTCTAGTACTTATGTACTATCTTGAAATCAAGTGAAGCGTATCAAATGCAAACCAAAATTACTCTTTATGAGTTTACATGCTGGTGAATGCTATATCCTTATTTGCATTACAGTTACACGGTTCAATCTCTCTCTGTAGGCATAAACGTACTTAAAAGTGTTTTGTATATGAAATAACGTACACTAAAGGCAGTAAAAGTACGTGTAAATGAATTTATTATGAAAATACATGCAATAAACTTGTCTGAGAGTGTGAACGTATAAAACAAAAGTTAAAATGCACAAGGAGTAAACCCTACAAAGTAGGAAAATGATAATAAGATGTGTTTAAGAAGCCTAAATGCAAGAATGATAATAAGATGTGTTTAAGAACTCTAAATGTAAGAGAATGATAATAAGATGTCCCTATAAGAAGAAATAGCCTGAAAGACCCACACAAAAGATTTTGAGTGATAAGGAATGAAATGGTTGTGTCTCTACTTGAAAACATGTATTTATTTAATTTCTTTTTTGTTTCTGGTGAACATCTTTTTCTGTCTGACTCCTCTAGACCTTCTTTCTGGCTTCAACTGTTTAGTTTGGTTGGAATTGTAAATTATTTCATTTACCCACACACCTACTGTATAAACAATATATCTCTAGTACAATTTTGGTAAGTTTTATTTCGGTACTGCACATAGTTGCATATATAAATTGCTTTCAGTCTGTCTTATTCCATCTGTCTGTGTGTTAATCTCGATTATGTACTTTATACTCTTCTCTCTCTCTCTGCACGGATTATTGAGCTCTTGTTATGGCTAATCTGCTCTATGGTCGTATGGTCTTGGCTTTTATGGGCTAACAAAATTAAAACCTGTTCGAGTAAATTATACTACTATACATTTCTGTACCACTACCATTTACTAACGTAAGTTGCGAATTTTACTACTACTGCGGCTATGTACGTATACTGGGCTCGTGTCTTAATCCCATTGTAGTAATCTCGAACTACACAAATCCTATTAGCATAACTGCCTGAGTTATTTTTATTTTTTCTCGTTCCACTCTTCTTCTTACCTAACACTTCACTATATAAATACAAATAGCTCCTTCTTCTTACTACTTTACTACTACGTGTGCAAAACTGCGATGTTGTATGTCTCAAATGTTTTACATGTGTCAAGAGTACACTTTTAACACGTTACAAAAATAATATTATTATTCAATGCAGGGTCATTCTAAACTTTTTCACATTTTCAAACTTTACGAAGTGTGTATTATCTATAGGTGCACGCTTCGGGAAATTAAACATAGAAAAATGAATTTACTGCACTGAAAAAAGTAGAAATGCATTCTGTATAAGTACTTCAGTTTTTCGTGACACTTTTATTAGATTATATGGGAAATTTACATAAAAAATGTATATAGTGCACTGAAAGATGTAAAGATGCATTCTATAGGTAGTTTAGTTTTTCGTGACACTTTTATTTATTTACATGGGAAATTTGAAGTATAGAAAAATGTATTTACTGCACTGAGAGAGGTAGGAATGCATTCTATGTAGACATTTACATTTTTCGTGACACTTTTAATTGTTAATGGAATTTTTAATGCTGCAAATGGTTCAATACACCTTGTATACAATGCAAAATGATTTTTCATGCAAAAACGCGTGGAAAATCGAGTTAGGCATGTGTGAACAGATTTGAAGCTATGAAACTGATATTGTGAGACACGAAAGTAGTTCACGAACATTTTGCGAGATTGAATTTCATAATATTGAATTTGACTGGCGAGTTGATGTAAAACGTGTTTGTAAAAAATGTGATCTAAGTTAGGAATGACCTTGTATGTGTGTACTACTGTGTTTACATGAAACGTACTGGCTTTTGGAAGTAAATACCAAATCTAATCTTCGTTTGTTGTAATATTAATGACTGTGACGCGCATCAACTCATCCGTAATGTAATTCATCCGATTAAAAAATTGTGTTCTCATCTCTAATGTTATTACTGTTTGCTTTGAATGTGATTAATAATAGACTATTAGGGAATTCGTATGAAAAAGTGTTTTGTAATGGAATGTCGCTAACGTTTTGTATTTGGTTTTTGATGCATTCACAGTACAATGTTAGCAGACAAATCGCGAAAGCAGAAAACATCCATTTGTCGTCGGACGCTCAACCCCGTTTGGAATCAAACGTTAACTTTCGAAGAAGTGGAAGACGAAGGAATAGAAATTACTTTGTGGAATTATGATCTACTCTCGAATCATGATTTAATTGGTACTGTTCGTTTAGATTTCGATAGTGCTCTGTGGGAGTCTATGATTTCTCGTCATTCTTTTTGGGTGGAGGGTGGACTCAGACTTAACTAACTTTATATTCAATTCGTTCGTATATGCAATTATTATTATCATTATTACTCTACTAGCTCCTACGTAATGTTAACCATCTACTTAATTAGTTCATTGCTTTTACTAAATACTACTACTACTTATCATTGTTGACCAAAATATTTTTATGTATTTAAAACTTTTATTATTATTACACATACAATTTTAAAAATTATTGTTATATTATTATTATAAGAGTGTAAGAAACAATGAAGCGTTCGTTCAAATCCAAATGCAACGCACGTGCACGTAAACTGTTAGTAAACGTGTACGAATTTACAGAAATGCAATTTAAATAATATTATTTACTGTGTATTCTACTTTTGAAAAACAAAAGTATAATATATTATATAGTTATTGTATAAAATCATGATGATGTTAGTCACATTATAATTTACAAACAAATAACCCTTTTAACTGTTAAGCCCTATATACTACTATAGATCTTTTTTAGCTGAAACTGCATGCTATATATACAGCTACAAATATAAGCGACAACTCTTCTGTGTTGAAAATAATACAGGGCTATGCTATACTTACATGAACACGATTTTATTGTAGACTGTTTAGTTTCATTTCAAAGTATTTTATTGTGCAATTTGTCGGAATCGTCATCATCGTTTGTATTTGAGTAAAACAATAACTCTTTTTATATTATTACAGTATATACAAACGTGTGTTCAACTTTATTACTCATACCATGCAGCATATACACTTACAAATATTTGTTAATGATGTTTATATGTAGACTGGGTTGTACTAGTTGTAATTTTCTATGTTATAATTTTTACAGCAAAACAAACGAAGCAATGCAACACGTGTGTTCTGTTACGTACCATTTAATTTAGAGTTTTGTCGTAGGTATACAACACACCTACATTAAATTACACCTACTTTTTATTACCCTAGCCTCTAGTACAACACAAAACACAAGCAAATCTTATAGTAAAACCTTCATCAATCTCAATTTTTATTATACCATTGAGATTGTAAGGTTTTATATTTCGTATTTCACTCGTCGTTTCGTCTTCGTCGATTAAATCGCGATTTTTACAACTCTTCAACTACATTGCCATGTCATACTTCAACTTACGTATAATATTACCATCCATTATCCATCAACATCCCAAATAAATCATTATATCACACAAGAAAGCATTAACATACAACTGTAGGAAAGCATTGACATTCCGTACACAAACAGCCATGCCATATTTGTACAGACATTTTAATTTTTAGCACACAGAAAATGGCTGGTGCATTATAATATAATATGGGTTCATTTTCACAGACAGCTTTTACAAATAAAGTGAGATGATTGCATAAAGAAAAAGGGTTGCATTGTAAACATAAGGCTAAATTTAGGTTTGGCATGATCGGATCTACGCATTTCATTTATTATAATAATCTTGATTGTTGTGAGTACATGTATAGCGCATATCATTATCATAAATATTTATTAATACGCATTCGTCATCACCTCCTCTTTAACATACTCATCCAAGTACCTATAGACTGTAGACGTAGATTTTATTACACACACGTGAAGAAACGAAAGCTTGATGAACACATTACTTTTTTATACACTTACATTCATTTACACACACTGTGTGTGCATTTAGTAATGTGAGCCATATACACGTAAGTCAATTCAATACTCATTCAGAAATTAATATGTTTAGCTCCATACATTTTACCATTGTTTATTTTTATTTTTTCTTATCGCAGCACTGTGTATGTAAAAATGTATGTAGATATGCCTTCTATATGAATATTACATGCTATGCTGTATAATAGTATGCTAACTTACAATTAGTAGTTATATCGCTATAATATTTATGTATGCCCTATATTAAAAAAGCTCGTCATTCATTCGCAAAACGTATAATGGTTAAGTACATAGATACACGTTAGTGATTTGTATAGCCATAACATAACACGGTGTGTATTAATGTATTGTAGTACTAGAAAGGAATCGATTTACATTCACTTCACTCTCTCGTCGATTGTTAAATGTAATACTGACACAAACACAAATACACACACACGTTCGTTTCTATTACTCATTTCGTTACGTATGACTTTTAGATTTTACACCAACTTTAGTTTTGTACTGCTGTTGTATTGTTTTCCGTATCCTTGAGATGAGATTGTTTGGATTTGGCATAGATTCTTTGACTCCTCTCTGTGTACTTGTACTTCTCTACTAATACTATTCACGGTCGATTAATGTAGCAAGCCTATCGCACTTAATATCCCACAATCTCACTTCACGTGGTAATTTATATTAGTTGTATTGTATCCAATATTATTTATAGCCCTATAGACAAATCTGTGTAGTTTACGATACACGTACAAAATAATGTGCTAATAATACACCAACATAAAGCACCTACTTACTATTTATGGCTATTATGAGTAATTGTTGATAGGATCATTATAAAAGTGTTACAATCATCATCTCGAGTGGTTAGAACAGAAAAATTGAGCAATTTAACAAAGATGTTTGTAGTTACGTGTGGTGGTAGTAGCACTACAGAAGTTTCTTCCTCTTATCGAATATCTTAATCAGTATTCGTGATGGCAGAGTGTGTTTATAAGTCAGCAACCCAAAAACATGAAAGTTAATTCACTATGCGATGATGAGGATTTTTTTAGTGAGAAGTGTTAGTATAGTGGCTTATGCTGTATTTCTGATTTTCCATTAAGAACTGCGCACCACTTTTACAAAAATTATTTCTGTCTGTAGTAATAGTGTAGCTACAGCTTTATTAAAAATTATACCTTCAACTACCTGGTTTTACTACGATTAGACGATTATTTCTATATGTACGTGCAAAAGTAACTAGTAAATAAAGTACAGTTTACTAAATGTTTACCGTTTTACTAAATGCACGTAACACGTACACATTTTGGTACGATTACGCTTTGTTAGGTATCTACACGTACATGCACACCTAAAGCCATAAATTGAAAATGATAAAAAGGAAAAAGTAAAGCTTATAGAATATTTTTGATAAATTATTATGAAAATTTGCATACCTATACCTAAAGGTACACACTGTGCAGCTGCTGTTCCTAATAGACTTCTGCATACCAGAAGTAGAAATCTTTCAAGTACATGTAAAAATGCAATGTGAATCTACCAGCACTAGCAAGAGCTTCACACTCACTCAAAAATGTAAAATATCGTGAAGATACAAGAACCATAATTATATACGTAGGTATAGAATAGATACTATAATATATGCAATACAATGATAAAAGTCTTCCTACTGCATTTTACTACGTTTAGTGTGTACGTGTGTGTCTTCATTCATGAAAATGTTCTCAATGGAGCATACCATGTCAATTATTGTGTCAGTGTGTATAGCTACTTGATTTTCGCTAATGCTGAGCTGCTGTGCGAAGAAGGAATTGGGATGCGAGAGAGAAAAAGAGTAATGATGGCACCTTATAATTAAAGTGAAACTGGATATGAGTGAAGTACACAGAGAAGTAGGCGATCGAGGACATAGGGATAGAGAATTGCATAGAGACATAAGATTATGTATACGGTACACACAGCATGTAGTAATTTAATCCTATAGAAATTTTTGGTTGTGCCAAAAAGTGAAGTTGTATATAGAATCGCAATTTTCAATTAAAATTTAAGGGTAGAGGCATGACATGGCAGGGGCAGTGTAGAAAAGAGAGTAATTAAATTTTGTATTAGGTATTCGAACAAAAAGTGTCTGTTGTAGTTTGTATATGGTCAACTGAATCTTATAATAAGCCAATACACAATCGCTTCCAACGATCATGATTAACAAGGGCTTAACCCAAATAAATTAAACAGCATATCCAATCCAACCAAGAAGTGTATTGCAAATGCCATACGCGAACACTCCATGTACTTTACTATACCAATTGTACAAGAATGCTCACTATATTTGGGGCTTTATAATGTTTACTATAATGGTTTGTAGTCCATTCACATAATCACGTACTACTATAGCACATACGGCATTATGAAGTTTTTTAGTAGTACACAAGAAGGGTCTCTCTGTCTGTGTTATATGTTTACTGGTGTGAAATGCTTTGATGCACATTCTGTAGTATTATTTGTACAAAATAGTGCTATGGTTAATAATTGTAGTCCAAATGTGTGTCAACATGCATATTTTCTCAATCAAATCCATAAAGCAGAATTTTGGCACATTTGCAAAACATTCCTCGCGAAAAATTTAATATGTATGCGCACTGTTTTATTAGCTAGCATTTTACTAACATACGGCCATAAAATATATTCATATGAATAGTAATTTGCGTGGAAAATATTATCTTCATAAGCGTATTGTATTACTGGTGTAAAAAGTACAAAATGTATGTTACAATAATCTGTTATAATTTGATGTGGAAAAGTCCATGCGTTTTTTTTCTTAGAAATCGGATTTTATGTCACTAATGTTGAAACAGGTAGATCTTCGAAAAAAGTTGTAGTTGTTTCTATTAGCATTTAAAATTTTAATATGAGGAAATGGGATTTATAAATAAAGTTCCACCGGTAGGATGCGTTAAAGGAAGCTCTACGGGTTTTGCTCCATTTGTTTTTTGAACTTCTAAAACATATTCGTCTACATCAAGTTCAACTCTTCCTAGGAAGTCTTCAAATAGCCAAGCACAGTCTAAATCCCAATCTTTAACGAAAAATCTCCATCTCTGTAAACATAAGAATTATTCATATGACTGTTACATGTGAGCGATGTGACTGTAGAAGGATTGATGGGATTATATACAGTGGGTTAAAATTATTACTTGATTTGTGCCCTCAGCATAGCGAAAAGTGAAAACTTTGGCCCAGACAGGATCGGCGTTATTGTCGATTTTCTCTGTTTCTCCTACAGTATGAAAAGTACTGGAATTGCCTTCGGCTTTCCACATTCGGGCGATTGGATCACTAGCACCGTCTACATCACGATTCGGCAGATTCCTGAAATGTTTACATACTCTCTATAACTGTTAAAACTCTTTTTTAAGTTTTATAGCTTTTTAGAATTTCTAAACAAATTATACGCCCCTTGGCGAACTTACGTGGCTGATAATGTGAATTTAATTACATCACAGTGAGATTGTACAACAAAAAGTGTAAAAACTGTTAAGAACGGAATAAAGAGAAAACTACTGTAAAATGTTTTATGTCTGCCCATGATTATTATTTGATTACAACTAAAAATATACCGTAACCGTTACAAACAAATATATTTACAGAAAAACTTTTTTGCTGCAAAGAAAAATAAATGCTCCAATTAGCAGAAACACTTGGAGCACGTTCCTTTTATAGGGACCTACATAAATAAGTTTCATCTCATAATTGCCAAAAAATATCAAAAGTTAAGGTAATGATCAACGCATGCAATTTAATTATGAATTCATTCCGTATGGTGCGGTGGTAAGTGACAAATCATAATGTTCCTTTATATCCTTTACTATATCCTATTCACACAGCAATTACCATATTAATTACTCACAAGTAGTTTCCTTTAGAAAATAGAACAACTGTGACATTCATAACTTGCTCAATTCAATAACAAATTCGTCATCATGAGATGATTACATAATAGTTAGTCGAGATATTCTAAGTAATTGCAGCAATTAGGCATTTTGCCATTTACATAACTAATTCAGTGCGTATGTGTGTAGAGTGTTTATTCGAATGTCACATACACAGGACAAAAAATACCACTTATAATGTCCTTAGTGCTTATGTGGAGATTCTTCACATAGATATCTCGGGGTAACTGTATTTTTTACAATGTACAGTAAACCTAATATTAAGTATAGTAAAGATGTATCTGTACCATCAACGAAAAAGTATTCGTTTTTTGGAAGAATAAATTAAAATGCCTTCTTGCGGTACATTAACTTAAATTAATAGTTAGTAAATAGACATCACCCCTGGGGGAAATGAATGCACATATTTATTATGCATTTGATGATTTTAGTAATAATATGCCCGTTTACATCAAATTAAATATGTAACAAAATAATTTTGATAATTTCCACAGAATTTTAATATTTCTCCAGAATCAATTGTTTGGATATTAAAAAAGTAACTATTTTTCGAAACTTGTAACAAAATGCCACAAAATGATACCACATTCTAACTTAATGATTTTCTGTAATCCGAGTTTGAGACAATCACATTGGACGGGAGTCATTTCATTTTCATCAAGGCTAATTTCATTATACTTTACCATACACTGCGAGAGATTTTTCAATCCAAGTAGAAGTACCCAAGGGAAGTACCTATATATTTTCTATGTAAGTTCCGACTACGAGTGAAGCTACAAGTACTTTCAGTAACACGTATTACATTTGATTAATTAACCATTTAATTTTACTTTCTTTTTCTTTAAATCATTACTAAACTATTCTCATAATTATTCTCATTCATCATTTAGTAATTATTCTCACATGAAACGCAAACAAAGTACCTATCTATCTCACACTCACACCTCACACAGTGCAGCTTGTTTTATAAATAAATAAAACATTATGTTGTAATTGTAGGTTGCCTAAAAGAATTCGGGTCTTTGGGAGGCTCTAGTGGAAGCGGCAAAAGTCATGCTACGTGTAACGAGAGGAGCGAAGAAGTCACGAAGGTTGAAAACAAACATCAATCTTCGAGTTTAATTTGATGAGAGATGTTGGTCAAATCTTGATGGTTGAATAACAAATCAAGAAACATTCCCGTTTTCTTATCTTCAAAAAGTGTCCAGTTTTTGTCAGTCCACATTCCGTTAATTTGGTTATTCCTCCGTCTTCTTCGGTAGTTGCAGTTTATTTTGTGTGCAGTTTTTAGTGAGTGTTTTTGTATTTTAGAAATTAGTTTGCCGACAGCATCTCAGACTTCATCTCCCACCTGTATTTTGACGGACTGAAACGCTAAGTCAGATAAGCCGGTAAGACAATAAGAATATTCAAAGAATGCATAATTTGTCGGTATTTGGTTGATTGATTAATTTTCATTGAGCTTTTCTCGAATGCTAATTCTTCAGCCATTTTGTCTTGTTGACATATTTTTACTACACACTAGAAATCTGGGTCATTCTGGGCTTCGGTTCACATTTGGATAATATTCAATATTCATCTTCTTCCAAGTCCAACTGCAGCAAACTATTTTTTGCTCTTGCATGTTCTACATTGTTATTTTGTTACCACAAAACTTACAAGAGCTGCCGATGGCTTTTCTTCTCTTTTACATCTCTTCTAATACTCCCGGAACAAAACTTGTAATAAGCCTGTCTGGATGCATGTCCAACATAGATTGTAACCGGCTATTTTTGGATTGAGCGTTTATGAATCTTCGTGTATATCTTACCTTTTGTTTTATTGTTACCCATAATGTATTATTAAATTCGAGAACAATTGTAATTAATCTATAGGTAAAATTAGGCCATGCATTATGGATTGAAAGCTAAGCTGTTTGATTACGATTAATGTGGTCTCTTTAGTCGTACAAACAACAAACACATTGACGATTAGTTCGATTGGGAATATGAATTCACCCAATACATAATTTTTCCGATAAATTGCTTTTTTGGGGGAATTCTTACGTAATTCCTAAGTAATCTGATAAAAGTGGCGAATATTATTTGTGCACTTCAGTAACTTCAGTTTTTAAGTGTTTAGTTGTCATTTACTGAACGTTTACATAAAACATGATCTCTCTAAATCTTAATCCGCAGCTGAAATAAAATGACACACAAGTGCGGTACATTTTTAAGTGAAAAAGTGACGATTTGAAACGGTTTATTTTTAATTTTTACTTTATTCTTCAAAGTATTAGTTTACGATTATTATTTTCTTTTTTATGACAATGATATAATAGCAAATATCAGAGATACCATTAAAACGAATTATGTCACTAATGTCAGTTTAAATGGCATACCTACTTTGAAGATACAGTATAGTAAAACATTTACAATATTTAGACAGGTTAAAAAGTGGATAGTGAGCAATAAAAATTGAAAACGAAAAACACTAAACATAAAACTAAAACAATGACGTGGAGCAGTTATTGCAATTAAGTATTTCCATTTACAAGAATGTCAAATATGTGTGTTACTGATTATGAATACCAGCAGCTCAAGGAACTTTAGTATTAATATAAAGGAGGTTAACTAAACTGATACGTCATTTTTATATGACTTAAGAGAAAGTATTGGGAATTTTGACAAGCAAATGTTGCGCAGTATGTGGATTTCTGTAAAATAATTTATTTCGAAACACGAAAAACAATATAAAGTGAAAATAAAAATTGCAAAATATTAGAAATGTTTAAAATTAATAACGACGAAGAAAATTCAAACTATGTTGAAGTTACGTATCCAACGTTTGGGCTGGATTTTATTGTAGACTACGAACATCAAACTCTGCCTAGTTTTGGTAAAACGACTTTACGAAATAGTTTTTTACAAACAGTTTGGAATAGTTAATCTTTTTGGTTTTTGATTAATGATTAATGATCTTGTTTGTTCTATATTTATTTTCATTCTTGTACGAGCTAATTAACCCTTTTGCTAGTTGTTTATGCTAGTTGCTGTATTCTTTTCTTTACCTTTATCATATTCAGACGAAGTGATGATGGAAAGTACTAATGATGATGATTCAATGGTGGTGGATTCCTTCGATCCATTAGAGACAGCTATATCTGTATTGGGAATGAACGGACAAGAAAATTCGGAGCGATCTGTGAAAAGTTCTCCAGCTAGTAGGCCACGTATCGGACCTGCTAGTTTCAAGAAAAAACAAGAAGAAACAGAAAATGTTGCTGAAAGTGATCCTCTAGAAATGAATACACCTGTCGCAAAAGTAAAACCGCGGATTGGGCCAGCCAGTTTTAAGCGAAAAATAGGAGATAATGAAGAAAGTACTCCGACAGTTGTGGAACCGACTCCTCCTAAAGCTACCATGAGTCCTTTTGATATTTTAAAGAACAATATGGGGACTGTGATAAATTCATCGTTATCATCATCCCTCAGTAAAAGCAGCAGCGTATCAAAACCTGGCCCTGCAAGTGCCAAAAGGAAAATGGAAGAAAGTACTCCTGTTGTGGAGAATAAACCTACTCCTCGCCTTGGTCCAGCAAGTTTCAAAAGAATGTTAGAATCTACTAATAGTACACCAGAAACAACTACTCCAGCTTCGAAACCTGCAATTGGTCCTGCCAGATTTAAAAAACAATTAGAAGAAAAGTCTGATTCTTCAGCATCAGAGAAAAAAGAAACTCCTCGTATTGGACCTGCAAGATTTAAACGAAAGGCTGAAGAAGAACGAGAACGAAGTGAAAGCCCTGATAGTGACAAAAGTGTGGAGATGCCTAAGAAATCTGTTACTAAATCTGCTCCTAAAATTGGACCAGCAAGATTCAAAAGAAAGTTGGACGAGAATAAAGACGATTCTGATGACAACGCTGCCACAACTGATACTCTCACGAATTTCGCAACAGTCAAAGATTCTCCTAAAAACAAGAAGACTGATAAACCCGCTGGTAATCGTCCTGGTCCGGCGAGATTTAAAAGTGCTCAAAGTAAAACCATTACTAATGTTACGATATCAGATGAAGATAGTGACAACGATTCACCTAAACTGTCCAGTTCGTTAGATGCGTCCAATATTAAAAGTCTTACTTTAGGATTCATTCCAATTAAAAAGGGTGGTGTGGCCAATCCTAGAAAAAGGTACGTCAATCAATTCATATAAGTTTATTGCTACTGACTCTGACTGGCGGGTATGACATTTTGTATTGTCTCATTTATTACAATTGTGGTTTGGAATTGTTGTCTAAAAATGTAACATATTATTGACTGTCTGTAGGTAATGTAAAAATGTGTGCTAATTATAATTTTTACTTTAAATGACATAGTAAGTCTCCGGCGGACTCTCCTGATGCAGTGAGATGTGAATCTTGCAATATAATTTTGCCAAGTGCCTCTGCCTTAAGGGCTCACGACAGGGCGACGCATAAACCATCGAGAATTGCTCAGGGATTGAAAGTTAAAGGTAAAATAAAATAAAAGTTATTTTTCTTTACATTTGGATGAAATTTCTTTTAATTTCCAACTTATTGATAAATTTCCAGCTACACCAAAGCGATTTGTGTCTGTGCCGAAGTATACTGAAGACAGTGAGGACGAAGAAGATGTGTCCAAGCCAAATAGTGTAGCAGAACCTCTCAAATGTTACAAATGTTTAAAAATGATACCTGAGGAAGATTATATTGAACATTTAGTTGACCATGATAAGGAAATACAAGCGGAACAGGATGTTACTAATTCTACAGCAGAATTGTCAAAGGTAATAATAAAAATGATAAAATCATTAGCAGTTCACATGTTTTCTGTTTGTTTTCATTTGCTTACCAAATATTTTGAGTTTATTTTGAATTTAATAATCCATTAATTTTTTTAGAAACATTGACTTATCTTATCTGTTTATTATTTTAGGGAGCCCAATTAATTCGCAGATACGTTTTCGCGGATCCGAATGACGAGAGAAATAAAGCACCGGACGCTGTTCTTCGTTGTTTTCTGTGCACCGATCACTTGTTCTTAAATCGGGATGATTATAAGTACCACACTAAAACTAAACATAATATCATTATGGAAAATATGGGCAATGAAAGTGACTAGTAGCGTAATGCGTAAGAGAGCGACCCACTAAGAAACGGTGTACAAAATTGCTTGGTCAATGAATTACTATTGAGATATTTTTTCTATGTTTCTCTGTTATATTTGCTTTTAGTCGTAACGAATGTGCTTTCTCAATTATATTCTCTTTAGAAAAATACCTATAGAAAAATTTTAGTGCAATTTGACGATTGTGTCAAATAGTGCACTTAAATAATCCTCATTTTGGATTTCATTAGGTTTTATATTTGTAGTAGGTATATGATTGTTGCAACCTATGTTAAAAGTTATGTTATGAAACCTTTTCTATAAAAAATACCCACAGTTATTTTATTACTTGTCTAACAGTCAACGTAGAAGTTGCTTATCCGTTATACCCCTTTAATAAGTAAGAACTTAAGCAAATTAATAATTACAATAAATGAATTAATGCTACTGCATGGAATATTTCTCATTTAGATTTACATGCTTTTACTATGAAAATTATTATTTATTCCCAATTAACTGTAAACAATGATTGTTATGTATGTTTAAATTGATGTTGCCTTTGATTAATTAATTAAAATTGAAAGTACAGTATCCCCTCACACATGCGGGTACCTAAATCTAAATTGTCTTTGTATTGTGATCTGAGCTGAGGGGTTGAAATATTTAACTAATAATGAATTACTTACCCAGTTACTATACAATCGTAATATTAGGCAATAGTGTTGATGTATTCAATAATCCTAGTAATTCGTCTGTCTGTACCAACTACCACAATTACCATTAGTAGATCAGACACAATGATGTTTTGTACAAGTCTATATTACAATTATTGTAGAATATGTAGAATGATGGATATAGTGAAGGAAATAATGGCACAGCTATAATATTTAAATGTTGTACTTGAAGAGAATGCATAATCTTTGACACTTTTTCTTATGAAAACGTTTTGAAAAATTGACAGAGCAGAACAAGCTGGACAATGTAATAGGTATATCATCTTACTATATAATGAATTCGTTTAATCAACTATGTGAGTAGATATAACATATATGCATTATATTATTAACGGAGAATCAAAATGAAGCAGCAATGTTGAAAAATGCTGCACCATTATATGAAATGTGAAAAATCTTATTGTACTGGTACTAAGACTATATAAGCGTGTACTAGTATTTAATTAATTAATTGTTCAAACAGTTTCATTCAATCTTTTGAATCTGTAAACTACAGAAATAAATATGCCTAACCACAATATTCACTTTTTGCTAATAATTCTTACTTGTTTAACTCTTCTTTAAAATCATCAATCTAACTATATCCGACATATATAAATATAACTCTGTACAATAAGGTGGTTAAGTAATTTGTAGTAAGTATAAATTATATTTATGTTCTAGTGTATTGTTCTTAGACTGTTTCTTGAAGGTTCAAAGTTCAAGAGAACAATAATTTAGCACAGGCAACATTTTTATTACGTAATTGCTGGAAATCACAAGAAAAACGAACGTATTTTTCTATAAATGCCGTGCAATTATTATTAGCTGACATAATCCTTAGCAAATTAAAGTACATTGCTCTTGTAGCAATAAACTGAGCAAAATAAGTTTCCGGGATCGCCTTGCTATTTTTATATACCTAGACATTTGTGTAGAAAGATACTATTTAAAAGAATAAGTACACATATTACTGTACCACTGTGGAGATTGTAAAAGGAAAGCTTGAGCGTATAAAGAGAAAAGGACGAAAGCTGGAGAAAGTAATCTACTACAGAGAGAGAGAGAGAAGAAAAAAAAGAAAACCTCATCCAATCGTCAAGAATTAGCAACGGCAAGGAAAAGATATAATTTCTTTTTCTTGTGCACGTTTTATACAGGAGAACATTTCTTCTCGTATTAGTTCAGTTTAAGTGCGTTGAATTGCATTACGTACGTCGCAGTAACAGCCGGCAGTGCAAAAGCCAATTAATAAAAACTTAATCTTCTTTTTGAAAAGAGAGAGTTGCACTAAGACTTTCTATTGGCTTTTCCCAACTAAACACTGTCTTTTTCTTTTTAAGACTCAACCGCACACGCACACTCAACCTAACCAAACCAAGAAGAAAACTTAAGCTCTGAAAATAGAAAGAGAGTTTTAAGAATGACAGTTGCTTTTTGGTTCGTAGTTTCCGTTCCTCCTCAACCACCAGTTCTCATCTCTCTCTTCTTGTTTTTCTTTCCTTCAGTCTCTCTATACAAAACTCTTCAGTTTTCTTCGTCTTATTCTTCCAAGATTTCTAATTTCCTTTTTCTCCACTATCAAAATATCTCCTATATATACCTTTCGTCTTGTTATACCTTAATAATAGCAGCAATAATAAATATACGCACTAATTTGGCAATTCTCAAGCAAACCTTCAAAAGCTAGAAAACTTCTCTATCATTTGAGATTCTGGAAGAACCATAAATAAAATCTACAAGTAACTAATAGTAAATACAATAAGGAACCAGTAAAAAAGTAAACCTTTCAAATGAAATGAGCAGAACAAAAAATAAAAGAACTTTATTAACAAAAGCCTTTCCTATAGTTATTATAGCAGCCGAATTCTACTATACAATTACTTGTAAATACCCGGGATTCTTATAATTGCTCTTATGTAATAAAACCAAACAAGTTAAACGGGTAAAATGGTATGAAAGGCGAAGAGCGGTGCTGGTGCGTGTATTTCAGATTCTTATACACACATACAAACTGTATAAATATAAGTAAGTATGACTGTAGTATGTTTTTACTACACGCAGAATAAAAGTAAACGTACACAGTGATTTGCTACCCTTTTGCAGTTCCACTAAAACATTGTACCCTTATATGGTACCTATACTATAAGTAAGAAAGGCATAATATTATGTTCCTTTGGCGGATATGGTTGGTTTTGGCCGTAAAGAAAATTTTCTGTGTGATTTAGAAACGGGATGCCGAGAGCATTGCTAATAAGGCTTTTTCTCTTAGCAATTATTCACTGTGAAAAAAGGGTTTTATATATACACAAGCATATACATTCACATTCACACACAAAAGACTAATAGCTTTTTTCTGCTTCAATTCTTCCCTTCCATTCTTTCTCATTGAAGCGTTGCCCATTTAACTTTCCTTGAATTTCCATCCACATCATACTTATGCAACCATCCTTCCTTCTATAATACCCGCTCCTTAGTTTAACTATCACTATTACTAATGCTTACACAAATAGAAACTTAATTAAGAGTTTCGGCATGTAGAAAATCGTAACTTAGTTTATTCTCGAATGAATTCATTGCCTGTGTAGTATAATAATACAATAGACAACATTCCTTCTAGTTTCAACAGATTTTACCTATATAGCTTTATATACGAGTCTTCTCTTTTTTACGTAAGACACTTTTATGCATAATAATAGGAAATAATGATGTTGCGAGTATTTAATCTGCTTTGTGCTCACGGGAAATAAAGTCTTGTTAAGTCTGACTTATTCTATACTAATTGTAAGAATTTAATAATACAAATGTGCCCTTTTTGCTTTAATTAGAAAACTAATTTGCAACTCCTCATTTTTGTGCAGTATTTTACATAAACGTATATTAGTTAGGAGTCTAGGAGTAATTTTGACATTATCTTTTCGCATCCTTTGCTAAAAAATGCTTCAGGGGTATTATGGCATGGTACAATGTTTTTGGAACACAATACACACTTTTACTATTTGTGAGTATTTTGTGTAATAGAATATTTGTATAATTATTTATTTCGTTGTGACGAATTTTAATACAATTCATATTTTTGGTGGCTCGAAATTATTATTCGTTGTTAAAGATTCTGTAGATCATGTACACAATACTTTAAGCATCAGTAGTGCACTTGCAACGGAACATGTGTTGTATGCGCTTACACCACGCTAGTACATCATATCTGTTTTAGCAATAGAATTTATGACACCAACTGCAACTGCGTAAATTATATATACATACAACAGTGAAAATTCAAAAATTTATGAGATCCAATATTTTCTTCATCCTGTAACTTGAAGGCATTTCCTTTGCCCATTTCCTGAGACCCATTAAGACAATCGAGATTACAACGATAGCAGCTCCGATGAAACTGAAATATAACAGTGGAAACATGTTATCTGTAGTATAACACATAGTAAAATGAATTTATAATTTCTTTGTATGTAAACATTAGTGGCTTAAAATTGAATAATATTTAGCAACCTCCACTTGTCAGGCCAAACTTGGATGATGGCGATTTTCCATGAAAATGCAAAAATGACATCGAATGTGCGTACTATTGATACAATTCCAGCTTCTTCACAACCCATTGCTAAACACAAAGCGATTTGACCGAAAAATGTAAGAATGGCTAAGGAAGACACTAAGAGAATTTCGTGTGTCTCATCCGGAATCAAGGCTGTGTTTACTCCAAAGACTAGAATCAGAATTAAGTTTTCGAAAATTCCATACAGACCAAACATCACAGTGACAAAAGTGAAATGCACTTTCCGAACGGAACGAAGCACAGTGTAAGAAATGGCCGAGATGAACATACATCCAAAACCAAGAGCTGCACCAATCTGTTTTTAGGACATGCAATTAAAAATTAACAACAGTTTTTAGTTTCAAACTTTTATGTCTATTTTATAACAAGCAATAAATCTCAGAGAATTTACAATAAAAAAGAGAATTTCACACTCATTATTTGCAATGCTAAGTATTTTTTAAATTCTCGTGAAAACTAATGTAGTAATTCATTGCATTGATTTCAATATTGCTATACTTACAAGAACATTTGAATCAAAGGAGTCTGCTCCTGTGAAATGTGGTGGTCTTAAAATAATGATGACTCCTACGAGACCCATTACGGCTGCTGTACCTGTTACAACACTTAGTTTCTCCCCGAGGAAGATTCTAGCGAGAATAGTCACCATTATAGGTGTACTTGAAGAAATTACCTTTAAAACACATTAAAATGCCCATGAAATACTGCCAAAATCATCTTAATGCAAAATACTAGAGATGTAAACCAAAATCAATAAAATTGGAGTTCAGAATAAAAGTTGCTACCATTGCATCTTCAATCTCCAAGTATTTCAACGAGAAATAGTACAACAACAAAGAATTGCAACTGAGAATGCATCTGAGCTGAAAAAGTTAACAAAGAATTTTTACATTAATAAAATATCTTTAAAAAAGCCTGAATAGTTAATTATGAATAAATTAGCCATAAAAAGCATAACTAATTCTTACCAAAACTAAACAAATGAGTTTCCAATGTTCTCGATTACTCATGACTGCCATGTCCTTCTTGGAGATGGGATATGTGCCTTTGTATTTCTCAGAAAAGAAATTGAAGAAAAGGAGTAAAGGCAGCATTGGAAAAACAGCTCCTTGAAATTTCCAAAAGGCAATTGTGAAAGGATGTTGATTTTCAAGTTTCTTAACCACAAGGGCTGACAAAGAAAAGACGAGACTGGAAACAAGCGCTAGGAGCATTCCAAAGTAAGTGCTCCATTTGGAATTCTTGGAATTCGACGAATCACTTTCAGACTGAGATTCGCTGTCACTGAATGAAATAAATTCAAAATGAATCATATATTTAATAAAATTTAAGCCGTAGATAGAAGCTCATGAAAATTGTTCACTTAAGAAATGAACAGTAAATCTTTTTTGCAATATTTTGGAAATTATTTAGAATACCTGGGATTTGCTGTAAGCAGAAGTGGATGATTTGGTTGCGAAGTCTCTACCGCAGCCAACATGTTTTATTACAATTTTGCTTTTCTGTTCTAATGTATAAATATAGATAACTTGGATCCCCAATGAGTCTTTACATGAGAATACTAGCCTAAAAAATATTATTTCATTATGATCAATCTTTTTCGGAAGACGAATATAATGAGAATTTCAAACTACAGCTAGCACTGTACTGCTAGTCCTATAATGTCTTTTTATTACAAAACTGACAATTACACAATTACACCTTCGTTAAAAACGTTAGGTGAGGAATTCTACATACGAATAGTTATTACGTAAAATTGAAATTGAAGCTACCTTTGGATATTATTTGTAGTTAATTTGCTTGTTATCTCATAATGATACAAATAATAAGTAATTAATATTTAGCAATTAAATAACAGAAATAACAGCAGAAAAAATGCAATAAATTCTTATCTCTGTTACATATCACTGAAGCAAATTCGTGTTATTTGTATTTAGGAAGTTCGCATAAATTCATTCAGTTACAATAAATAATAATAATAATAATATGTCTACATATTAACATACTTAATATTATTGCCACTATGCAAAATCATGGAAAAATATGTAGGTTTTCGACAAGTACAGTTTATTTTTGTTTAGTAAATTACATGTCATTTGAATACACAAACACAAAATCGTATTTTTAATTTACATACCCTTATCATTAAAATTGAAAGCCATAATTACCCAAAAACGGAAGTAAATTACAAAGTGATAACGTTTATAATAATATTATTGTTTCCGTTTACATCTTTCATCTTTGCACATTGTACATAGGCATTACGCATTGCATTACAGAAAATACTACCGTATTTAAAACAATAATATTTTTTTACAAGTTGTGTGTACGAAATCGCATTTAGTAATTTTGTCCGTACTGTAAAATACTCCTGCAACATTACAGACAGGTATGCATGGTTTGAGTACCTACATAAAATCAAATGCCTACAAAATAAGTGTTCATAATATTTTCTGAATGCACCTTAGTTTTAAAATACTTTACAACCTGTAAGTAGTTACATATTAAAAAGCACGGAATTTTGTAAGTTTATTATACATAATGCGTGTACATAGGTGTTCTTGTAAATAAACGTGAATGACAGGTTTAAATATATAACGTATTATGTCCTTTAATGCTACTATACTGAAATGACAAAGGACACAAATAAAAGCACAAAGAATGAAGCATTGATATTGCAATATCAACAGAGGAACGATTTATTATTATAACATGACAGAACGTTTGGAACATTTATTTTCATTTGACTCATCCTGTATGTATGATATGAACTAGTAAACGAAAGGTAATCTGTCAAGGGACTTTGGCCAGATTAGCACGCTCTGATTGCTCACTATTATCATTGAAACCAAAACCCTATACATAAGCCTAGCCTACATGTATAAATATTTCTATAACAGATAGACAGGAGATATAGATATAAGTACGAGATAATTTAATTTTGCACGTACAAATGGCACTATATGAAATCATAGCCACATCACACTTCATGACTCACTTCACTTCATTATTTCGCCAGAACAACAGAATTCCAACGTATACCGCATTTTATTTTATGCCAAGTACTCTTATATATAAGTTGCTCTACTAAACAAGACACTCATTATATACAACGCTAACGTTAGGTCATTCCAAGAAAACTACCTTTTGTGTCTCTCTGTGTATTATTCTGAACTTATACTAATATCGTATATAATATGTGTTTAGTGTGTGTTACTATTTCTAAATATTTCTATATAGGGTATGCAGAAGAAGAGACACAGGAAAAGTGAAGGAAATTCCATTTCTAAAGTCAAGTAGCTAAATGTGAGCATTGATGTGGAACGATGCATGAGATGTCTCCATTTCCTTTGTCTTTCTCCACGCGGTGGTAGTGGTGTATCTGGTGGTGGTGGTGTATGTGTGTAGTGTGTGGGAGGATGCCCATCACAGAACATCACAGTACATACTTTCTACTACATTGCACTTTATGGTCACCTCCTGCACATTCTCTTTACACAAACAGTTTTTCAAAAAAATAAAATATGCACACAAAACCTTCTTCAAGTGTATTAACGCATATACTTACCTCCCTATGTGTCTTAGACATATAATAAAGAGACAAATTTAAATTTATATGGGATATCTCACACTTTATGAAATTCAGCATCGTTCAGACACGTTTTATTTTTATTTTACAAGAAATTCACACGCACACTTATTTATGCAGTAGCTATAGCTGTAGTATATGTAGTGTGTGGGATATTGTCAACAGAATTTGTTGAAAAATTGAAGTGTACGATTTTCCAAGTGAAAGGAAAGGATGATATCATCGTTTTGGTCTGAAAGCGAAAGTTGTTTGGGAAGTGAAGTAAAAGCAACAGATATGTATAGAAAGAGTAATTTGGACAGAGCATCATGCCATGCGGAGGAAAGCGAGGAAAAAATAACAACATTAGAAACGAGAATCATTTCTTTGTCCTTTGAGTTGACACAAAAGAAATGTATAAGGCATCCTTTTATTTCATCGTGGAAACAATTTATACATTAAAAGTCAACAATCATTTAAGCGAACCAATATTATTCTTCTTTCCATATTATACCATTATACCATTATTATACGGAGTATACTTGTAATGTGTATATGGATAATTTATAGGAGCGTATATGAATTCATGATGATACTTGAGAAAACAGAAGACAAGACTTTGCTCTTTCTTTCTTTTGCTTCCGATTCTCTGTGACTGTGACGGATATCCCTTTCTATTCTTTTAGTTTCAAACCCACCGACGAGTCTAGACTTATTGTTAGGCAACTTGCCATAACAATGCCATTTCGTTTCATTTCAATCTCATGCTACACTACACCACTTTACTGTAGCAGAAATGCAGTAATTGTGTGGATACAAATATAGAAGTGTATACGTGTAGATAAAGGAGCTATAGGTATATTAAAATACGACAAGTAGGTATAATCTCAAATGTAGTACCCAAAAATAGTATGCTCATTTTATTCTTGACTTGCATAAGTAACATACAATACATATTTCATATAACATAGAGATTAATGACAGTTCCATTCGAATTGCTGAGAAAAAATATTTTACAAATGAGAAAACTCACTTTCTGTCATTGTGTGTAGAAATAAATTCATAATTTGTCATTTCTGCATCACTTTCTTCGTTTTCTCCTTTAGTTTGTACGGATGAGACCCCCTTTGTTTTACGAGGTCAAATCATTAATTTATGTTAAATTTGTATGATGTATTGTTATTTTTTATCTAGTACATAGTTTTAATTGTAAGAATTAGGTAGGTAAAATTGGTGTATAGTCTGTTGCTTTCGTGCAATTACAAATAAGTTTAATAAGTATATATACATGAAGTATAACAAAAGCTGTAATATGAAATTATCTTACAAAAACTTGAGTTTTTCATTTCACAATTACTAGAAGTAAATATATAGTATAAATAGTATAGTATATATAGTATATATAGTATAAATATATGGTATTTCTAAGAATAAACTGTGTCTACAAGTTTTGTCTAGTGAGAAAAAGGTTTGCCAACTGGTTGAACTTTTGTACCTTATTTAAAACTGAACAATCAATAATAGAACTTGATATAATATACCTCATCTACATATCTGATAAGCATTTATTTGTTAAGTTTATTTGCATTCTTGGCAAAAATCCTTCCTTGGCTGCAAACAAGTAAATAATTGTTTCAAGGAGTCATCTCCTATAGAATTTGAAGACTGTGTATATATTCATGACCCGAGTTTAACGGAGCCTCGCTCATGGAATATTTCTGCGTGCATTTTCCCCAATTTCGCTGATAGTACACTTTTACCTTGGTTTAAGAATTAATTAATTGTTATCATGAATAAACTACTCGATTTGATTTCTTCACTTAAGTATAATTTCTCCAGAGAGGACTGTGAACTGTGAAGTACAACGTGAAAGTTTACTTTCGCTCGTATAGAACAAAGAAAGAGGAAAGAAAGTTGTTTTCCTTGGCCAACAAACAAAATGTTTGTGTTTTTCGCTAAGTGTTCAATTTACATGCAAAGAGAAGTGTAGGCAAGTAGGGATAGCTTCTTGTTACTTACTACTAATGCATTCACAAATACAACTACTTACTTTAACCGAGTCAGGAGACAACAGCAAAACTTAAACTACATACAAAATACAAACAGTCCTTACTTGACTTACCAACCCACTGCTTGTACTGCACTGCACTAAAAACACACAGAGAGACATGGACAGACAGTAAGTACATCGAAACAAACCCTCAAAAAAATACTTAAACTTGCATTTTGCTTTCCAACCGGGTAAACCTCTGCCTGAGGTACTTCCCTGTTCATTTTGACTCTCTCCGTGTATATAAAATTTTAAGTGAGTGAATTTTCCGTTTGTGTCTTCCTACACTTCACTTGTTAGTATTTTCCTCGTGTAGCCCACACTAAATTTATTTATAGGGACGGGTGGTAGTAAAATGAAAGTACATTGTTTCTTTAGACTCCGTTTTAAATGCACAACTTGCCAAAATAAAGTTTTTCACTGTGGTTAGACAATTACAGCCAAGTACAAAACAACAACAAGACTTCTTCCTATATTTAGTATTCCTGTACATAGAGCTTTGTATTTCTCTAGCATAATATGGCCACATTAGGAACGAGTATACATAAAATACCTAAAGAGCTTCCTCTGTATGTGTTTGTGTATGTATTTTGTATTGAACGTGTGGTATTTACCAGTAAATATGGTATACATGGACAAGAAGGAGTCTGACGTAATCAGTAGATACTTTTACACAAAGCTATGGTCCATTCCGCAGATTCAAATATGAATAAAACATTTGTTTGCAACCAAAGAGGAATGCAAAACGAGAGAGAGAGAGAGATGAATAAAATAAATGCAAGTAGACAAGCCACTCAAAGACCGGGCAGGTAATGAAAGACCATTTATTTTATTTCCATCTCCAGGGATTCCAATTGAATTGTGTGGTTAGTTCTTCGCTTTATTATTTCCCAGAGTTCATCCATCGCATCTATTTCCTATATATGTATACATACAAATACATTTCCTATATAGAATATTATAGTCTCGTTTTACTGCACAGAGTGTATAAGGAAATATATTCAATTTCGAATTCAGCAGTAGGCACATACAATAATAGGAATAAATGCTGCAAAGTGAAATGGCTTTACCTTAGTAGAAGTCGTTTACGTAAAACTATTTTCTAAAAGTATCTCAACATTTACTCTGTGCTGTTTACTGCAGCTGAAAACAAAACTAATGTGATTCACATGCCAAGATCAACCCAAAATGGTATTATTCGTCCTGTTTTAAGTTTCAGCTGTGTACTGTGTACCAGTTCCGTTTGTTCGTTCTTTAAGGGTGTTAAGGTGTTATAGTATACAATGATGTATACATGCATACTAGAACATATATTACTATAACACAGAACTTGAGTTATCTGTGAAGTTATATTGAACAATCAATATCAATATAACAATTTTCAGATAGTTGGCGTTTTATATGCATCAGTTGCTATAAAATATCTTCAAATGATAAAAAATAAGTTTTAAACCATTTCTTATAAACCACTTAAACCATACGATGTAATTAGTAAAAAATTGTTTATTACTGTGTCAATTTGGCAAACCTTGAATAAAGGTCAGTCTTTTACTACTACTATAATGTGGCAACTTACATATTTGCATTTTGTCAGCTCTTTCTCGGAATCATTCTCCAATGCATGCTTCAAGCATTAACATACATACAATTACATAATATTTGAGTTCTGTAGTAATTAATGAGTTTATGTTGAGAAAGTTGTCTTCATATAAAACATTAGGTATAAACTAACTACAGTATTTATATAATAGCAGTTAATTTGAAAAAGAGACAAATGTTTAAATGTGCTTTAAAGTGCATCATGATTTCATCCAACCTGTAACATAATATAATATTTCCCACTTTTAGCTGTACTTCTTAAAAATTAAGTAAATGGACTAATTTTGTGTTTGAGCACAAGGAAAAGTAAGTTCATAATAAATTATTTCTACAGTAGATTGCAAAGTCATAAACTGTCAGTAGCAAATTAAACTCCGAGAACAGAAATTGTCATTTGAGTCACCCACTTGAACAGTCGTGCTTTATATCTTCATTTTCACCTTATAACTTAAAAAATAGAATCATTGGTTTTATATCTGAAGTTTTTCGGAAATGAAGTAAAACAAGCACTTTGTGTTCTCATCAGTTAATCCACAGGACACGCTGCAACAGAAAAATTAGGGGGATACAAGTCCTGAAATTAAATTCGACTCTTTTGATGCTGTCTTAATAAATATGTTCTACGCTTATAGCTGCCAAGTGTTGTATATTGCAGTAAGTCTTATTTTCGTATTGTTTGACAGAATTCAAAAGTGTCTCAAAGCTAAAAAGTCAAAGTGAAGCTGAAGACAAAAAGTCTTAATGTAATCAGAGCCTGTGTCGTGTAACGACATGACGTTAACATTAGACCTTGAATATTACGACCTTTCTGTTCTTTCCCGACTCATTTATTGCATTCCGAATTTCTTACGGATACGATTTCACATTACAGCAGTTAAACATCGCATTTTGACTTTAGTTCGCTGACACAGAGTTATGTAAGAGTCTCTTTACGCTTAACTCCACACTCGCTCTCCTTCGCTCACCTCACTCACCCTTCCCGATTCTTACAAAGTGGAAATCAAAGAGAAACGGAAAATTTGCCATGTCATGTCTTACAGTCTTCATTCTTGATCGTCTCCCCGATGTTCTTGTCGTTTCCAGTTTTCCAAACGGGCATTGATCCATGTTTCACAGATCTTGACACGACACGCGGCTAAATCTCTATATGCGCACGTGTATCGCTGTTTTTGGAGTGGCGACGAGAGAGAGAGAGAAGACTAATTAAGGTGTCTATCACAGTCGACTGGAGTCGGATCATAATAAAATCTTCGTCTACAAACGACATGCACATCCTTAACTCATTTGTCCGCTCTTTCACTTCACTCTCGTTAAATTTACCTTCTGCTCTATTCTAGTAATCTCAAGATTGCTTCTAAATTATCAACACTTCGATATACATAGCTTAATAATATAAAACCAAATTATATTTTGTATACAGATAGTATGGCAATTTAAATGAAAACTCATTTCAATATGTGCTCGCACAGTAATTGTTAATTATTAATAGCATTAAAAAGTTGTATTTAGTTTAGATTATTGAGTACCTCAACAAAATAGGTATGCTTGGACATGATGAAATTGCTCTACAATGGCTCGTATCTAGGATTCTAAAATGGGAGGGGTCTTAAGAGATTTTTGGGGAAGGAGAGCTCCAAGGTAAAAATAAACAAACTTTTTTGTTTGGCAAAGCACTAGTTTTTCAGAAATCTGGAACGAGGTTCAAGCCCGGTAAACCCTTACGTAGATTTGATTACACACGATACGTGATTCATTTTTACTACACATGATTCTAAACATTCTTCTAAACAAGTACTTTTATATAAAATGGAAGTAAAAAAAGTTTCAGTGAAAAAATGTGTTACTAGAAAATTGATAATCTTTATTATTTTATTTAGAATATTTTTTACGATGACATATTGTAGGTAACGTCCACTTCTTCTAATATAACATTAACAGAACAGAGAACATGATAATTTGATTTTGTGCAGTGCTAATGCTGGTAATGAATATCTTGTTGATGTGATTTACTATAATGCGATGTCATGTCGACCTTTAATCCCCACAATGGTGTCCTAGGGCATTTTTCAAGGAAATGATGTAAAGAATGAGCTACAAGAGTCAGGAAGGCGGAGGACTTGACTCTGGGAAGAAAAGGGTCATATCTCACACAATAATAGTATAGTACTCCTTCATATACACAACGTGTCTATGGTTATATAGGCTGTGCAGAAATGTTGATATGGAAAATGATTTGTATATGAAAAGGTATAGGTTGAAGATTGAATGGTTGGCTGTTGGAGTCGCGTGTGAGGAAAGGCACTGGAAGGGACAGATCTTGTCTTGTCTTGTCATCAGAACAGCAAAAGCAATCGCAACCCCATTCCCCTTACTCAACAACCGTATCCAAAGCACATCACTCTTCTTTTTCTCAACAGAAAGGAAAAGTAAAAGTTCTTTCACTCATCTTTTCCCCTCCAGCGGGGCATCCATCCATCCACATCCACACATCCAACACAATATCCAATTCTATCCACCTCTTCTTCTTCCGGGTCTCCTCAACACCAATTTCGTCATATGCCATAGTCTGTCTTATACCAACCCAACATTATCATCGTCCGTCGTCTGCCATTCCATCACGAAACATAATGTCGTCACACTACCACTTAGTAAACTTTTATAAGAAACTTTTACTTTATATTACTAGAACGTCTATCTATGTACAGCATTTCTTAAAAATTCGGTGCAAGGGCAGGGGTAACGAATAACTTCACAATATATTTTTTCTTTGAAAGAATTTCTCAGAATATTTTCACTCAGGGACATTTCACCCTAAAGAATTTGTTTTTAAAAATATCAGTACAAAAATTGTGTCGAAATTATTATTTCGGTAATTTGCAATGTATGAATGCATTTCGATGTTTTAGTATTAGGTTTATAATTAATCTTTATAGAGAATTAAACAGATTTTCGTTGAATAAGATCATCAAGTGAACAAAAAGGAAGTTAATTTGGTTATACCGTCAGTAAAATGATAAATAAAAGCACCTAAGGCACGACTACACCCATTCACGTACGTATCAGCAATACAAAACATAATACTCCTAACAATAATGGCAATAATGAGTTTAGCTCTTTTCTCCCACACTCGTAGTAAAGTTTCTTCTGTCAAGATCTGCAACTTTATAACTCTCAACTACAAATGTACTCCTCTCTCCAGAAAAAACTTTTTCAAGTTCAGCCTTCATTTTGACTTAGACTCTCAAGCCTTATGTACATCTTGGTAAAATATACCACTAAATTACCCCGTGACGAGTATTACCACCACATTTTGTTAAATAACTGTATCTTTACACCATCAACTATCATATACTCCCTTATAAAGCATATTTCTATTTTCTTACTCTTATTTTTACTTTAAACAGCAAATCCTTAGTACGGAACCATTATGTGATGTGTATCATTAATACATATATGAAATAAACATTTCTTAACATATAACTTCACTTTCTCTCACACACATACATATGTTGTAGAAGAAAACAGTAGCATGTGTATATGTACAATATAGTAGAGTCTATATGGGACGAATTGTAAAGTTGTGTGGGAAAAGCCGAGTGCAGGTTGCAGTGTAGTGCACAGAAGTACAAGATAGTTGAGTTCACTTGAGATGTTGTAAAGTGAAGTAATGTAATGGGGTAGTTTGACTTGAGTTGATCGCAGTGTAAAGTAAAACTAAAAGTAAAGCATCCTTTGCCTTAAGTTCTTGTCCTTATGTTTTTAAACACAAGACCTAGAACAGTTTACATACACATCTCTGCCTCTCCTCTCTCTCTCTCTTCCTATATCTCTGTGTAGAATTACTACTAGACTCATCTCCCACTATAATAATGTGCCTCTGCTATGTCCCAACACAATGCAAACGTAAAAAGAGAGAAGAAGAAAAGGAAGGAAGCAAGTCATAGAGGCAAACAGAGAAAAAGACTAAAAGAGACAGAGAGAGAGAGAGAAGGGGAAAGGAAACAAAAGTTGAAAAGTTTTTACTTTTATTTTCCCTTCTTTCTTTATATAAGAAAAAGAAAGAAGAGTCCAAATGCAGGACAAGTGAATAAAGTTGAGCCAAGGACCAGAAGAAGAAGAGGCTTATCGTTTTAGCTTATGACGGTTCGGGTATAAGTAAGTTGACGTTACCATCACATTACCTTAACGGCTACGTTGTTAGAGGTGCGTTTCCTTTTCCTTATGTTTTTCTCTGCTTCTTTTCATCCTTCCCTGTGTTCTGTTATGGATGTTATGTGTGTTTGGGTGCTTTGAGTTCGGACAATAAGGCGGAAACGTGTAAGGTCCGGGAATTTACGTTATACACGAAGGAATGGCAATGATGGAATGGAATGGACTATGAAAGTGAAACGAAAAAGAGAAAATGGGCAAAGCTGTGCTCAGGTAAACATTTAATTTACATAGTGAGACGTTTACAGATTCCTATTGACATAAAACACATCTTCTCTTCTGTACTTTTCAAACAGTAGTCAACTTACTTCCCATTCGCACATAAAATCCTCTCAAATCGAATGGAAAATACTTCTCTCAGTCTTAAGCGACTTTCTTCAGAGCGCCTCTTCTTCTTTCATTTTCCACACAAACAGTAAGTGAATAGTTTCAGACGCAATCTTTCAACTTTCCAGTACAGAATGTACACATCTTCTACATATAGACAGTAAATGTGCTTGTATGTTGTATAAGAACAAGTATAATATATAGAACAGTTATTTTATAGTGCCTAGATATATTTTGTACTCGTGTTTTGGCATTGTGGCATTACGAAGCTTAAGATTTGAATTGCATGTTTCGAAACTGTGTGATCGGGATTCTTTCAAAGTATTTCACACTTCTTTCTTCCCTAACTTAATAATAATATTCTTTCGCAATGTTCTCCACATTTCCTTCATACTTTCACTTTATTTGGATTACCTATACACACTAAAGTAACTACTATGTATATATGCAGAGTATATTACAGCAATAAGTCATTCAGTTGTAACATAACACTCTTTTTCAATGGACTACTTAAATCAGAAAAGAAACGAATACGTACTTCCCCCGTTCCCCCAATGTTAAAATATATACATTATTGCCCAAGTTTATATATTTTCCAACACAGTTTCCTAAAATGAACAATCTCTTGAAAATGGTAGAAATTATCTTACGAACGTAGAATCAGAATGTCGCGACAATAAATTCATCAGTTCAAAATTATTGACAATTGCTGATATTGTAGATAAGTCGAAAGTTTCTTCCGTTTTGCACAAATGTCAATTGTAAGAAGTTAGCTATGATTTAGTATTTAGGTACATTTTAATTATTTTATCAATCCATTCCAAAGCACACTGCATCCGAAACAGGGAGATTAGTTCTTCGCAGTGAAACAATGGAAAATATATTTTTGAACAACCTCTCTTTGAAAATCTTTCTATATAATGGTTAATATTATTTATAATAATAGCTCTCTCACTTTCTGCTGCTACTAAAGCAGCGGTGATGTGTTCGTAAGTTACCCGGGTGCAGTATGTGACAAGTTCTTGTGAAATATGAGCTTTTATGCATGAAGTATAACGTACAACCTACGCAGAACTTATCCCGATCAGAGCAGAAGGCAAGAAGGGCATAAAGAAACACGGAAGGAGTGGAGTAGATATTTTTGAGTTGGACGAAGACTTTGAGTCCAAGAAGGAAGCGTGAAGTGTTTCTTGGGAGGACGAGTATTAAAGTGAAGTAAAGTAAGAATAAGTAAAGTAAGACATGACAACGTGAACTGAACCGACAAGACGAGACCGACCCTCGTTTTTCCTTTTCCACCCTTACCATTTCCTCACTGCATTTTCCTATACTTTCCTCAAATCCCGTCACCATTCTCCATTTCATCGGATAATACAAACTCGACACTGGGCATTTATCATTCCTCTGGGGTTAGCCTTAGCGCCCGCACATTGGCGGATATCGGAGAATTGAGAAATGCACTATGCACACATCGTCGAGTCGAGTCTTCTAATACCATTCCCATTGCCTTATACATAGCTGTACGCACTTTTACAACAACAGGCAATAAGAACAACGAGTTTGAAGTATTTACCGGCACCATCACCGGTATGAAAAATATATTGGCACAGTATTAGTGCGTGAACAAGCAGAACTTTCTACCTTTAAACTTAAACCCCGGACTAATGCCATATACACGAAGGTACACGCGTAAACATAACCTTTGGAAGTTATTGCAGCTTTTACTTAGAAAACCATTAAAATTTCAATGTGCAGACGATACCGTACGGTGGGATGACATTTTTACTCTCTACGAAATATTTTAAGTACTCTGCAATCTTTCGTCTCCGTTATTTTCCCAAAATAAGTAGCTAGCTTCACTGGCTAAATATAAAGGCCCACTGTTGATACAGAAATATTTTACATTTTACTGCGATGTTCTCTTGGTCTTTGTGTAGGTTGTAACGCTGTAGTATTTCCTGTCAATGTAATAAGTGAAACTATGCACGAAAATTTCAAAAAATTCCAATACACAAACTATTTGTAAACAAGAGAGTCTTTCTGCCCGAAAAGAAAAAGGAAACGCCGCGATTTATGTGAAGGTGTTGTTGAAGAGTCCTGAAGAATCGATAGTTATGGAAAAGAAGGCAAGTTTTGAAGCCTTGAACTATCAACTATAGACAAAACTGCGACTACCGGGTAGATTTAAGAAGGGGGAGATCACATTTTGATAGATCTATCTCTTTCCACTCTTTCAGTTTGCAACGAGACGAAAAAAGGGAAAAAGCCGGCAAACATTTGTGACGAAAAGGAATGAGACTCATCCGTTTGTCATGCCGAGGTATCCACGTTTCCGTAAAACTGTTCTAACTTCCTATATATAACAAAACACACAATCCAATTGCACATCGAACGCACGAAAAACGACGGAGAGAGAACAAGAGAAAAATTCACGAAGCATTTTTCAATAACCAAATGTACATCACAAGTTTACTAAAAAAAGACAAGCAAAAAGTGTGTCCGTATATAAAACTTATAACATTATACAAGCTACAACAGATACAAACACATTTTTTACTTTTTCCGCTATTACCATTTTATTTTACGTGTAGGAGGAAAAGACGACGAGGAGATATCCAATCTGTGACAGGAAGACAACGGGCTCGTTCTCCACTAGTAAAAAAATCGTAGCTCTTTATCCAGACGAAGTTTTCTATCCAGAAATAATTATTTTATCTATGACTATTTCTCAACAGTCGAGCCAGAAGATTTTTGTGTAGTATAATAAATAGGATAATAGGAAGGGATCGAGCGTGGGGTGAACTGGAGAACACAAGAAAAATAAGTAAAGCAAAGCTTGACATGTCAAGGAGGAAAGGAAACGAACCGACTTGAACTATCATCTGTCAAACGTCCAATGGAAAACGAAGATAACAGATTTAATATAAAATGAGCATTTACATTGATAAATCACACCATCCCAAAAACAGAATCAGACATTTCCAACCAGAAACAACGAACAAACCGTCCCCGAAGCAAAAATTCTTCCAAATTCGATTTGTTGACAACAAGAAACTCACAGACGATAATTTCCACTGTGTAAAACGTAAAGAAAGAACAGACAGAGGAAATGTTTGTTAATTCTTCTATTTCTTTTGTTGTAGTACTAGTTCCCGTTTTGTGTAGTAGTAGTAGTAGTAGTAGTAGTAGTAATTGTAGTAGTAGCAAAATAATCTTTTGTAGAGAGAAAAGGAAAAGACCAAATTGAAAGCTGGACTAAATTCCAGCAGATTTATTTCCTTTGTGTGACGTGTGCTACAGAAGCAGTGTAGTAAAATGTGAAATAGTATAATAGTACCCGTGTAAGTAGTGTGTAATAAGATTTTCCACAGTGAAACCAAAACCCAACCGAAGAAGAAGAAGAAATAAGTAACAGAGTGCCTGGTTGAGTGTACTAATCATCCGAGTTAGTATTTCCATACTTTCTTAATAGAGAGAGAACAGAAGAAGGCATAATGTATTTAGCGTGGAGAAATGGAGAGAGAAGAAAGTTGATTTTCAGCAAAACTTTTGCGGGTATAAAATGAAATCAAGAGAGGCAGAGATTGTGAGAGAGTTAGAAATGTAAAGGCTAGGAGACTCCGTGTCTTCTTGATTTAGCATAAAAGCAGGACTAATAAAACTTGGCATAAGATTAGCTACTATTTTACATTGGTTGACTGGAGAAGGCAGAAGAAGGACTGTGGAGGACTTACTTATATAATGCACAGCAAGTCACACAGACAGCTTATGGCAAGAAGATGGTTGTGTGTTGTAATATAATGCTATTCATTACTATTACACACAACATACGCAACACCAAAAGCATTTCCATTTCACTACAAACACAAGAGACACACAAAACTTCCTTTTGAATTTGCAACTAGTAGATATGTTATGGTATGTGTAATATGTAATAGGCAATAGGTATGTAATAATATAAGGTGAGACAGGGAATCTCTTTAGACCATGCGGATATTTTTGGTATTCTCCTTGCCTTATATACATAAATATGAATACTCCACTACTACTCGCCCAAGAGCAAGATTACCTAAAGAAACTTTTAATGAATCCTTCCCTAATAAAATTTCCAATATGCAAATCCACTTAGTTTGACATTACATCGTTCTTGGTAGTTTGTCTACGGTTTCTACTGTAACTCAGGACATTATTAATAATATTTCTTAATAGCATGAAATCATTCTTACTTTTAGTGTAGGAATTATGCTTAGGTATGTAGGCATGTACTATGTACTAGTCTTACATTTACAAAAATATTACTTTTATATATACCTATACACACATAAAACATACATGTTATTTTCCCTACTTTAACCTGTGTATTTAATGGTAAGGAAAAATTAGTAGATGTTTAATATTATTTGGTTGGTGTAGGGCAAATGGCAATGGACATGAATGTTACTATTTATCGTATACCATAAAGTATACATAAATCAAAGCATTAAACTGAATTGTATTACTGAATTGAACCAGTTTCTGTAAAAAATTGTAAACGAGACATGTTATTTTACTTTACTCCTAATAAATTCAGGAGAAGGCTGGTAAATTTATAACAATGGCAGTATGGTGGTTGCTGCAATTGTTGCTATCAAGGTACCACTAGATACTAGAAGAATTTTAAGTAATACAAAATGTAAAATCTCATAGATAAATTAATGGCAGTATAAAATATGTATTTTTTGTTTACATGTAATAATACTTGAATTTGAATGGACAATTATTCATAATTGCGTAGAAAATGCAATCAAAAAATCACAACCAAAAATTAATTGTTGGCAGCATCTTCCAAGCTTCCTACGCTTTTTTCGCTTCAAGCGCAGATTACGCATTGTACGATGGATGGACCGCTTCTCCCTGTTACATACACCTAAATCTTGCTTTATGCATACATGGCCTATATAGCTATACTTATCGGCCTATATAGGCTTACAACGAATTTTTCTTTTTTCACATCGTTTTGACTATATGACTACATCACGAGTCACAGTCAGGTCAAATATTCATTTAGGAAAGATGGTTTGGATTCTTTAGTGAAGGATTTATTTCCTCTTCCACGAAAGTGATGTAATAAGTAAGTAATAACGGTAATAGGTGACATTACCATTACGAGAAATACTATGGATTCGTGAAAACGTGGATAGTGTGTGTGATAGTTAGTAAGTGTTTACTAGGAGAGAGAAAGTTTGTTCGCGTGTGACATGTTCCCTGCCTAATTTTCTCATTATATCACAACAAAGCCCACGTAAGTAACGTGTAGCTGCTGAAGTGAATGAAAAAACTTTCCGAATTTCGACATAATCATCACATCACCATCATTCGTTCAAAACCACACAGAATGTAGTAGTAATACACGAATGCTTGCTTGAACACTGAATACATACTAAATTCTCTTATGTAGTATAAAGGTAACTTGTACGTTGTAACCGTCTAATGGCAATACTATATACGCAAATGTAAATGTACTTGCAACTTTCTTTTCCTATACGTAGAGAAATGTATTCTCGTGAACATATATTCCAATATGACTTCCACGAGAACCAACTTTGAAACCAAGACATCGTCGTCATCATCATCATCATCACCATTGCCATCAACACTTTCATTTTGACTTTCCATGACTCTTGGCATGCTGTTCTCTTGGACTACTCCTATTACATTACAAAACTAAAAGGAAGATGAAAAGTCATCAAAAAAGTTTTCTCTCTCTCTTCTTCCTCTTTCTAACCACACCACGACAACTCATCACGTCATCATCATTTTGATTTGCTTTCCTTTTCTGAATAGAAAATAGAAACTCTCTCTCTCACATGTAATGCCACATACATGCATATAGTTCAAAAGTCAAAGAACACATTGGCTAAGCCATATGTGTCCTATATACACGCAACTAATAATAGGACTGCATAAAATATACTTAATTCTTTTCATCTTCTCTTCTTTCTTTGCGTTTTTAAGAAAGCTGAAGACACTTATGTGACAGGAGGATAAGTTCTAAGTACGAATTTAACTGTAGCTTATTACTTTACTGCGTAATAACAGTATAATGAATGTATTATGGTCTCTATACATGCAAGTGGGTGTATTAATAAGAATTAGGCACTCCTTTCTATTCATCCCTGTGTACAAGGTTCAGAATCTGAGGGAAGGATCATAACGTCACAATTCGTAAGGTAATAAGGGGAATGACATGTCAAATGAAATTAAATAGGGGCAAAAATGAGACATGAGTTACATATATAGGACGTGTGCCATTGTGTATAGGTATAATGGATATTCATTTTTGTGTAATACGCTTTTACCCTCTCTTCTTGTAAAACATCTCATCAAGCCCAATAATGCCAAGTCGACACGCAAGCAAACCACCTCACATAGATGGGAAGGTGGTAAACATATTACTAGTAGAGATATACTGGTTTGGCGTTGTTGTATAAGGATAGAGCTACTTGCGGGAAAAGTTTCTATAAAGACGTTCGTCGTACGAAAGTTGCTCGTTTTGGGGTGTTAAATTGGTTTGGTTGGTTAGTGGGTGTAGTTAGTCCTAATTGTCCTTATTCACACCTCATTTGCGGTCTTAGCCTTTTCATTCTCCCGGTTATTATGCATCTTCATCTACATCCCATTCTAAACAACCCATTCATTCCCCAACTTCCTTAAAATACCCCGCAAATTGCTACCACTTTGTTACATCACTATTTTATGGTAAGTGTCACTGTGGATATTAATGTGATATTATATTAACAGCCTAATTTATAATATTCCTCAGTATTTCTATTAATACTATATATAAACACATAATCTGAAACCTTACATTTATTGAGTCAATGTCAATCAACAACAACCAGTATTATTATTCATGCTACTTTCTTCGGAAGACAAGTTTGTAGAATTACATCACCTATTTCGTTAACAGTAAACAAATAAATCCAAATTCAATTAATTAATGTTTGGTGTGTAGAGCATGATACGAGGTATGTGTGGTATTATGGCATTAATTATTGTTACAGTCAACAAATAATTGGTAATTGTACATTTATACTATTAAGAAGAGGATTGTACATTTATACTATTAAGAAGAGGATTGTACATTTATACTATTAAGAAGAGGATTGTACATTAATGTACACTTAATTGTAAACCTTTCCGGCTTTATACGTGCATGTGTACTTATTTTTTGTAGATAAATATTTTTAAACCGAGAAAGTTAAGTTTAAGTTTAACAAGATACTAGTGTAAGTGTAACATAAGAATACACTATTTTCTTTTACAGCTTTTACCTGTAATTAGTAGTAATTACTAAGAAATTGGACTATAGAATGGAGGAAGTACGAAGGCAACGACAGGGACGACTATATAGACTGAAAAGAAATGTCTTGTCAAAAATGTCATAGACTTTTTCTAATTTAAGAAATCACCTTTACAACTCTCCAAAGGGCTGTTGACTTTCCCTGGAGGTTGTCACGTAGAAAATACAAAGGTATATATAGAGAAAATAAAAAGAAGAGAAGCTCTGTATTACAATACACACAGTTTCAGTCTCAAACTACTTTGTATTGCTTCACAAACCGTGAAATTGAAGCGATCTCCTAAATGTCATGTCAATCACTCTCGTCCTTTTTTGCATATATCCTTCCCCTGTATATACCTTCACAGACAAAGCAATATAATACACAAAATACCATCACACACACTCTCTATATACATGACAGAAGTAGTAACACATACTAATGTTAAACAAAAGACTTCTATGTATATACAATACAATCATTACACAGAATGTATACACACAAAAGCTACTAAAATACATACAAAATGAATGTAGCTTTTGTTCTACAAGTTTTTCCTTGTTTCTTTGTCCCTTCTTTGAGTTGTGAGCCCCAAAGACAGTAAAAAGCGTGAGTAGTGCACGTAGTAGTAGTTCTATATATCGTGTTACGTAAATGCACACATGCATTCTACAACTACAACATGCAGTGACTAACTGAGTGAGTGATACATCAAAAGCGAATCCACATTCACACACAGTGCTATATAATACCAAGAGAATCCCCTCATCTCCTTCTATTTTCCTCAAAGATCCTCACACAAATGCAATGTAATGCACCCAGAGCACAAAACACAATACAAAGTCACACCATGTACCAATACAACACAAACTAAAATGCATACGACACGACACGAGAATATAATCACAATTGAAACTTTTCTTCTTCTTCTTCTTCTTCGTCGTAACTTTTTCTACCTTCCTCCGGAATTTCTTCCTTTTTCTCACTCTCTGCCTCGTTCTCTCTTTCTGAATATACATAACACACGTGGGCATTACCTTTTTTACCTTCTTAAACTTTTCTGCTATACTTGTATCCTTATCAATACACGTTTGCAACATTACTGTTTCGAAAACAACAACAATACACGTAATACGTTTGCACAGCATTTCTAAGTACTCTATGTATATATACTGTATAATGTACATATATGCTCGTATTATTTTTCTAGTTGACACACGGGTATGCTATATGCATCTATAATGGGTTGATGCAATATATACAGAATAAACATTGCAATTCCTGCACACATTACTGTGAAACTCAAAGGAAACCAGAAAGCACTGTATATTTATATACAAAAAGGTAAAGTGTGTACCTATACTACTTTATTTTATTTTATTTCTCAAATCTTCTGGGTATTGCTGTTTTGGAATGGATCACACAGTTCTTCTGCTGGCGTATACAGTAGAACGGGTGAGTGTGTGTATGTGCAGCAAATCAAGACAAGAAAAAACTTGACAAGCAATAAACTGGAAGGAAAAGGTCGTTTGTCAACCTATAACATAAGAATAGACTGTGAAGAAGTAGCAGAGCGAGAGGTTTCCTGTTCAGGACCAAAAGCGGAGTATAAGACGAGTCGAGACGAGTGAAAGTGAAACATTTGTGAAAAGCCATTGCCAGGAGAAAGGTGAAATATACACACGTTTTTAGATAGGCACAAGGATGTGCTTATTATTATACAACCAAGGTATTTCTATAACAAGGCACATGTATAGTATATGCGGGTATCAAAGAGTGTATAAAGTCAAGTTGAGTAAACGAGCAGTTAGTCAAGTAAAGTCGACTGATGCGATAAAGTACGATAGGACAGTCTGATACAAGCACTCGGAGCAGTTTTATACAAGAAACTGCTTCTGCTAGGAACTAGCAACCAATGAAATCGTATTGGTGTCGGAAATGAGAGTCGTTTTTCTGCACAAACACTTTTCTTTGAACGTTACCAATTTTTTTCACTTTGCCTTTTCCCTTACGACTGTATCAAGTACCTGCGATACTTGCAATACGTAGAAAAGACACATAAGTTGGTATAAAGACGCACAGACTATATAACACCAACTAGACTGCAAATGTGTGTTTGGTATATATATGCACGTAAATGCTTACGCATATGTAGCAAGTTAAAATTATATTTATAGTACGTAGTGCGAGTGTGTACTAGAGTATGGGTCTTTACATATGTTTTTCAGTTTAGGATTCCAAATGTGCAATAAAATCTTGTGCAGTGCGTACGAATCGGTTTTCTCTGAAGTATCTGTATCTTCACAGAACACACACAAACTGCTTGCTTTCAAATTGTGCACTCTGTCTCCATATAATACATGGACGCAATGAAAAAGGCTAACAAGAATCTACGACCCAACTTAAAACTTCAATGGCTCGAGCTGAACTTTGTAGTGCTTTCCCATATTAATACTTAATACCAAGCTATTTTTAGCGTTTATTTACTAGATCCATTATGTACAAAATCCTTTTTTACTCGCTTATATTATCCTTTAGTGGTATCAAGTTGCGTTTTGTATTAATTACAGATTCTAACCTTTAATATTCTTCACTCTACATACGGGAGAGTGAATACATAGAACAGATGTAATGTAATTAATCTTACGACAAAAAAACTTCATTTTAATGACACCTGCAACATTTTGTTCAAACATTATTATTTTTTAATTAAAATTATCTACAGATTATACTTTACACAAAAGGTGTTTTATGATGTTATTTTATTATCAAGAAAATATGTAAGGCGGAATGAGCTTAGGAAAATTGTCCCCCAACTGCAGAAGAGGATTAAAATATCGGCGTTATTTATTTAGTAATTTAAGTTAAGTGTACGAATTAAAAGTTGATTTTAGAGTTGTGTTTAAGGAAAGCGTGTAGTAGATGTAGGTTTAAAGGTGAAGTGTAGGAAGTAGGGGCAGGTCACTTAAAATGCAGCTATATTTCAATTTTGTAGGCTAATGCTTGTCATCTGTGCTGAAGTCTGTGTGGACAGGAAGATTTGGGATGATTTACTCTTTGTGTGTAATGGGATATGCTATAACTGTATCTCGTGCACACACCAGAAGCAGAGATAGATGCAGAGGCGGTCATTTGGCCATGAGAAGCTCATTGTCACTAATGTGGCTGTGTGAACTGTGGTCGACCCTTCGGAAAGGCTTAACCTAAATAGACAAGGAAACACACAGGGAGTGCATACACACGTTCATAATAATGTCCCACTACTCGTATTTCATAATATACAGCGAAATACATAAAAGTACTGACACAACCACTGGATTCCCGGATCCTATAAAAATAATATTGCTTATTGGATGTGAACAACAACAGAATGGACTTTGTAAAATGTTCGGGAACACTGCATCATACACGAATATATTTTATACCGTGAAAGCAAAAAAAAACTCAGAAGTAAAATGGACAATGTCTATAAATAGGAGGACGGCGGACGATGACACTTTTGCTCTATATGAACAAGAGAAATGAGCCAAAATATTGCCAACTCCACACTTTTTCTTTGTTACTACCTTCCTCTCATTTTTCTTTTGTTTCTCAGAATTTTTATAGAACCTTCTCATAATATTATTACTATCTAGTTAGATTTTTCCTCGTTATGGGGAATGCTTTAAGGGTTGGGACTTTTACGTGTATAGTTTGTATAGTTTATGTTTATTATTACAGACTGGAGAAAGTGGATAGGACATAGAAAATAATAATAATATTACTCATGTCAACCTGAAGACAGGTCAAAAGTCAATTCAACTGTTTATGTGTATGTATAGTAGTCGCGTTAACCTCAAGGGCAATTTGTGCAAGCAGAGCTGGAGAAAGTAAAGAATTACGTAATAATACAGCTATATAACGTATATGAACTAAATATAGTAGTATATATAATAATTTTGCTTTATACTATATTTAATACATGAAAGTGAAAAGTTACTTTTGCAAATATCCATAGAAAAAGGAAAATATTACTGGAAATAGTGTGTGTGACAGAAATAGTTGGAGCTATTCGTGGAAATGGACGTGGGTATGTGTGGAAAGATAGGAGGAAGTGAATCTGAATCAATATCCATATAGATGTTCTTGGTTTTATACAGTTCATGTGTGATGGGATGTAGTTTTGCCTTAAGTACTCAAGTTGGCTCTTTATGTAGCCATATTATTACTCCTCTGTTATGTGAGTTACGTGAAAACGAGCTGATTAAGCCTTTTGACTTAGTTTATTGAGTTGATCCGTATGTGCACTTGGTTTTCTATGTACACACACCATGGGTGTATTTTTATAGGTAAATATATATAGGCATAGTGCTACGTGTGTGTATTGTTGGCAGAAACAGTCGGATCATGTCTGTTGTGACAAATGCGAGCGATAAAAATAATTGGGAGCATGAGATGGGATGTGAGCTGGATTGAACTTGCTACTTGTCTTATGATAGACTTTTACTGTGCGGAGGATTTACTACAATGGCAGGAGTGTGCTGTGGAAAGAGAGAGAAATATGTATGGTCTGTTTGGTTTATGGCCAATGACCATGTAGAGACACATCACTCATTGCAGAAAAGATGAAAGTCATCACTTTACTTTACTTAGCTTTCCTTTCTCTGTCTCTCTCCTTTCTCTGAAAGAAAACAACGGAAATGACGAAGAGCAGAGAGAGAGAGACAGAATGGCGAAAACAATATTTCGTCGAGCTCATTACGAAAACTCATCATTTAATGTCAACCATTACATATGTTCCAATTTTTCACGTAAGCTTCGCTTTGTTTTTGTCCTTTTTGTGCCACTAGCACCAATAGAAGAATAGTCTGTCAAGATTCATGAATCTTCACAAACGAGTCACAGTGTCGTCCTATTCATCATTCTTAACACATGTGAATATCTTCCTTGCACATAAAAAATACGTAATAAAGCAAAAAAGTAGTGCGAATTATTATACATAAAACACTATGTGCAAACTCTGTGTATTGTACAGATACGGGGAAAAATACAGCTGCTAAATATTTACAATGGCACAATTTATTCAGTTTTGCTCGATGAACCACGTGTACTAATACTTGATTTTATTTCATACGGGCTCAATAAGTATTGTCAAAGCCCCTTCAAATTCCATGTCCAACATTTTATAATATTATGTTGAGTAAATGCATTAATTAATTAATTATACAGCAATAAAAAATATTATACCAACATTACATTGTAGTTAGTATTGAAGAAAGAAGTGTTAAAAGAACATAATCATTCGTAAAGCAGAAAATGACTCTAATTATTGAAATTCTCAACACTTCCATAGATTCATTGCTGAATAATTTGAAACCAGAAACCAATTCGGTGTAGTAAGACAATAAATGAGAATTCACCACAATAGTATGTGCGTTGTAGTATGCAGGGAGAAGGGTAGTCTTTCTCAGTTCTAGTAATAATGATCATATCATAACATTAAAAACTTAAATTATTTATGTAGTTAATATTTAGGATGCCAAATATGTAATTTGTATACAGAATATTTTTATTTTATTCTATAGTATACATTTAGGTAGCTTAGCTTCAAAACTTGTTCCACTTTATTATTACCAAGTCAAGTTTTTCCGCAAAATAAAAAATTGAACGTATAGAAATAACGCAACTACAATTACGTCTTCACAGTATAATATCAATTTCTATCTAACATTATTACAGGTAATCAGTAAATCACTGCTATTAATATATTTGAAATATAGGTTCATCATATGAATAGTGTTTTCGTATATAGCTGTGATAGGAATGTTTTTTAAAGTCTGTCTTCGTTCTTAGTAAAAGAATTCGAGTAGATGGGAATGACAAATCGAGTCTAAAGGCTATTAAGCAAATGTGACATGACATGAGTATTGGAATTGGACCCTGAACTTCTCACAACCCTTTGTATTCAGAATTATTTCAGATTCGATGTACTGTCAAATTACTCCACCCAAAATTGGAATTCTACCAAAACTTGACACATACAACTAGGAAAGAAAAGGACTTTCAAATTCCAACCTACATTCTTCAATGCTATATTTATATCATATAGTAGAAAATGATACTGCTTGTGCATGTGTATGTATAGGTATACCCTGGCTTTTGCGATCAAAATATTATGGCGATACATAGAAGAAGCTAATAAGATAAAAAAATAATCTTCGCAGTTGAATTTCATTTGTATATACATGTGTGCATTATTAAATTGGTTGGAGAGGGAGTGGTGGTGGTGGTGAAAGAGTTGAGACACGTTATGTCATGTCATCTGCCTCGATACAGTTATTTTACTGCTCTATGTGCCCTACGACATGTTTCTGTACTAAACAGGGCAGTGTGGATGGGAATGGAGTGGTTGTAGCCGTAGCCTCCCTTCAAATTGGTCTTGAGTAAATTGCTTGCTTCAGCATTGGATTGGATTAGCCTCCTTCCTCTTCGTCTATATTGCTCCACTTGCTCAGTTTAAGTTGACAGTGTGATGTGAGCTGGGAGAGTCATTTTTCTGGTTACGATATTATATTCGGTCATGTGTATGTGCAGTAGTAGTACAGATATAATATTACACTGTTACAGTCACTTCATCCAACCCGTATAGACTTACTTAAACGACTGAATCAAATCTAATCAAAGCAAATGCAAAGAAATGAGCCGGCTGACCAAATTGTGAAAAGAATTGCAGACAGAGAGAGAGAGAGAGATTTCCATTCCCGAAACTCATAGATATGCTCTTTCCATGTAAAACAGCATCTCTCTCTCGTTCTCGTCTACTTTAGACACGAAATACATTTCCCACCAGCAACTTCCCTTTCCATCTCATCAGATAATATTACAGTCTATAAATAATCCCGGAATTTTTCATCGTCCAACCAAAACTCCAACAGTGCTACAATAAAGTGCTGAAAGTCTTTTACTTAACAAATGACCTTTCCCCTACGATTTCACACACACATACACACATATATTATCTAACGTTCTACTATACACTTATATATAAGCATTATATATATAGCCCATTTATATACATACAGATAGCTAGACAAAGTAAAATAAAGTAAATGTATGTCATGTCATCTAAAACTACTGTGTGTGTAGCATGGAAGTACAAATACAACTTGCATTTGCCAAACCAGCCCCTTATTCTTTCTTTTACAGCAATATATTTTATTATACACGTTCCAATTGTTATACCATATAAACACATACACTTATACAGTTGAATCTTAAATGACTGTAGACAGTTCGGTTCTTTCCACTAGATTCCTCTTCTTATTTTTTTCTTGTAATAATACAGCTTAGGTTCCATGTATGTGTATGTATAATATTAAATTGCAAAAAAGCAGATTCGCACTTTAGTGCAAATATATCGCCTCGTTTGCAATATTATATAGTAGGGTTGTGCTATAGCTAAAGTAAAATAATACAGTGAAGATATTTTTTTGCACATAGTGCGATATTCAATATTATTTGTATGTGTTTGATATAAAGAGGAAGAGTAAGGATTGAAATGGAGTAATATGAAGGGGTATTTGTGTTGAGTGAGAGCGTGTAGGAATAGTTAAAGTCCAAGTACAGTTAGAGAGGAACTCATCCAAACTGTGAGCCATCTGTTAAACAGTTAGTTTTGCCTGAGTGAGCAACTCGGTCACCGCATTCAACTCAAAACACTAACAGTTCCTCTCTTTCTTTCTTTTACTTTATTTTCCCATACTTTCTCCACTCTCACAACTTTTCGCATTTTTTCCTCACATCCCCACTCTCTGTGGGACATTCAATTCGCAAAGCACCTATTTTCATCTTGTCTTTCGCTCTTTTTATCTTCAACAGATAGAAAAAACAGTCTGTGTGTTGTCTACTTTCCATATTGCTCCAGGTCATTTTCTTCCAGGAATTGTACAGTGGCCGTATAAAGGAGTTCTCTATACTGAGAGAGATAGGACACACATTCCTCTGTGTGACTCCGCGGGGCTATTTTCTTTGGTTGTTAGTTCTTTTGACATCTCTTTGCAAATAGTTGTAGCATTCTCCCGTATATTTGTACTGTTAATATTTTGCAAGTGCCTTTGTTGCAGCAGAAAAGAAAGGAACCCATTCCAGATTTTTGTGTCTTCCTGTTCTATATATTTAGAAAGAAAGAAAGAGACAGTTGTCATCATCAACTCATTATGTGTATAGGTACTTAGGCAGGCAGAAACAAGACGGGTACTTATGCTGTACATACAGATAGTACATACCTATATGGTAAATATTAGCTCAAAGAATATAAAAGAAAACTCTTCTTTATGTTTGTGCGGGCAAGGGGATGGCAGCAGACTAATTTCTTTCCTCCAGCTAGGAGTAGATGGACTTTCATTATCTTGTCAACTTGTCATTTTATTACCTCGCTCCTTTACTTCTGCTTTTAGTTGAATGAAACGGACATCAAATTCATCTTTTCACTTTTATGCGCTTTATTCATGTCGTGACTCATGAAACACTTTTTTATGCATTGCTTTATTTTCTATTCAGAAATATTCTTCATACAGAACATGTAATGAATTATTTTAACTTTTGATCACCCTAAAATGGATGTATAAGTGAAATTTAGTTAATCTGTTGAGATTCTTGAGATATAACATTTTGTTGCAATTATGAGTAGGTAAGTTACAAAAATTATCTACTTTTTATACTAAAATTAGTGCATTGAGTGAGGTTATTAATTTTCAAAGCGTTTACATAGATTTAACAAGCTATAATTTCAAACGAGTAATTTTAATTTGAACTGCAAGATATGCCCAGAGAAGTATCTATTGGAACCAATAGGAAACAATTATTTCTAGCACAATTATTATAATAATAAGTATTAGACAAATACAAAAGCAATAAATTCATTCATTCTCGATCAAAACAAAACTGAACAAAAATCTAAGAATTACTTACATAGTTAACAACAGTGCTAATGATTTTAACTGAGGGATTCTCCTTGCGTAAAGGATTATATCTTGCCTAGTGGGATTCATTAGTGTTTCAAACTTGAATTAGCAAAAAAATTCAATTACTTGTAATTTTTATTGTACAATTTACATAAAATTTCCACTCGCTTAGCTTTATATTTACTTAAGCAGTATGCAAATCCGTTTAAACACCCGAAGTACTATACCCGCCTAATAATATTACCAAAATATTATGATATAAAATATAGTAGGTAGACTAACCATTATAGGATATATAGAAACTGGTTATGTGTTGCTGTACAATAATTGTATAGTGCAAATTGGAGTGCAGTGTTGCATTGAGCTGCGTTTTAGGCAGGCAGCTGCGGAATGTCATTCATTTCCTTTTGAAGCAGAGAGGAAAGCAAAGGCTGATGAAAAGTTGTGGATGAAAGGGAAAGATTTGAGGAACTTCTTTAATTGAGTTTTCCTCATTTCCTCACTTTTCGAATCTCAGCCTCAGTCTGGGTGTCTGTGTGCACTGCCACTCCCATATACCACACTGCACTTCTACAGACACTCCAACCACATTATAGCTTTCCATATTAACTAACTATGCTCTCTCTGTAGTACTTTCTAGTATCCGCTTCAACTTCTACCTAATTGCCGAGTCTGCATTGCTGCGATGGTTGAACACAAAACTATACTACACTCATCTGCACACAAAATAAAACTCCACTCACTCACCTAGATATCTCACTAATAGCACCACATCTATCTTATCAGTCATTTCATCTGCAGCATCTTTTACTTCTTTATCCCATTATTACATTCTAATCAAGCAACCAAAGATATTAACAATACCATTCTCTATATAGATTCTTACAATATTATCATTCTTTTAATATATTTACCTATATACAGCACATTTCCTATAACGGGTGTAGTAGTATCTGTATATTATAAGAGAAAGTGTAATTCTCAAAGAGGAAATCAGTTCTTTCTATATACGTTGTGTAATTAGTGAACAAAGTGGAAGTGCACACTTTCCAAGGGGAATATTTCACTCACGATCAGTTAGCAATAATATGTTTCCCTTCCGAAACCACAAAGAAGCTCAAAATACTCTTCTACTGTACTCATACTATACACAATGTATAAAAATGCAATGAAATATAATATATCGTATATGTACAACAGCTTTATACAACAAAAATTTATCCAACTTAGTATATCCATTATTATCTGTATTGGTTACTATAAAACTGTATTAAAAGAATATTAATTAATTCGAAACTTTGAATTTTTCATTTTGCAGCTTGGTGGATATACGAATTCAGTGTAAAAAGTGTTTATGAATCAAACACGTTTTAATGAAATGATATATTAACGGTAGAAGTTTTAAGGAATTGTTTTATTGCACATTAAGTTAAAAATTTTAGCTGAGTTAATTAATAATAGTACAGCAAATAAGTAGCCATTTATTGTTTTACTCCAAAATAGGAATTATTAATTTAACATTGGTAAGGTAGGTTAAATAATGAAACAGAGGTTCATAATAATAAATAAGTCTAGTTTCAATAAGTCATCGAATACAGAGTCAGAAGTCAGAAATCAGAGTCAGAGTCATAAGACATCGAATCTGTAGTACGATCATCTTCATGCTGTACCGTAGATGTAAGAAGAGTCTGCTTTCTTTTTATGACATCATACGTACGAAATAATTTAGTGAAAACGAAATATTTCCTATTTAATGTACGATATTTAATGACCTCCATTCATTTCCTTCAAGTAGGGACATGCATGGGTTGTTCTAAACTAAAAGTCAAAATTTCAATGCATAATTAGCCCAAATGACATGTCCACTTATTAAAACCAGGCACTACTATATTACATAGTTAGTAGTACTATGCATGTATTATAAGCGTGAAAGTTGAAAACAAAAGCGTAGAGGAACTTTGCCTGAAAGTGTCAAAGCATCAAAATATCTGTCGTACTTTCGTCTTTTAACTCTGCCTTTTAAATACCAACTCTTGCATTGTTAGTTGGAAAACTTGTGAAATATCGTACATAACTGTCAAATTTCACACAGTCACTTACATTAAGAACATCAAGTACCAGACAAAACTTTTGCACAAGTCTTTTCAATCTGATTTGCATTGACCTGCTTCATAATTCTCACAAATACTTGCACTGAACCCATCCAGGCTCAGATATCTCATTAATTATTAAACATAAAATATTTTAGCTCATCTTTTCATTAAAATTGATTTTTTTTAATAATTCGTATGTATAGTATAGGTATACCTTATTGTGCTTAATTTCTCAATGTAAAACAATTTAATGTGAGTGTACGACTTTATTTGCCGTTTTGAAAAATATATCTTCAAGTAATTTAATTCATATATTAGTTAAGTAGATTGCCCATTGCCTTTCAAATTTTGGTGTTGCAAATGATGTTCATTTATCTCGCTTTGAATTAAATATATTATGTGTGCGTGTTTTAAGTTTTAAGTATTTCATATTTCGTATTAAATGGAGTATACTGTATGTAGTAACCTAGTTGAAAAGTTTGAGCAGTTGAACTAGAAATGACCTGAATGCGAAATGAGGTGCAGCTTGCATATCTTCTTGTAATATCTACACATATAGCTAAATTCGCAATAAGAAGCTACACAGCACCAGAAGAACAAAACGAGCAAAAGTCTCAACTACTAGTGATGGCCCATATATATAAGACACACATGCACTATATAGCACAGCACGGAAGTAGCTGCAGTAGTAAATAACATTAAATTACATAATAAGTAGATTTGCAAATATACTACGCGAATATGCAATTCGAGAGTTTTGTGTATGAGTAGTGAATCAAGCAACAATAAGTCGGCCAAGACAAGACAAAAGTCGAAGTAAAAGAGCCTGTGGGCTGCAGATAACATTTTCCTCATTTCTCTCAGTACAAAAACTCGTCCTCAAAGTCAAAACCATTACTATTTCTATATATTATATGAAAATACTATCCAAGGGAATTTTATCGCGAAGGAAATTTCAACGAAAATTTCAACTATTTGCATCTGTAGCAAAGACAATTAAAAAACTAACAGCATTTTTTAGACAATTACAGTTTCTTGGATATAATTTTTGCCAAGTCATTTTTAATAAACTTTGTCTCAATTTGCAGAGATACAGTATATACCTATCTTAAAATATGAATTCCTAATTCGTATCTGAATACTCAATAATTTTGCAATATTCAGATAACGTGTTTCTCTGTGAGGAGCATGGAGCAGTCACCTTTCCCAGTCTCATTGTCATTACCAATCAAAAAGCGTTCAACCATTGTCAAAGCTCAGAATAATGTGTTCAGCGGTGAGAATGATGATCCTCAAGTGTCATTCCTTCGCTTTTACTTACCACCAATTTTACATTCAATATATCCAGGTTCCTGGATTTTCTCATAAAATAACATTAATAAGACGATTTGCATCATTGCATCTAATGGATACACTCCGCATAGCAACATACAATTAGAGTTTCTCGAAAAACTACTAAAATAGATTTTAGTAGTTTGCATTGGTTTGCATTACATCTAGCTTATCGAGAAACGATATAATTATTATAGAAACATTCCATCGACAGTTACCGGAAGTTTGGATAAGATTCCTTCTTAAGCACTACCTCTGTGAAAATGAAGTTCGTTATTCTTTTGCTGGCCTTTTTCATCCCTCTGCTCACAACCACAGGGGGTAAGAAATATTCTTATTGTACTAGTAGTTGTTGTCACACATTGCATTTGAATTTTGCAGGTTGATATAGAATTGGACGCTACCGTTTCTTCATACGTATTCTAGTCTTTCTAGTTCGAATCATGAATTACTATCACTGACATTACCATTACCTAATATTACAATGCTCTGTTGCTGTCAATTTTTAGCACTGAAATGCTATGAATGCCAACCTGTACCCGGCATTCCCGGTTTCCACGAAGGTCTGCTGGCTCCGTTAGAATGGTCAATGCCACAAAATGAAACTATAAGGATGGATTGTTCCACCTCGACAGGAATTGAGCAAACGTGTGCAAATGTTACCAGTAAGCAACTCGTCGGCCGTCCCTACTAAAATAATATTATTCAATTTTTAAGTCAGATTTATTTATGATATGATAGTAGGAGATCGCTGATGATGTATCTGATGTAAGAAATGATGTTATTAACAGTATTTCTATTCTCATTTATTTTTATGCTGGAAGATATGTACTGTGCCAAAATTACACCGGTGAACAACAAGGTATCTGCGCGAAGCTGCATGAGATTTGCACCGAACCCTGTTTTCGAACCCCCCGGATGCAGATCTGGTGGACCACAAGGTTACGACCGTTCATCCGACGTAAGCGTTTGCCTTTGTGAGGGAGATTTTTGTAATGGGCACGTTAAGATTGTTGGAATGTCTGTGACAACTTTGCTTGGAGGAGTACTGGCAGTATCACTTATGAACTATTTGTAAAAGGAACTTCAATCAGCTCAAACTCTTCGTCACTTACAACGGCAAAAACAGAAGTCAGATTGTGATCTTGAGTTAAGTAGATTAATAAAATAAAAATTATAATGCCAACGAATATTATGTGATTATGAATTTATTGTCTGTTATGCTTGTAAAACGAATAAATCAGAAGTAAATATTTATTCATCTATTTAACTTGAGATCATTGTGAAATTATTATGTGAGAGTAAAAGGACTGAGGGTGCATCTAGGATTTACATCAGGGCTCGGAGGAAAAAAACGATCAAAATTAACAATTATATATATTTAAGCCTCCTATTTCCATCCTTTCCAAAGCACCTCTTTCTAATATAATGACATTTCGGTGATTCATTAATAAAATGAAAATTCTTCTTGTAAACTTCTTTGTGATTGCATTTATATTTCTATATGTAGGTATAATACCCACCTACAATAATAAAAACAATTTTGAGTGGTCAGTTTCATTCATGGAGTTTCTTTTTAGACTCCAGTAGATGTCAATTCGGTAACGGTAATTTTCAATTTTTACAGTTAGGGGTTTGAAATGTTTGCAAAGAAATTTGCTTTCGTTATAATTTCCTATGCGGTGGAAATTTGAGTGTAGCAGAGTAATATTATAGTTGTGCATGTAAATTCCGTATGAGAGAATAGTACAGGAGTAGGTTTTCGTTTCTGTGCATGTATTATTAGTGGAGAAAGTATTTTCTCTTTCGACATTTGTGGAAGTAACTGTGACTGGACTCTTGTGTTATTATTCCACATGCCCCACGATTACCACTCTCTCCTCCCATTAGCCATAGCGTTAGGAAATCCACTCTTTGTACACGTCTTCCTCTTGTACATTTCATGTGTCCAATTTGCTTGTGCGTCTTATTCGCTCATTTGAATTCTCAAACTGTCGCGATCACAGAAGGATAAATAGTTCTCTTTATGTTTTACGATTACAGCTAAGAAGGAAGAAGAGGAAGACGCAGAAGAAGGGTAGAGAGAATGCAACTTATGGAGAAAGACCTTTCATTTGTAATTCTATAGCTCCTTCTTCTGCTGGTCGACCCTTATTACCAGCACAGAGCACACTTTCTCTTCATGTGTCTCTATACGCACTTAACTTTACACGGCCACTTCTTTACTACCAGTACCTTAATTCCGTGTATAAGTGTAGTAGTCATTTCCTCTTGTTCTCTTATTCATTCGTTCAAGAACAGCAAGAGCTGTGGCCACTCTGCTAATAGACACAAGGCTAGTTCCAAAATCCATGTACAAAACCAAGTCTACTCTTGTGGTCCAGCATTCAGAAATATTCGTAAGGTATTCAGTATGTACTGCGTACAATTAAAATTGAAGATGTCACATGAATTGTTAACCATGCCATGTAATCGTACTTACTACTACAAATGATTTTTCCTGAATATTTCCTCAAGTAAGGAAAAATACAATGAAATAAACAAAATGCTACATGTATTCAGGTAAGGATACAATTAGAAATATGCACAATTACATAGATTATGCATGTTGTACACACGCAAATACAAATACTGGAAGGTATTTCCTTATTTTATTTAAAGAGTCTAAGAGAAAAGACAAAACAGCACAGGCTAATCGTAAACAAGTAATGGGATCATGTAGAACATTATTATAGAGACTTACTTAAGTAGCTCTCCCAATAATATCTCTGCTTTCCTGCATTCTCAAGTTCACAAGTATTGCGAGTAATCCTAATCATTATCCTTTATATACCTACACCTGTATTTATAACCTATACTAAAGTCACATGTATTTACAGTATATAGGAAAGCGTGCTTGTATAGAAAGTTATTCTGTGTGTGTTTATATAAAAGTAGCATTGAAAGACGCAGAAAATTTGTCGTGAGAATTTTTGGTCGTGTGTAAGTATATGGTGGTGTTTTGTCGTACGTTTTACTACAAGTGTGTATATATTGGAAGTGTCTAAGATACTATGCCTTATATATAGCGAGTTGTACTTATATATAGTAGTGTGTAGTATTATGATGAGATCTGTAAGTTAAGTATTAGTGCGGAAATTCTTTCCACAACGGATGGGTTGGTTGGCAATGGATTCATTTGAGAGTTAGAGAAGACTCGGAATTAATTATTCATTTTCCATCTCACTTTACGTCTTATTAGATACTTCAAAGGAAAATTAAGGCAGCCCAGGAGGCGTCTCGTCCTCGTCTTCGTCTAAATCCTCTCCAGTCTCTCAACATTTAGTCGCGAGAAGGAAGGAGACACAGAAAGAGAAGAAGAAGAAGACTGTCATTTCATGTCCTGTCTTTTACTACCCGACCACTTCTCCCTTTTCTATCAATTCTCTCCTTATATTACTATACCCGTATGATTTGCGTGTATAGACACAACAGGAAAACTACTTATATGCATTTGAAAGGTATAAGCCACCTAGAGCTAAGTAAGTAACGTCCGCACAGTAAATTCCTCGACTTTCACCATTCGGTTACTGCTACTCCTCTTCTTGGGCTGCTCTCTTATGCAATGCATTCCCATTCCTCTATTCTTTCCGATTTATCAACAATTTTGTCACGTTCACCTGCTGCTGCTTCTACGACTGCAGCTTCTTACGGGAATCCCACAGTTCCTTCATCTCCCTGTTAGTTCTACAACCATTCCTCCACTTTACCCTTCGCAAGACTGTTCCTCAACCCTAATCGCTCCTAGAGACGGACACGGAAGTTAAGGAAAACATGGATAAGCAATGGATAGTTTCCTTTTCTTGTGACTGTCACTTACATCCATAATTTCAACTACTTCATTCATACTAACCTTTTATTTATCTCTAATTCAATTCAATGGTTAGCTAACTATTTGTAACGCTCATGTAAGTGCAATTCCTGTAACTTATAATATGTAATTTATTAATTGTAAGCGAATTATCGAATGTATACCTCACCTATGTATCAATACTTCGCAGCTAAATCATCGGAGACAATAATTATTACTGAAATTGTGTGGTGCATCAATCTGATAATTCTTTCAAAGTTATAAACAGATTGGATTGAAAAATATGTAGGAGAGCTGCAAATAAAACATTTTCAAAAAATTCTATTATGTACTAATTGTGAGAATTCTGTAATACAAATTGTCGATTACCTAATACATAATCCAACAATAAATAATAAAACTTTTGACAGATGAAAATAATTTGATGTTTACACTTTGATGCATTTGAAAGCAAGAGGAATGGGAAATTGCAATGCAGCTATCGCTTTACCTTTCACTTGAAAGTTGAGGAATGAAAAGTGAAAGAGAATGGGCAAGAGAAGAATAAGTGACACTGAAGAATGAAAGAGGAAAGGGTTGTTGCGTTGTTGGTAACAGAAATTGGAGACATGACACTTGGACACAAGGAAACAATACAGAAGATCAGTATAAAATGAAGCCAAAAAGAAATAGACAAGATCTCCGCTAAACAAAACAGCATAGAATTCAAAGAGGAGAAAATCCAAAGTAACGATTTTTACTGTTACTATTGTAGTTCCATTCCGTACCAATAATGTACTTGTGTTTTATAAGCACTATTAGTACCACTGCAACTCTCCTTCTCTAAAGAGTACACGAAATAAGAGTGAAGAAACACAATATCGATACGCAGATCAAATCAGATCAGAGAGATCGGAGAGAGAGAGACAATCTTCTACACAAAACTCTGCTCCACGAACTAAAGGAAAGACAAAGGCGAAGAGAGAGTGAACACATGACGAAACATAATGCACACAATTGTCGTAATACAATGGAAAACTCGAGACAAAACTTTCTCCCATGTATTTCTCCAGTCCTGACACTCAAAGGAGGAAAAGGAACGTGTATATGGATATAGAAAATACATATGTGCACCCTGAACATATATACCGGGTCCTGCACCACATGCCTTCTGTGTATCCTTATTCAGAAAACACTATGTATGTAGATATAGTACAAGGGGAAAGTTTAATCTTTCTCCGTATATAGAAACGTGTGTAAGTAAAATACACGTAAGAGTAATACTAACTATTACGTAACGTAAAAATATGGTATAGAGATATACTTATTTTGTACATAGATATTAAGGTGGTATGTATTATCTGCATTCTTCAATTGCATTGCAAGAAGTAGCTTCTCAGAGAGATGTATTTGTGGAATTCTATACATGAACTGATCTTAGAAAAGGAAGAATCCGACTTTCGACAGCTGACGTTCATTCCTGCATGCAGCAATCCTGTCCAATGCCAATAATGCAATGCAACCAGAAACCGACCTGCCTTGTCTGTGTATTTGTACTTGCATCCTTCCCTTCTTTTTCTTCGCTTTTCTTTATACATTTACAGATATAACGATATTCTATGAACACTTATCACTGTTATAGGACATACACCCCACAAATAACAAAGAGAAAATTCCGATCACAGGATATTTCAAGGCAGAGCTGCAGTGGTACAACAAGTACACTCCTGCATTGCCAAACCAAGAAAGCATCTTCTTAACAAATAGTGAAGATCAGATCAGAAAAAGTAAACTAGTATCAACAAAGCAATCCTATTCTTCCAGAATCCGATCAACTCCGTCTCAGATTATTATTCTCTTCACTCTTCATATTTTCTCTTTTGTATTAGTAAAGGAAGCTTCGTTTGTGAAGAATTTATGCAGGCTTAATTTATTTCCTGGTGAAAGAAAATATTATTCGGAGAAACTTGTGCTGTAGAATAGTTATAAAATTAAGTCGTAATATTTGATTTAATATTATAATGCAATACCTATTGCATTTTGGATGATAATTTTATAAAGTAGGTATACAATAAAATACAATTTACAGTTGTCAGTTATAAAATGCCTTAATAAGCCAAAAACAAGAAATATTAATTTAAACTTACAGCATTTTATTAATTAATCAGAATGCTTTTCCAAACAATAATGTCAATAATAACAGTTCATATTTTCTGTGTTACAAAAAAAACAGTGCCATATTAGAGTAGTATAGTACCTAAACCCTAAACCTATAAAGTTTAGTTCAAAATAACATAACGAATTTTATTTGTATAAGTAATAGATTTTTACAACTGTTGCAAATCTGGCGTCCTGATGATCTGTTCATCTGAACTTGCATTCACAATAAGATCGTTGTAAAGCATCTCAGCAACGATCCAACATTGAAATGCTCGAAAAACAAAGAGCATTGAAAGCAAGAGGGCATACACGGCTAAAGGTGTCACAATGAGAACAAGTGCAATCAGACCAACGATTCCGATGATGAAGCAGTTCGGATACAACCAAATTTTCACCATCTTTGCACGTTTCTAAAAAATGGGAAATATTGCGATGCAATTATTAAATGACGGATTTATTAATAAAGGATCATTAAAGATTTAATTTTCTATAAGGACTTACGTTTCTTACTCCAAACGACAAAGCCGCTCCCAAAGCGTAGTGGATGATTTGCAAAAGAGCGAGTGCAAACACAAAAACTCCAGGTGTCCTGCAATAAAGATCGCTGAACCAATAAACATGCAAATGCCAATAACTTCCATTTCCAGAACACGATGTCGAAATTATAGTTGAAGCCGTTACAAAGAGCATCACTGCCGACTGCCACTAAAACATAAATATTTTGAATGATTATTTATTTATTTAATAATGATAACTTATTTGAAGATGTATGAAGAAATATGAAATGAACTTGTATGAAGGTGTAAGTTATAAGGCATGAAGTTATAACCTAAAATTTCAAATTTTAGGACCATAAAGCAATTGTATACTTTTGGACTGAAACTGAACATTTTAGACCATTTCATGGTTTACATTTATTTATGTTTTCAGTATGCAGTAAAGTAACTACGTATGGTATTAATTGGATATATACAATACAAATCCACCACACTGGTACATCATACAATTGCATCTTATACAATTTCAGATAGTAAAAGACAAAAAGGTAACAAAATCAACATTAAATGCTGAAACATACTCATATCCTAGACATATTTTATTTTTATTATTGAAAGTAGCAATACTTACCAAATCAATAGACGCTATTAGCAGACTCCCTCGTTGTAGTATAGTCGTTCTATTTGTAATTTCGTTAAGCAACCCCATTTTTTGAAATTTCACAATACCTGCATCCGATAAACAACAACAATATTCAGTACCGTAACCAAAATAATTTTCGAAATCGAATAAAGTTGGAAAAATAATTTCAATACATTAAAAAGAATACTTAGCATTTATTTGTAAGTGTATACTTGAATTAAAATACCTGCCCCGTAATCCTGTTCTTGCCAAATCACACCTTCAACCTTTAACCTTTTTAATCCCCTTCAAATGATGTTTCTTCTTCAATTAACTTACTTTCCAACCGGTCCAGGTGCAATAATGATAATGTCCCAAAAATGTTACTAATTTTACCGGTAGTATAGTGTAATCTGTAATAGTAATGATTGGCGTTTGGCGGTCAGCGTATATTATGTTTGGGATCTTGATTTTATACTGCCTTTGCTTGACTTGCGCATAGACACAGAAAACAAGTAATTTAATTTTAAGCAATTTAATGAACCATAATAATAATAATACAATACAAAATATTCAGGAATGATGCATTCCAATAATATTTGGAATTTGAATTATCTATGCCGATAACTAGGGATTACTGCCTGGAGAATTCACGAAGGAACGCTTTACTGGCTTTACCGTTTAATTAGTACTTACAATACAACTACAACAACCTTTATGAACATTGAGGTTTAACGCATACAGGTGATGTCTATATAATCTATACGGATGCTTGTGTACGTGAAATAGATAGGAAATGCCATCAGATTTGCATATTGTGTAAACAAGGCGACTTCTAAGTCAGTCCTTGCCTATTTTTGCCTGTGTCGCTATACCCTCTAAAGGTAAATGCAAACTAAGCGAAAACATTTGATCCTAGTATAAGGATTACACTTACACATATATACCTATAGCACATGAGAATATGCATTTCCTATAAGGTGCATTCAGTTTGTAATTAAAACTTTACGAAAACTTGTTCCAGCAATAATAAAGCTGATAAAGCAAGCAAGTACTTACTTAGATCGGATATTACTGTCAATTGGAAGGTCAGACCACTATCAACTTATCAAAGCAATCAAATAGCCATATATTGTATATTTTGTATTGGATGTACGCGAAAGAAAATGGGAAAATAATCTGCGGAACAATAAGGTTTAGTTAAGGGCACACAAAGGGACATAAATAGAGCTTAAACAAGTTATTACACGTGTAATAAATACAGCATGACAAATTCGGGGTCAATTAAATGAAATCTGAGCTACGATCCACCGCAGTCAGTCAGTCAAGTCAAAGACTATAAAGATACAACATGGAAACACACATACATATATAGAAAAACGTATTATTGAGTAGACTAACAACAAAAAGGAAATCCTGCTGAAATCTTTCTGTCTATAAAACGCTTTTGCCTTTAGTAGTAGCTGTGTTGTACATTCACTGCATTTTATCCAAGGGCAAAGAGAATGGCAGACGCGAAGTTAACGAGAAAAGCAAAAGGGAGAGAGAAAGAAGAAACTACACGAGAGTAATTTATCTAATCGGTAGCGGAGATCACATTTCCGAAATAAATCTGTTGACTTTACTTTGTGTTTTGGGCTTTAGTTTTACAGATACCCGTCTTTGCTCCACTCCCTAAGCTTCTACACCCTAAATAACCATCAAGCAGTGTTTTAAGGCTCCGACGCAGGATTAATTTCACTTTGTGTTAATACACGACTAAAATATGCTCCTCTATATGTAACATCATCATTTTATTAGCTTTCCTATATCATACGTAATAGTATTAGTCCTATACAAAATGGAAATGTCGTATGTTTAGAAATTTGTTCATGCGAGGAAAATCAGTCCACCCTAAAATACCCTGAAGGTCTTTCCATAATTTCGCCAGAGAAGATCACTCGTATTACAACTACACATTCACTAATACACTTACTATTTTATTGACCGTTCATGAAACAAAGGCTACACGTTATAGTTACAAACAAAGCACTATTAAACTCCCTGATTTTATATGCACAATTCAATTTTACAAATTAATGCAATCATTTAGTACCTGTGAGATTTTCAAGTTCAAAATTATGACAAATTAATTATAGGATGCAAAAATACCGTGGGTCCAAAGAGTTGATTTCAGATGAAGATGAACAGAGCGACTGCCTTTAGTTTGAACAGAAGAACATTTCATTTTATTTACAAGCAAAGGAAATTCATATAGTACCTACTTTATTAACTAAAGATAAGAATGATGAAAAGTACTATATGATACAATTAATGAACTCTCTCGACTCTCCATGCAAAAGTGGACGAAACGATTTTTAGCTGACAGTATAGCAAAACTCGTTGCATGACTTTACTTTACTTAACTGTAAAATCCACACTGTAATGCAAAAGCATAAACAACGCAGAAAATTATTTCAATATTATTCACATTACATTGTGAGACTGCTGAGATGATGCTTTTGCTAAAAGACGCACACATAAGCATAAAGTCTCAACTGAAGGATGATTCCGAGAGAATTAAAAGTCAACACAACAACACATTCCATTCTGTATCTACTCACATCTCACTTATTCATCTCACTGCACTATTATAAATATACATGCACACTTGTACTTTACATAGTTACCTAAGTAAGTATTTGTGATTTCTAAGCATTATATTTCATCTTGTAAAAATGTTATGTGACCAACTAACCGTACGTTATTTTATTAAGTCAAATCCTGTATGGAGTTAAAAAAACTAACAGTTGAATGAATGATGAAAAATAAATTATAATAACGTCTCGAGCTTTGAAACAGTCAAATACAGGTGATTAGGCAATCTTGAATTTAGTAATACTCTAATAACTGCTACGTGAAACATGAGTGAGACAATCAAGCAGATCCCTTCTCATTTTAGATAAGAAAAAATAAATTCCAGAAGCCGATCTTCCGTTTTCCATGTACTTAAGGCAGTAATTTCCAGCAGATTTCCTCCTTTGTATGTATATATAATGTTATTTACTTGTGTGCATAATAAATGAAACCTTTTAAAGTATTATTTAAGTAAGGACCCTAGGCCTTTAGCATCTGTATAGTACAGTGCAGTTCTACATAATATGTGACAGTCTCTCATACCACAGCACGTCATGTCAATCAAAGTATATAAGTAATATTCTCACTATAGTCACTTTCATCGTTTTTGACAGTTCGGTTTGTTGTAGACTTCTGATTTTCCATCTTTTCCTGCATTTATGGCATATACAATATACATAAGGTAGGAAAGAACTTTGCTAAGATCTGCTGATTGCGTATGGAAGTGACATTGGATGAAAAACGTGTAGGTATAGTCCTCAGACACAACATATCTCTATAACTCATCTTCGCAGTTAAGTTGAGTCTTGGAAATGTGGAGTGTACAACAATTCCAGCGTGATTGGGTTATGGCATCAAGTCCCTCGAACGTTTTGACAAGACGACTCTTAAGTCTTAAGGAATTCTCTCAGTGGTAGTGCTACTATTGTCGTGCAAGCCAATGTATGTGGTTTGCGATGAAATTCATCGCCATATTATCTCCTCTATAGCCACACAGACATGATAATAATGTGCCATGTACCTCTATACATTCTATAGCTCGTAGATTTGGCCATGTAATCTAATGCAATGTACGTAAAGTGGGAGCAAATCCTCTCTGAATGTGTTTTATCATCTACTAACATAACGGTGGAGCTCTGGAAGAAAAATATCACGAAAACCTCCATACCTCTACACATACGAAATGAAAATGTCCATATAGAGTGAGCTATGACATCAGCTTGTAAACTAAACCAAAGCTATAAAGACTAATGTAATGTTATGTCATATTCCATGTCCTATACCAATAAAGAAATGCACTGTCTCTATGTATGCAAAGCTATATATATAAAAGGAGTTTAGTATATAGCCCACGCTATTTTGTTCTGTGTGTCTGTGTGATATGATCTATCAGTATGCATACAATGCAGTGCCATGTAATGTAATGTAATACACTCTAATGTACTTTACTTTGACTGAAAGAGACAGAGAGAGAGTCAGAACAAGAAGGAAATGAAAGAAACATCTTTTCTATAGATATCATATCATCACACACAGCACATTACAAACTACATTCGTACTTATCTTTATATGCAATTCTGCAGTAAACGTGTATAACAAGATGTATTATATTAAAAGCATATAGAAAAGAGCGTGGGCTTTAGTAGAGATTGTGTGTCTAGACGGGCACATTACTACACACAGAGTAAAATGAAGAAGAGACTTTGAGAAAGAAAAGAGGAAAAGACATGCAAGGAAATCTAAATCTCCCCATCGAATGTGTCCTCATGCATGAGGACGGCAGTAGCGGTGGTGGTGGTGTTGGTGGAGTAATAGTAGAGGAAGAGAGAGAGAGAAAGAGCTCAAGACACTTTAGAGGGATGAGGAATAGAAGAAGAAGAAGGAAGGACGACGAGAGACGATGTGATGTGATGTTGATGTCATGTCTGTGGAGAATACCCAATTCCTTTCTATTCTTCGACAGGACACGACACACAACGACACAAGATCAAGGCACACGACCAAACCTTCCTCTTCTCCAGGAGAAGTCCTCACTCAACACGGGACACTATACTACTACTGACTGTGTGGATATGAAATAGATCCAAGAGAGATGAACAGAGAGAGAGAGAGGAGTGCTCTAACAGACAAATCTTGTCTTAACCATCTGTCAGGATTACACAGATACGAACATAAAGATACTACCATGGATCATAATAACAGACATGGCAATGCCATACAAACACACAACCTATACATATTGTGCACGAAGATCAAATCAAAGATTGCATTATGTCACATAGATCAGATGACTCATGCAAAACAAAGACAAGGTTAAATTATTACAACTATGTGCTTTTGGAACCTACAAAATAAATTAGATGTCAAATTTTTTTAGGTTAAATTGTTTTACACATGACGTCTGCATAAAGGATTGGTGTAAAGAAAAGAATTTTATAGACATTAAAAATAAAATCTCTTCATTCATTTCATGGAAGATAACGTTTGGTATAAAATGGATTTCGACGACTTGGGACCCATAATCTGGCTACAAATAATCTACTACATAAGTTTCGTAATTAGATGCAATTGCTTCGTTTTCATTGTAAAAATTATTTTTGGTTTAGTAGGTATTTTAAATTATGCAGGGAAAATGGGTTACGTTACAAAAATTGTTAAATGAGAATGTAGCGTACTAAAGAAGAAAGACTGCTTTCTTTTTTTGTATTATCTACCCTGCGGAGCAATAAAGGAAAACCAATCCATTACTTTGTAAGTTTACATTGATTTATACTATTAGAAACGAGATGAACTTGTGGGAAGTGACAGAAGAAGAGTCGAAAGAACATGATACACTGGAAATGAACTGTATATAGCAATACTAAAACTATGAAGATAACAACATATATAAAGAGTACCTACAATATTATTATTCCTGTTTCCCTCCCTATCCCCATCATCTTATTATTCGACAAAGCATCATATCACCAACATTTATCTCGACTTATTATTTTACTTTAGTGTATATTGCATCTATGCACTCACATTTCATTCGTTTAGTTACTTTGGTATAAGAAATCTCGTCTCCTCCCTTGTAGTCTTCTACACACCGACGCTTGTATTTCTGACTCTTTAGCTTTCCCTTGTAAAACCTAATGGGAACGATTCTACTTACTGCTATTGCATTGTTACATTACTTACATTACTTGTACCGTTGCGTACTATGTATTAAGAAATTGTGGAGTGTATGCTTAGGATGATGTACAAATACATAAGTAGTTATCACTGTGTACATCTTGAGGCTTGATCCTACACAACAATTCTATGTATCAAAAAGGAAAAAGATAAAGCTATTGGTGGTTCCCATGACCAGAGCCATTCCATTTATTACATAAAGCGCTAACAGGGCTGGTTGTGTGAGATTTTAGAGAAAGACAAGTCAAGGAAGCACAGAGGAGAGATAAAGAGAGAGACGGAGAGAGAGAGAGGATCAAATCAAGTGCAGAGGATCAGGATGAAAATAGAGAAAGTGGGAATTGAGAGAAAAGCTTTAGTCGTGACTGTGAACATCTCTCGTCTCGTGGATTCAGATTCTGAGTTGAGATTTGGAGTAATATATTTTATATTGTAATAATATTCTGTCTGTGCTATTGCCCTGCTGACTACTTTACTGCAAAGCTATAACAGTTCACGACTATTACCATTTACAGTTGTTGTGTTGTTTAGTGAGTTCAGTTGACACCCGGACCCGCTTTTGAATTATGAGCCCGAGCACTCAGACTCAATTGCTTTCTCTCTCTCTCCTAGCTAATAATCCATAATAATGCTGTGTGCGGGTGATCCACCATTTTATGCAATGACTCTAAGTACCATTCTACTTATATAATACAAGCCATTTCTATAGCCTTGTGGGCAATGAGACATATAAAACCAAGAACAGAGAGAGAAGCTGAATGATAAGATAAACCAAATACATGAGAAAACGTGTGTAGTAGTAAGTATTACACTTACAGAGCTAGCAGAGAGGTGTCTATTTCTACAAATTCTAACTCTGAGCTTGTTTCTAAACGTATCTCTATCATATTTAGCGTTAGAATGGTAGACAGTTACTTTAGTAAAGATGTTTAGCCTGAGGCTGCATAGAAATACACAAAGTAAGTAGGTGCTTCTCACAGAATCTGTATGCGATAAGGATTTCCACTTTAATTTAACTTAGTACTGCAGTAGACGCTAGTAACACTGCATTGTTTTGTAGCGCTGCTCTTTGCACGAAATAAAATAATAAATACATAGACGTTTGTCATTAATTACAAATGCACGGCTGAAGGAATTGTGTGGAGGAAACTGGCGGGGAGATTGGGAGAATTAAACAAGCAAGCAACAAGACATGACACCTCTCACTCTCTCTCTCTCTGCCTGGCTTTGCCAGTGCTTAGGTATAGCTCTCAGTATTTCCATTGACATTACATTTGCATTAGTCTCTTAAGAATTCTCCGAGGATAATACCAAATACAACTTGCAAAGGTTAACACACTAATACTGCCAGACTACTACTAGCACATTTGCATTTACAGTAGTGAGTAGTGCTATGTACAACACTCGGAATTCAAAGTTAATCATAATAATGAATCTTGTTGTTGTTTACCACACACAGTACCTATACACATACCTATCTACATATATAAGAGTATACAGTATTGCAGACAAAGTATAAAGTCTCTATTGCTTTTGGGTACAGGAAAATACATTCAATAAGCTAATGCAGAACTTATTTCGCCCAAACCACACAGAGAGAGAGAGAACTAAATTGTCCTGGTAAAAAAGCTGTTGTGTATCTAAGCGCTTGAAGACATTCTGTTATTCTTCTTGTGGAGGCTACAGATATCTCACCGTTTAAGGATTACTCGAGTGAGATTCTTACGGAGTTTGTGAAAATGGGCGAGTGGAGAAGAATGGAGGTAATATGTATTATCCGAGTAGCTATTGCATTATTGGTGTGGTGTACTACAAGTAGTTGGGGATTATTGCCTACAGTAGCTTTGTGTATGTGTGCTACTTACATTGTGTTATTGTCATGGTGTGGTTTCAATGCATTGTGTGTGTGAAAGTGAGCAAAGAAAAGATAGAAGAGTATAGTATGAGGATTTATTCAGTTTTATTTTATTGTCGCTTTTTTGGCTTGCTCTGTGCTGGGCACAGCAAAAAATTTAAATGTCCGGATTTGACTGTGAATTTCGAATGAGATGAAATGAGATGGCAAAGACCCAAAACGGGGCAATACGTATGCTCCCATGCACGTTTACATTTCACATATTACTTACATATCCCTATGTATTAGTAGGAGTAGGGAAAGCAAACGAAGCATTTTATACACTTAAATGTCATTATATGCAATGTGTATGTATATACTAGTATCTGTAGTACATGTATAGAATGCTATACGGATTATAGAGGTATGCAGGCAGTTAAAGTACTCATTGCATTTTCGTGTGTGTATAAATGAATGAATGTTCTTCGGAGTAATAATGCATGAATGGTTAGTAGCGGAATATCCGTGGTAATAGTTGGTCTTCTTCTTGTGTGTGTAGTACACTCACTCTTCTATGGCGGTTGCTTGGTGGTGCATCTCTTTTTGTGGGATGATATGATGGTAACTTTTGGTAAGTATATTATATACTGGAGGAATTTAAGGGGAAAATTATGGTTGCACTACTAGTAGTATTTTCACAGTGGGTTTTGGTCGCTGGTGGTTGGGGCGGCCTTTGCAGCACATAACTTCTACGACTACTTCTCTCTGCTGTACTTCTATCTGTATAATGTGATATCAGTTTTGCATATAGAGAGAATGTATTTGTACAAGTACCACGGATATATAGGAGAAACGGATTCGTAGTGGCTAACCGACCGAGTCATTTCAAGCGGATGGGAATTTGAATTGTGTATATTAGTAGGAAATGCTAAATTCTCTAAGATTTAGAAGAAAAGGGGAAAATGGGACTTTTACGAATTGCTCTATCACAGAATCACGAAGCCAAATAAACGAGAATTTTGTACTTGCATGTGTGTTTAAAGTAATGCTGGACGATTCTCGTTCTGGTTCGAAGAATTACAGTTACTAGTTTAAAAAATACAAAAGGGTCTGTTAAATTCGGGAGAAATTTATTGTTTGTAAAGCCCAATGAAAAAAACAAATAATTCGAATATTTTCTTTACTTGGAATCAGTATAGATACGTTACGTTAAAAAATGGCTTTATTTTTGGCATGTAAAATTGAGATAAGGTTACAAATTTTGGCCTAAGGTATTTTTAGTACTAATTCTATCAGGGTTAAAAATGTTTGCGTGAAAGATATACGTAGGATATATACCGATACGTAGCTATGAGTAATATTTTGTGTTAAGGAAGAAGGTCTGTTTAAAAATGACATTGTGGCTTCCTTTCTCTGATATTTTATCGGCTACTTACTGGAAGGTTTCTATGTGCGATGATATTCCAGCTAAGAAATTTCTTCAAGTTAAAGTCAAGACGAGGAAGCTGTAACTAACGTCATCTGATCGTGCTATGGTTTTTTCTGAGAGATACACTTTGTAAAGTGAAGTCAGTGGAAAATTGTGGGAAAAGTGGAGAATTGCTGGCCTCGTGTTTAAGTAGTGCATATAGGAAGAAGAGTGTTGTGAGGGACTATGGGAGAAGAGAGAAAAGCAAGTAAGGTATGATTATTTTAGCATGGGTGGAATATTTTGTCGGTGGGTGACTATGAGAGAATTATTGTTTCCAGAGAAATATTATGTATGTGTGTGTGGAAGAAGACCATGATAATGTATTAAGGAAAAGGCTGACTACATTATGTACATAGACTGGAGCTAGAGGAGAATTTGTGGCAGAAGGAAGATACTTCAGGGAAACAGCAGAGAAAAGGCAGAAGGATATAAAGCGAAGGATTTCCGAACCATTTCCTTTGTTTTATGCCATTGCCGTGAATGTTATGACAGCAGAATCATTCCTATGATTTGTGTATTTCCATGCCATGCCACGTTGTACCCAGTTAGTCCAAGTAGCACCACAGCACTACTTCCACAGAACACACAGCTATACTACCGGCCACAAGAACAGAACTGTACAACCAACCTTTTTTCTTTCCATAGTAATCTCCTGCTTTTTTCCTATACCAAAAACTTATCCGTTCTCATATTTTACATGCAAATTTAAGATTTGTCTGGAAAAAATTTCCGTAGAGATTATTTCCATTTTCGTTCACTTTTAAACATTCCTACTAAGTATCTTCATTACTATATTCACAATTTGCAGCATAAATTAACTCTTTCAGCCTAGTAAATTTTTTTCATCATTTAATGTGCCGTGCCAATAATTATTCATAAAGATATTCCATTTTTAACCATAATTTGAGAATGTAGGTTAATTTAGTAAAGGAATGCTTAGATCTATCTGTCTGTGTATGCAAAATGTAATGAGTATTTAAAGAATTGATGATTTTGTCTTATTTGCTCTTGCATTGTTGATGACCACGCATAAAACCCGGGACAAGTCACAGAAGGGAAATAAGGAAATTAAAAATTAATTATGTCGACTGTGTATACAGCAGATTTTACGCGTTAAAAGGGAGAAGCAGCAGTGTAAAGACGAAGAGTAGACGTAAAACTGGGAAAAGTTTATTTAATTTTCTTATTTGGTGTAAAGAAGCTTGTTCTTGGTCCGTAAAAGATATGCATATGCATAATATGATGATATGTGTGCACACAGAAGGATGTGAGACTGGCGAGAGAGTAAAAGGATGAGAGAGAAAGGGATACAACAATTTGGTTGACGATATGGACGGAAGAGGAAGAGAGAGAGGCAGTCTTTGAAGATTCAAGCGCAACTCTTGCAATTTCACCTTTAATTAATTATTTAATTAGTAAACTCTGCTTCTTCACTTTCAGTCGAGTCTCATCTCTTTCTCTTCTCATCACTTCATCACATCATTTCCTCCATTGAGTCCCTCTCTCTCGCTCACATCTTTGAATTTTTAAATTTGAAAGGGAAAGTTGGAGCTTTAATCAAGCACAGCATGATTTAATTTACGCGAATGAAAAGATTCTCATTAATCCTTCCGAAGAAGACGAAGGGCTCTCTTTCTCTCTAAGGATTCTCAACGAGTGCGTCGTAAAAGAAAAGCAAAGAAGGACTCACACAAGCGGAACAACTTTCTTTTCAAGTAAACATTTCTATATCATGTACTACACACTTCAAAAATATTTGTTTGTGTGCTTCACTCCAAATTCTCTTCCAAACGAGACAAATTCACGTCAAAATTGCTGGAAACATTAAGTGCGACTAAAAGTATGACAAGGGTGCTCAAGTACTCGTAAGTAGTACACATCAAATGTAAATACAAATCTTTTCTTTAATTTGTTCTTGGCTTAGTATGCTAGTTTAACGTTGCAGTTACTTTATAATTGTAGTGGTACGTACTACAACTACTAAAAAAGAATTAAGATTTTATATATACCTATCAAAAACTTTTTATTGTGTTTTTACGCTTGTTCGGAACAAAGGAGACCTAGCACATATTTTTATGTCCATTCTCCCATGTAACTATATTTAAAAACATAAAGTTTATTATTAACTCATTTTTGAGCATATATTTATAGAATAAATAAATTATACATAGTATATGAAATAACTATAATTAGGTAAGTAGTAAATGGCAGATAGCGACCTACTTATAACTTATAGATAATATTGCACTGTACTGTACTATCTATAATAATGTAAGTAATACTAAAAACGAAGTCCATCTGCTGACAGATAGTAAAGAAATAATTATAGTTAGCCCAAAAGGGTTATTTTTTATTTATTCAATACTGTCTCATTGAGATTGCCTTTAAAATACTAGGTATATACAAATATGCCAATGCAATATACTATACGTACAAAAAAATTAATTTGTTATTTTTACACGTACAATCAAGGAAGGATTAAACATGATCTGTTTTGCGATATGAGATTTATATAACATTCTTAATAATTTTTCCTGACTGGTGCAGACAATACATTTTTAACTTGTAAAACAAATTAATATTATCTAATAGTATTTAATCACTTGGAATAGTTTTACTATTTAATTGCCGTAAGTGATTGCCCTATTTTTTCCATGAAATCTAAACAAACTTAAAATCTATGTAAAAATCATCGATGGGGAATGCAGTGTGTAAATAGTTATTGTGTCAGCGACTTGGATCAAAGAAAATTCAAATCTGAAATTTATGAAGTAAGAGAGAAAAGCATGAAAAAGCAAAGTTAAAGTTGCTGACGTTCTATATCAAGGAGGAGCACAGCCGAAGTCTCAAATGTTGATATTGTATAATTTCTGTTGACTTTAGCTGACTGGTCTTTTCACTTTTTCTTTCACCTCCACCTTTTCCATCAGAATTCAAATATCGCATCACATTTCATCAACTCTGAACCCAAGCCATCCTTATTTACCCTTTATTACTCCACACGCATCCAAATTGTACATGATCTACCTGTTAATATGATATTAACAAAAGAACATCCAAAATTACTTTCCTATATAGCCTTTTCCATTACTACCCTTTTACCTTGTTGGCCTTGCGTGCTTTTACCCCTATACCTTACTGTACATGGAAACTAAAACCACTACAACGAGAAGGGTAAATGAAGTGAGAGTCTGAACTGATGCACATTACATTGCATTGGATTGCATGTCTCAATTCTTCTATATAAAAGGTATATACTTATATATACGTATATACCTACAGATAATATACTTATATATGTAGCTAAGTACAAACATTGTCTCATTTTCCACTCTACATCCGATCTGTACTGTGAAATAGCAATTTGTTAGGTGGAGACGTGTATTTGTCTATTGATCGGCAAAAGTCAACTGAGCTTTTCTGACATGGGGTTAAAACCATCTCATCACCCACCTATATAATGCCTCCACCATCACCAGCTTTCTACTATATCTCTTTCTAAGTCTTTAGCACAAAACTGACGACTGATCCTTTTGTAGGTGGGTTGTAGTGTTTGCTCACGCACTTATATCTGTATTTACCTCTATCTCTTCTCATTCCCCCTCTCTTTAATTAATTAACTAATTGCGTCATTTTCTCCGTAAGCTTAGGATTTCAGATCAACTTCTTATTTTTCTTCTTCACGACTCAAGAGTTTCATCATCCTCCAGCTTACCTTTTGAATTAAACAACAGTTCTGTGTGTAAACTTTTTACTTTTTGCTTATATAACGTAACAAACAAGTTATATAATTTGAAAAAATACCTGATGATGTAAAATTTTCTTGTTATTTGATACAGACGTCGTTTTACGTAAGAGGATTTAGCATGTATTTGAAGTGATGGTGAAGAAAGTATTAGTATAATACAGTGTGAGCAGTTGGGGAAATATGTGAGTGCTATTACAGTAACAGCTTGCTGACTTGCCACGTCCATTTAAAAAGCTGTCAAAGCTTCAATGATATTTTTCCAGCTGGGACTGTCATGGAGGTCGAAGCTCTTAGTGTCTCCAGTAAGTTTCCAGCTTGGCCTTGGAACATACGCATTCCAAGAAGAATTATATATTGACTTACGTCGGATGCCAATACGAATGCGGAGCCATAACCCCACTTCAGCTGTACTTAGAGCGGTGTGTGTTTGTGTGTGGGGGAAGAATAGGAAAGGCAGTATGAAAGGAAGAAAGAGACGAGAAAACGGAAGTGGACGTCGAATGGAGCTCAGAAAGCTGTATAGTGGATGACTTGGCCGGAGGAACAAGTACAAAGGAGAGAATGATGATTACAAGCTGTTGTCCAACGCGAGAATTCCATTAGTCCATCAAGACGGATTGGATTGATTTCTTCAAGAGCTTTTCCGCCTTTACATTAGTTAGCGTCTTTTCACATACAATTCTCTTCCCTTTATATAGAATCATTCTATAGCCTCAAGTTTTATTCCTTTAAACTCTAACGTGTAGGACAACCTAGGGAAATAATGCCTAATTTGATTACTTCAATTTACACAATTATTTCAATTACTTCATATTTTTTATGTTTGTAACTATTTTACATGCCTAACAGGAATCATCTTTACCTATTTAATGCAATGAATGGCAAATATTAGAATTAGGAAATAATTGTTATTAGAAATATAACATTTACAATCTAACTTTGATTTTATATGCGATATAAATAGTAATACTTCTACCAATGATTATTTGCTAATTCTTAATTTACCGTTTATTCAGTAAGTAGGTAAACTTTGCGTCTTGAAGAAGATCTAGTTACTCATGTGCAAACAGCTTAATAGTTTTCCATTTCATATAGTATTGCTAATATTTGTAGGTAAGAAAGAACTGCAAATAAGTGCTAAAATTCAGGTACAGTAATCTAATTAATCATTATATTATGGCAATATCCCTATGTTGTCTTGCACCTTACATAGCTATAGAGTTGAAACGGATTAAAATTTTGTTAGTACATATTTCAGACATAAAAAGACAATCCGAAACTTTAAATTAGGCACCTATGTACCTTATTCTGTAATAAACATAATTTAATTTTAAAATGCTCTGTAGTCCATTTTCAGTGCATTCAATGCATCTAATCAACATTCAATACTATACTGACAAATTATTCACCTAAGTAAATGGAATTACTTGTATAAAATGTTGATTTTGTGTCCTGTAACTCCTTGTGTGACTATTTACCCCTTTTTACTTATGACGGTAGCTTCAGCATTGCGTACGCAGGATCCTTCCCGTACACATGCACCCTGATCAGGTTTAAGTAAAAGAGTGACAAGTACAATGTAGAGATACAAGGAATTTAAGTAAAGATGAGATACATTTCACTTTAACCCTCGTGTCGTGTCACACACTCGATCCTCTTCCTAAGATACCGCCGCTCCTAAGCTTTAGTCGCCCTGTCGTGTACGGAGAGAGAGAGAATAAGAGAGGGAGTGAAATAAGTCAAGTGAGAACGAATAAGCCACTAGTCTCCTTCCTTCTACTTATACAAGTAAACCTGCTTGAATTAATATTCCTATAATATATTCCACTATAGCATAAACACTCCCACCCACAGAAAATGCCTCTTATATGACATTTTACTCTATTTCAATATAATTTCACGATATAACTATTATTCTTCGTACTACATCATAATATATTTTTAAACCTCTACTATCTGTGTATCAGAAGGGTATAGAATTCTCATTGCTTTTAAAGTGTAATTTCTCTTTATAGTTTTGTTACTATTAAAAGTACAGTGCGAATGTTGTTGAGCGTGGAGGAACTGACTGCTCGTTGTGTAGTAACCTCCGGATGTGTGGATGAGGGCGTGAGAGAGCAGGGGGAGAAAGCATCTCTTAAGCTGAATTCATATACAGAACCAGAAACAGCCGGCCAAGCAGCTTTTCCTTTCTCTCCACATTTCATTTTTCCAAACGAAGAAACGGGAAAGCTTTTAGAAGTTGCATAGCCCCACCACAGGATTTTCACTCGTCAGCTTCAGCCTTATCTCTTCATCTAAATCTAAACACTTTCTGGCTGCATTGTATACGCACTTATCACAATACTACTCCTTCTGTATTATATGTGGCAAAATAAATATCAGTGCGTATGAAATATAAAGTTATATCATTCTGTAGACGCACATAGACACATTATTATGATACCTTTCCACCTACACAGACAGACTCAAACACAAAACATTTCTCACAAGAATGGAAATTAAATAAAGCTTACACCCCCACAACTTTACAAGGGAAAATTCACCTGCAGTCATAAACTCAACTCATTTTATCACAAACAACTCAACTAAATGAAAATATACCAACTCTCTATACTGGTACACTTAAACTTCTGAGTATTACAAACAAACCATAGCTAAATTGAAATTGAACCTGAACAGCCAGAATTACAACCCGAGTTAGAACCTATTTATGCTATTAGAAAAATAAAGTCCACGTGCTTAATATTTCGTAACTGGAAATATTTAAACACAAAAATCATCGATGTACTTCCATTTTTACCAAATAGCAGCTGCATTTTAAAATCGTACATTTATACATAGAATCACTAAAGTATTTCTTAAGACATATCTCACAGGTATGTGATTTATGTCGCAAGTCGCATTTCATCTTTAAGCAATCTCTAAAACAAGTTGAGCTTATTACTGTTAATTTTTTATCAGTCATACCAATAATAATTAAAATTTGACATAATATGAGTATAAGTAATATAAGTTTTTACTAGTTCTTTTGTTTTCAAAAAGTGTTTGCACCCTTCTTGTTTGCCTCAGTTTGAGATTTTTGTAGGGAAAGGAGTATTATATGGGGAATGAAGTATTTCTTGGGAAACCACAGCACTTGACTTAAGTTAAATACAGACGGGAGTTTTCTTTATCTTGCTTTTAACTGAAAATAAGTCTGTGCGACTCTTGAGAATGTCTGTCTTGTCTCAAGAGCCTTCAAAACAAATACTGACAAAGAGATTTTGAAGTGGAGTATACTCCGCATAGCTACTTGACTGCTGGTTACCACACAAAGTACTCTCTGTCCATATTCTTACGACAACTACCACTGCAAACTGTGTGTGCGTGTGTGAGTACCTCCTCCTCTGTGTGTGTACTCCACAAACCAAACGAAACCAAGACCAAGAAGAAGAAGATGCTCAATTGTTTTCTTCCCTTTTGCTTAAAGCATCAAACATTCAACTCAGTTTACTTTCACTCACCTACACACAGCAGTTCCTTCTCTTTCTCTCTCTCTGGCTGTGTAGTATGTGCACTTCACTTAAGTTGCTTTTTCTCTCGTCTTGACTTGCATTACATTAAAGTTACGTTAACGCTAAGTAATCACCAAAGCCAGTCAATTCCACGCAATCTTTCTCCTTTTACAACATTGTAAATACACACAGACTATATTTCCACTACTTTTACTACCTATAAGTACCATTCCCCTAATACACTACCTTTATATACCTATAAAGTCACTTACAACACTATAGAATACATCTTTGCACTGTATGAACGCAAATTTAATAGGGGACTCTATAAACACGTATAAGGTTACATAGAAAAGCAATAGGATTTCTAAAATAAAATTAGCTGCTGCCACTACGCACAAGTTACTTTGTATATAATGTGCCTTTATATAGTCAAGGATATAGTTTGTGCATATAAGACTGTGTACGGTAAAACTAGTGAAGTATGTAGTTAGCTGGTACTTGTAGTATGTATCTGTCGTAATCAAAGATAATCATGGAAAATGGCTTCTGATGTGAATGCTATCGTTTTTCCTTTGCTCTCTCTCGTCTCTCCTCTCGAATACGCTTAGTTTCTTCTTCTTCGTCTTCATCTTCTTGGGGCAACTTTACTTTCATCTTATTACACAGACAGGAGTCGCAATGTAATGGACAGAGAGACCACAATAATAACAGAGTTGACTTTACTCAACATGGAATTCGACTTGGACCCTGGGGATGTACAATAATACATTTCTCTACTCTCCCTACCGAATTCATACTCAAAATACACATACTACACTCACCTTACTTACATTTAGACTAACTTCACTTTTTCCTCGGTATCTGCCGTTGAAGGAAAATATCCAAGTAAGTACTAGCAAATAAGTATAACAGGAAATGTGTATAACGTGCTTAACTATCAATAACAACATTAAGCAACAATCTTCTACTTATATATTGGCACAAGATGCTATATATAGAGTTATATGTACAAAAATAGCAGTCTTGTAGGTTTTGTTGTGAAAAAACTGGAAATTCCTTAAGCAGAAGTGTGTATACGTAACAAGACGCGATTCACCCTCTTTAGGTATGCCTCATCGAAAACACATTCGCGTCTCCGACCTCACTAACCACCACATCAGGCTCTTGCTTACTCTTTCCTTTACTTTGCTTATCTCCCTACAGTGCATTTACACACGTATAAGGGTACACTGTCCATACATAGAATAAATACATGTATGTAGAAAGAAGATGCAATGGGGAAAATCGGAATGCCTGGAACTCCGCGGGCAGTATCATGTTCCATGGAGCAGTGTGTATGCAATAATATTATCTGTGATGTGCATAGTGCGGTGGAAATGCTTTCGGGTGACTTTGCTGTCCATTGCTGTCCATCGTCATGCACACGAAACGAAATGCTACCGTCCATTTCCTATATACCTCCTTCTTTGCATTAGTGGGATTGTCCGTGAAGAAAATAAATGCGGATGTCTATGTAGAAGGAGGAAGAATTTTCCCTCTTGGAGTATATCCTGTCGCTTCAATTTTCCCTAGGCTTTTTCAGTGTACAAAGAGAAAGCTGTGGTTGTACATGTATAAAGATCTTCTTCATCCCCCTAATGCAGAGACATACAATACAACATGCAGAAAAGACGCAGACTGTCATTGCATATATTTTTCTACTTAAGGTCTTCATGCGTATTTGTGTGTGTGCTGCATCCGCTACGTCCACCCTGTGTGTTTTTCTTTGTCTTGTGTTTACTATATAGGACTTTGTCCACTTTACTTGAACTTTCGCCTTCTTTATGTATTTGTAGTGGTTGTAAGTGAAGCAAGTGAAGCATGCAGTATTTTACTGTATGTAAGATCTACTGGAAGAACACGGGGTATTTTCTGTTTATATGTAATGTAATGTTTACTTGGATTCGATGAATGTGTTGGGGGAATAGAAATGTACACTTGTACTCAACGCACTACTACAATGCCATAACCAAGAACAGCCTGTGGAGTCATCCCTCTCTCTCCCGTGTCCACTTTCACAATTTCGTATAAGAAAGTTATATAAGCTAAACCTGCATTTATAAGTTTTCGTAGGTTTGTATACTCTTCGCAAATGTCCGTGCATCTTATATGCCCGTCTTGTATTTCTTCCTTGTTCGTGCTTTGTTTATTATTGCTATAGTTTATATATGAATGAGATTTGTGTGTGTGTTGTACTTCATTTTATGTATAGGTCTCTTCTTTCTTGACTTGAGCCTATGTGATCTTCTTCTTGCGTCTTTCCCGGACTTTGTTTCTCCCTAATGGCTATCACCCGAGTGTGTGTGCATTGCAAGGTTAGTTGAAACGTATGCATTGCCCCTGCATAGAAGAGGAAGAATAAGACGAGGAAGAAGAAGCTACTTGATATTGGCCAGAAGTAGGCAGTAATTTAATGTGATGTCATGTAATATGATACGAAGCCACTTTGTGGTTTTCCCCATGGCTCATTGTCTTCACTAAACTCTGCCTCAAGACAACTCTCCCACAGGCTAAGTCCACACATAGAAGCTGCAAGTGTATACAGCCTACGACAAAAGTCAAGTTCCATTAAGTCTCACGCACAATTCTTCCTTTGCTGGATTTACTTATTTATTTCCTAATGTAATTATAAGTACCTTAGCAAGTGAATCGTGCATTCTTACTAAAATAAATAGTCCAATAACTTACACATGAAAAGATATTAATGCATTTTTGGCATTTTTGTATTAAATAAATCGTAGAGATATTTTTGCACTAAAAAATCGATTTGTAATTTTGTAAGACAATTCATTAATTATTATATTGCTTAAATTGTAGATGAACGGTTGGTCCTTAGGTTATGAATGAGTATTTTCAATGGCCTCCAGTTCCAGTAGCTAAACTTCATGTTTAGCCATTACTCAGTGAAACAAGTCGGTTAATATTTCCTGCGTTTCAGCAGACACACGTAGTTTTCTTACTGCATTATGTGAGTGCATGGTGTGATGTCACTGTTATGTTAGTAGCATGCAATATTATTTTGAGAGCAAGTAATAAATTCTTGATGCATGTATATGTATTATATATGTAACCAATCGAGTATTGAGGTTGACAAAGTCAACAGAGTTTTATGATTGGCTTTGTGTATATATCTATACATCTTTACTTGATATAAATATCCATATGCTTAATTGTATCATGTCACGTTGTTCTACTTATATGGATAATGGATTCTGGATACATACACAGTTTCATCTCTTTATAAGAATCTTTTAGCTCTTTATGAGTTTTCTACTATAGGGATGTATTGTAATGGTTGTGTGGGATTTTTATATGAGTTGGGAGTGGACCGGACAAGATTTTGGCTTTTTTGTCTTCATCAAGCTCGGAAGAAAGTTTTTGCAGAGATTTGCCATTTACGTGTACGGTTTTCTTTGTTCGCTTGGTTAGTTCCGTTCCGCATGTTACATCACACACTGACAATGAGATGTCCGGATGAATTGAACGTTTTTCTCCACTGTGTCTCTCTGTGTGTGTCTTTCCATGTGTTAAACAGAGTTAGCCCAATGTGGTTTTGCTTCGTGGTCTTCTCGGTCACCATTTAGTGACACTTAGGATCTCTTTTACTGATTTTTTACAGGGCTCTTAATGTTACTTTCAGTTTTTGTCGACTTTCCGCATTCTTTTATTCAAATAGTAACTTGACGTATAGCACATAGCCTTATATACACTAAAGATGTGTCCGAGTGATGACGGGAGGCTAAACCACTGCCACAACACCATGAAACTTTTTACTACTCACGCTTTTCGTCATAAACTGACAAGATTTCTTTTTCATCTTGCAACGTCACACATGGAACATTGTGAGTAATGTATACGACGTATTTACTGCACCATAAGAACCGAAATTCTCACGTCACTTTTCTGTCATCTTCACAACAAAACGCAATTATACAACATGTCAACCCCCAATATCACATCCATTTGTACACTTACACAATAATAACGTGTTTTTCTCTAGCTAAACAATGAAATGAAATATTAAAGACACACAACACAAAACATGTCGAAGAAAAAGTGTCTTTTCTCATGTGGGAAACAATTATTTCGTACTTACGGACTTTTTGGGTGTGTTTAACAGTTGAGGGAACACAAGATGAGACAATGTATTGGTCTTGTGTATATAGAAAAGAACATTTGTTGGATTTCTGGATGGTTTTGATTTTTTCTTGCTAAAGTGAGATTAGTGCAGTGGGCAAAGGCAGCAGTGGACCTCACACTTGAGTGAAGCACTTATGGTCGTGACTACAACTTACTACTCGTGCTCTACGAGGAGAGAGACTTGCGCTAAGAAAAAAGATGTTGAAAAAGCCACTTTCGCTGCTAAATGACAGCAAAGTGGCTTGTAAAGGCGATAATACTGTTTTTGGCAAAGAGTCTCATATTTCACGCTTTCACTTTCATTCACACCGCACATTCACACTAACTTAACCCTCAACCATGAAATCACTTCGCATTTGGAGTTCTACACTGCAAAAGCACACAATGATCCACATCAGTGGATTGTCATTTGTACAAACTTTTAGTGTGCCGAAAATTAATTTGCTTTTCAATTATTGCGGATATAGTTATATAGGATAGTATGAATCTTTGAAATTTTCATTTAGGAATTATTTTGCGTTTAATATATTATTTGTTTTTACAAATTATATACCATATATTTTGCTATATTATGTAGGCACTATAGGCAGGTGAAATAATTCAAACTAACAAGTTAAGGATAATTTGGTGAGATAGTAAAAAAGCCAAGTGTGATTGAGCGGTACTTATATAGTTAAACTGCATGAATTCTCAACTCTCATTAATCCAGTGAATCTGCTGAGTAAAAGCATTTTATTCAATTAAGCGTAAGGGAAAAACCCAAATTAAAATACAATCAATAGCGTTTCTTTGGATTATCGTAACATAATAATTATTGTACTTCAAACGAAAAATCTGTTGTTTTAAAGTTTACGGAGCAGGCATGCAATGAATCTATTTGAAATTTAAAAGTCAATTATTCCTAGCCTAAATATTAAAATAATAAGTATTAGAGAAATACAAAATACAAAAATATAAAAAAATATTTCTGAAATTATTTAATTTGCTATATTCGATATAAGGATTTACTTATATTCAACAGAAAATTGCATTTTGTTTTCACTAAATTATTTTACTAAATCAAGAACACCTTCATGTAGTGAAAAGAGACCAGATTATTCTTATAATCAAGGTGTAGACAATTTAAGCCAAACCTACTTGTATTTGAATTATTAAGTAGCGCAAGCGCTACTTTATAACAATGGTGTATACGTCTGTCCGTCCGTCTGTCTGTCTGTGACTGCTATAAATCACGAACGGATGAACACAAATCGTTCAAACTTCTCATACGTGATCTCTGGGTCACAAGAGAGGTCCCATTGAAAAATGGGGTCAATCGGTCAACTCTTTCACGACATTTTAGAA